>JARHVA010000037.1:6560000-7160000 GCA_037957365.1 Torreya grandis
TATATATATATATATATAAGATCACCATTATTAATTATCTTTTAAATCCAAAAAACTATCAGTGTGATGCTTATGCATTCTATTATATGCACAAAAATATTATTTTTATCTTCTTAAAGGAAGCATAGAAGGTAATGTAATCATTTTTTTCAAACCATTTCTCTTATAATCACATTTAAAATATTATTATCCTTTTTTTCAATTTTTTAATCAGTAATTGTTGATATTATTATGTTTTGAGTTCCAATCTTAAAATGAAGTCTTATTAGGCACAACATAGCTAGATGAAGATGCAAATACATGATTAACACTAACATACTTTGGATAAATTATGTATACATTATTATTTTCCCATTATGTGATATTTGAATTGAAATACTAATTTTACATTTAAAATTCTTCTATTGTCTTTCTCATAGTGATGATTTTATCTTGAAAGGCTTCATAGGTATAAACCCTATATATTTTTGATTGCATACGCATAAAAACACCATAAAGAGGAGATGTGGGAGGTGGATGGGGTTGATGAAGGACATGTTGGTTATCTTAATTTGTAAATATATGGTGAGTCACCTTACCTCTTGATATATTTATAGCATGGACCTATTTAGATGGAAATTAGTTTTCACCATCTTGAGAAGGGATGGTAGAATTAATGAAAGGAGTTATGCATGTATTAATAACTGATAAAAGCTCTGATTGAATCTCAAAATAATGATAATTAATAAAGACTTGAATTTGTTATGTAATCCTTATATCACCTTAAATATATAGTTTCTCTTTTCCCATGTCATATTTGACTTGAAAATTTTTTGTATTAATGGCACTTGTGTTTTAACATGTGATTTAGTTTATTTTCAAAAAAATTGAAACAAAACGTGTTCATATAATATAAACATATATTATTTGAAACTAAAGTAAAATAAAAATTAAATGTAAGATATAAAAAGGAAGGATACTATAAATAATAACATGAAATATAATTGTAGAAAAAGAATGAAAAAAATGAGTGTGGAGATTAGTAAAATATTATAAAATTCAAGGTCAAAATAAGATGTTTTTAGTGTCAGATGTCATATCCAAAAATAAAATTAATTGATTTAAATGTCAATTATTATATATGAGGTTAAAATAAAGTCCATTTAGTGTTATATTTATATCCAAGGTTGAAAAAAAATTCTTCTAGTGTTAGATGTTCAGTAATTTATCTAACCCCTAGGACAAAAACTTTCAAGTATAAAGGTGTGTGACTAACTTGGGTTCACCAAAATATTTTATCAAAATTTTAATTATTATATTAATTAACCTTAATTAAGATAAATTAAATATAATAAATCATAATGTTGTAAATGAAATTTTGATAAGAAGAAATAAATTTAAAAGATTGAATTTAATAATGTGCAAATAATTGAAATAATACTAACTATGAAATAAAATTACAAACTTAGCTATTTATGTCTAGAATTTTATTATGTTTGATTGGCAAAAAGTAGAAAAATGAAATCAAGGGCATACTCTACATATCCATAGAATTTTGAGCTGAAAATTAAGAAATACATTATCAACAACTTAGGAGAAGATATATTATCATAAATTTCCCTAATGGATGTTTTTATCCTTTTCATAAAACAATAAAATCAAATCTTGATCACTAACAATAGCTAGAATTAGGAATGTATGCATATATTGACCTTCAAGAGTGTGTGGAAGATATTAAAATAGATTATCTAAGGTTGAAACACTAATAAGAATAATAATGATTGAAAACCTCAAAATAGAAAAAAATGGAGTGTAATTGAGTTGAGTAGACCCTTGTCACACCCATTATGACTAAACATTGCCTATGTATCTAATGCTCCAAAGAGGGAAATCAAGCCCATGTATTTCTCCCCCTTAGAGTTTTTTGTGAAATTATGCTCATTTGAATATATGAATGCATCTAAGGATGGCTTGAATACTTTCTTGTACTTTACTTTAGGCTGGATAAAATATACTTTTGGTTTGGTTGAGGACTACTTGTAGTGATCAAAATTATAATTGGTAAGAATATGTAACTTTTACTCAAAGTGTAATAGTGTAATTATGCCTTTGTATTGAATCACCAAGTTCATAAAATGAGTGACTTGAGTGTATCTTTATATCAATAAAAAGTGGGAAATATTCACACTATGAATCCTAAAAACATGGAATACAAAGATAAGAGAAGGTTCAATTTAAAAATTATTTGTTAGAGGACCAAGGGACATGATCAACCCATAGGTAAATATTATATTTCCACTATTATCTATAAGATTATTAGTACATAATATTTGTTTATTCTTATGAGTAGTTGTAGGAATGATTTTGTCTTTTAGTGAATGATTCAAGAGTCTCATAGGAATATGAATGGACATCTTGAATGTGAAATGATCAACCATATCTTGGCTTATTTATTTGTAATTTTTACTCATTCCAAATTAATGTGCACATATATATTTTGGCTTGCAATTTTTTTTTCATTATTTAAATATCACCTAATCTGACAATGATGTCAGAGCCACATAACTTTTCATTGGTCATTTATCTTCATTTCTCCATTTTAGCCAATCAAAAATCCCTTAGAATTCAATTTTATATATTGTTTCATAACAATTATTCAAATGGGTAAAAAGAATGTATTTACTATTTCTCAGTCATTTATTCATAGATATTTGTCTATTCAAGGTTTTTTTGTTATTTTTAATTGTTTATAAACCTGTGAAGATGCGATTCAACCTATAAGAAGGCATTTTGATGATTTTAGGAGGTGATGTTCTATTTTTTACTATTCTAACCCTATACATGGTAGTTTTCAAGTGTGTTATACCTAATTTTGTAGTTTTTAATAGTATTTTGTCCACATGGACAATGCATTAATTACATAATATTATTTTTATTTGAATGAAGTACATCGACATAATGTTCTAAGGTATCCTTGGCATGGATCTTGGCATGGAAAGTTTTGTTTTTGAAGACATTTCAAGTTTAATTTGAATCATTTACCTTAATTCAAATTACCACATAGAGGTTTGTAGCATTGCATTTCATTTTTTTGAGGAGGATGCATTTTTTGTTTGGAAACTCTCATACATTCCAATACTATAATTTTTCTAATATGCCAAATATGGAGTAGAAACCTTTATATGCTTGGAGGTACTTTAATTTTAATATTTTTCATTTAAAAGAAAATTTTCAATTTTTTAAGTGTTTTTTTTTTTTCAATTTTGAAGCATTTAAGGTCTATTTTGAAAGATAATCTATACTAAATATAAAACAAAAATAGCTAAATTATGAAAATCAATGAGAAATAAGTATATATACTCCTTACCCATTTAGTTTCTATTGAAAGGCATAAATCTAAAAATCAACAAAAAAATGAGTATATAGTAGAGTATGAGTTTTTATTTTTAATTTGGTGTTAATTATATAATGGATCCTTTTCACATAATACCTAGGTACCATAGACCATTATAATCTAACATTAGTTAATGTCTCTTTCATATGTTGTCAAGTATACAGAAAGGACAAGTTTATTCCACATATCAATGGGTATATAGGAAAGGTGGGTATATATAGAGGTTTGGCATATAATTCTAGTATTATATATAAAATATGACCTTTTAGAGTGATAAATAAATAATATTTTAGGGTTTTTTAAATTACAAACTCAAAACAAAAATAATGCATTCAATCAAAACAATTTTTGTCACAACATTGATTGGTAAAGATAGTTTTTTATAATGGTATCGATAAGTGGAGAACAAAATAATATTCAATGATCTATGGTTTTATATTTGTGATGGAGATACATATCTATTTGATATAATAGAGAATACAAAATATATTTAGTCATGAAATCAGAAAAACATTAAAATATTAGCCCTAATGAGGGACTCAATTAATAGATATGTGTTTTATCATCTTTAGGGGTGCATTAATCCATGGGGAACACTTCAAAAAATTAAATACCTATATGATTACCTTTAATAATTAGAAATCATTTAGTTTTATTTGAAAATTTTTTAACCTCGAGTTGAAAGATGATGATGTGATGAGATTATCTTCATAAATTTATGCAATCATACATGATGCAGATGCCATAAGTGTAAAAATTAACATCTATATGACTAAATTCATAAAGTACGTTATTACCAACTATTCAACCTACTTTGATTCTTTACAATTAATAAATTATTTGGAAACTCTCATATTTGATCAAATTAGTTAAAAAGAGGGTAGCAAGAGAAAAGGTATTTGGAAGAAAAACTGAGTCCATAGGTGAAAGTGTGTGCTATGTAAAAGGATTTTTTTATAAAACACATAATAATCTATTGCATTTCAAAAGTGAAGGCAAAAAAAGGTAAAATAATAAAAATAAATGAAAATATGACAAACATGATAATGAAGGTAGATAAAATCAAAAGGAGAATGATAGATCACATTTTTATACTAGTGCACTATAAAAATAAGCCATTAGGCTCATGAATGCAAGAATCCATGGGAGAAACTTGAAGCCTATCACAATAATAAAAATTAAAATAAAGGAAATAATCCATCTAAAGAGCCAAACTCTACTCAATTCACTAGTGAATGTGTGTTTTCAAATTCATATGATAAAGTAAACAATGTATTAATTAGTTCATCATGGTTTTATGCTTAGTTATTGATATTGGTTCCAACCTATATATGAATTTACAAAAATAATTATTTAATGAGTTTAATGAATAAATTTATGGTCCAATATTCCTTTTAGATACATCAATTTTAAAACAATAGTATTTCCATAGTCCATGAATTAGAGTAGAGAGTTTCTTGATTAAACTATGTTTAATTTTTTTACCAACATTTTGGTTCACACTCCATGAACCATCATCAAGGTAAGAGAATGATAAATATATTTTTATGGAATGTCTTAATTTTTCAATCTCTTACCCTGATGATGATTTATAGAGTGTGAACCAAAATGTCAATCAAAAACTTAAACATAGTTTAATCTAGAAACTCTCTACTCTAGATCAAATTTGTAACCATAGTGAATAGGTAAAATTTGATTCAAGAATATAGGGATTCTATATTTTAAAAATTGAAAATAATCCTATTTTCTCTAGTTTTCATTTAATAAAAATTCCATCTCATCTTTTTTTACAATGGTGACATCACTATGAAAATAAAAATTGATAATGAAATCATCTTAACTTGATATGAGGAATGGAAATTACTCAAACTTAGGGATGTGCCATCATTTTCAAAGAATTATGATCATCTCTTTGAATATGAAATGTCTTAAATCATGTTGTGTAAATTAATATTTATAAATACTTAATATAAAAGAATTCATGTCCTAAAAAATAATGGTTGTTGGTTTGCCTATTTTATAAAATTTGATGAAAAGTGTGAATCTTGCATTTTGGCCACATACATAAGAGAAACATTTCCAAAGTCATAGTGTGAATCTAAAAAAAAATTACAATTAGTTCACTCAGAATTGTGTTCCCTTACAATTCCCCTAGTTGGTGGTCATAAATAATTCACTTTTTTCCTTGATCACTACAACAGAATGAATTGGATATATTTTCTAAAGAATGAATCAAAAGCCTTTGAAATTTTTCAAAAAAAAATTAACCATGATTTAAAATTAAGATCAAACCTACATCAAATAACTCAAGACTAATAGTGGTGGTGAATATATTATAAATAATTTTGAATCATAACTAGATCAAAATGGGATTAAACGTCATCTCACAGTACCTCACACTCTACAATAAAATGGAATTGTAGAGAGGATAAACAAGACCATAATGAATATGGTTCATGATATGTTTTACTTCAAATGGTTAAAGCTACATTTTTGGGTTAAATCAAATAAAACAATAATTAACTCTACAACATATCACCATCAATATCCCTTTAACTTGAGACTTTGTATGAGATGTGGTGTGGTCATTGTCCTTTAGTGTGACATCTCTAGGTTTTCAAATCCACTTGTTATGCATTGATTCAAAAAGAAAAGAGGAATAATTTGGACCAAAAAAGTCCCAAATTAATTCAAATTTAATATTCTAAATCTTCTAAGGAATATAGGCTATATGATGAGAAAAATAAGAAGTATCTTTTTGTAATAGATGTTATCTTTTATGAAATTATGAAGGATAAATCAAACATTGATCAAAAATTTGGTTGACTTGATAAATATGTAAAGTTTGATGTATACAAGGAGAGTGATTTATATATTATAAATATTAAGTGGGGGACATATAATTGGGAATCAATTGATTCTTTATTGTCGCACGTACATGAGAGTGAAACTCTTCTTGAATGAGAAAGTGAAACTTCATCAAAAAATGAATAATGGCCATAATAATAGAGGTTATAGTTTGAATTAAATTTAGAATATGAATTTGAAGCACTTAAAACACATAAAAATATGCCTAAGTGGGCCACTTAGACATTGAGAGATGTCAAACCTAATGAATTTGGGAAAATAGGCACTAGAAGTGCACATGCATCTACTTCATAATTAGACAAGTTCCTTGAATAAATTCAATATAAGATAAAAAATCTAACCTTGGATGATTCTATAGAATAAGAACTCAATGTTTTTTTTAATTTGGAAACAAACATATTTAAAACAAGTTGAGAATCTTTAACCTTGGATTAAATCAATGAAATATGAGTACAATACATTGGTAAAAAATGAGACTTGGAAATTAGTTTTTAGATCCACTTATTATGCATTAATTCCAAAATATAATAGGAATAATTTGGACCACATGAGTTTAAAAATGCATTCATGTGGGATATTCTAAATCCTCGAAAGCATGCAAGCTATATGATGAGAAAAATAAGAAGATTATTCTTGCAAGAGATGTTATATTTTATGAAATTATGAAGGATAAAACAAGAATTGATCAATAATTTAGTTGAATTGATAAATATTTAAAGTTTTATGTATATAAGGAGATTAATTTTGAAGTTCCAAATAGTGAGTATGGAAAATAAAATTGGGAATCAATCTATTATGTATTGTCTCATGTACATGAGAAAAAAACTCCTCCTGAATGAGAAAGTGAAACTTCATCAGATAATTAATAGGGGCCAAAATAGTAGAGGGTATAAATTGAATTAGCTTTAGAATATGAATTTGAAGAACTTAAACCACATAAAATATGCCTAAGTGGGCCACCTAGACATTAAGATGTTAAACCTGATGAAGTTGGGAAAATAGGCACTAGACGTGCACATGAATCTGCATCACAATAAGACAAGTTCCTTGATTAAATTCAAGGTAAGATTGAAAATATAACCTTAGATGATTCTCTAGAATAATAACTCAATGTTGTGTTTGATTCATAACCAATATATTTAAAACAAGATAAGAAGATTTAACCCTGGATAAAATTAATGAAAGATGAGAACAGTGCATTGGTAAAAAATGGGACTTGGAAATTGTTTTATCCTCTAATCAATGACAAACCAATTGGATAAAAGTGGGTATACCATAAAAAAAAATTGATGGCTCATTTTAAAATCATAAATATAGGCTTTTCATATATAGATATGATTAAAAGGAAGGAATTGACTACAATGAAACTTTTACACCTACAACAAAATGTACTACCATTTGAATCGTGTTGTCTCTAACAACTCAAAATGGATGGGAAGCTCACAAAATGGACACAAAAAATATATTTTTGAATGGATATACTAAGGAAATAGTTTACATGACACAAATTAAGGGTTTTATAGTCAATGTCCAAGAGTATGAGGTGTGAAAACTTTAAAAACATTTTATGGTTTTAAACAAGCACCTCGAGTATGGTATGATAAACTAGTTTATTGTTGGAACACAACTAGATACTAAGAGGGGGAGGGGGGTGAATCAGTATATTAATAAACTTAGCTCTTTTTAAAACCCTTTAATGTATATTAAAAATATATGCATAAATCACACATACACAAAAAAAACATAACACAAGATATACCATGAAAAACCCAATATGGGAAAAACCACCATGAGAATAGCTGATAGAAACTACTATTCTAATCAAGCCTCACTATAAGTAACCTCTTTGTTTATAATTTTTAAGGGTACCAACCCTAAGGAAACACCAATCCATTGATTTAATAGCTTCAACTATAAGGAATTACCTACTTCTTAATCTGAGCACCCACTCAACTTATCTAATGTCACCAACCTATCAAATTCTTCTATGGAGCTACAACTCCAGTTTATATCATATATTCATAAATGAATCTAATCTTTTTATTCTCTATTATAGGTCAGATATGTAATTTTTCATGCTTTACACATAATCTCTTTGTTCCTTTCTTCATCCCTTCTCCTATATCTCTATGTCTAGATATGTCTCTAATTGACACACTTCATCTCTCTCACTCTTTTTTCCTTTGTGTCTCTATATTATCCATTTGACACAATTCAAATAGCTCCAACATTATCTACATGTAACCTATATTTCATATATATAAACAACTAATTTAGGTTCTATATCTTGATTATGTTCACACTTGTTATCTAACACATCACACTCTATTCATTATGACTTGAATTGTAAGTTTACTACATCTCCAATTCATACATCACCAATACGATTCCTAGTCTTATTAGTATCTATAGCATTTGTTAGACTCTAGTTTTGATGTACATGCACATTTACATATATCTAATTAGTTACATTTATCAATCTCATTATCTATGTCATGATTCATGGCTTATGCAAATGTTCCTACATCTGACTATTAGATTGAACATATATTTAAATGTTGATCATTGATCTTGATTTTAGTACCATGATTCGATGTT
The DNA here is from genome assembly GCA_037957365.1 of Torreya grandis. Lineage (NCBI taxonomy): Eukaryota > Viridiplantae > Streptophyta > Pinopsida > Cupressales > Taxaceae > Torreya > Torreya grandis. The sequence goes on from JARHVA010000037.1 coordinate 6,568,840, forward strand.
CCATATTTAAATAGATCAAATTTAAAATTAATTCATTCGATCACATTTTGATAAACTCATGATATCCATCTAATCTTTATAAACATCCTAAATTTATCTCTCTCTAGACATTAAACATCAAGTTGTTAATCCCATATCGATACTTCTTGCATCTTTGGATCACTTTCACTCCATCGATCTTCTCAAACTTGCTCGATCTTTAACTCACCTCTATGTCAATAAATTTTGATCAATTTTTTCTATCTGAGTCCACTCACTCTATTGTATCTTCTTTACATGATCACCCACTCACCATCATATCTTTTAACAATCTCAATCATTAACTCTAACAAGCTTATGCTTATTGGGTCTCTATCTGATAAGCTCCATGAATGTGACACTTGTCACTAGCACATTTACTTGGAGGTCATTTTGATAATTTAAATTCACTATTCTTCATTAGATATTCTTCGTATGATTAAGTGATAGTCATTGATCAATATGAGACAAATATAAAGTCTAATACTTAGGAAATATTAAGTCCATTGATCACTGCTTGAGCTAGTAATTACTAGGTTGAGGGGTTGATTTCACAACAACAACAAAGGCTTAAGTTATAACTTAAGTTATCAGGTCTAGGCTATATCTAGTTAATATAAAAATATAAAATCCTATTGAATGCCATGACTTAAACCCTTAGGGTTTAATTGAGAAACCCTATCATGTTTGAGAGCAAAGATAATTCAATTCTGAGCTCATTCCTTCTTGTCTGAACAGGAAGACCATATATTCAAGATGCTCTTGAAAAACCCATAATAGATATTATATCTATCACCTTTTAAAATGTCCATATCTAATCTTTAAAATCATAACAACTTTTCAATACCTTATGAATATTTTGACTAAGTATAAATACCATTTCAATGTGCCTAAAAGGCTAACTTTGCACTTCCATAACTCTTGTTGCACTTAGTTGCATGTCCTATAAATTAGCACATAAGATCCTCATACATAAGATATTCCATCCATATATTCATCTAATCTTTAATTCTTCATACATTCAAGATATAACATCATAAAAATGTCTATTCGTTTATTTCTTGCAATCTACAAATTTGAGTGTGTTGGAAAACACTATCAAAATGTTTGGCATCCCTACTTTGATCAAGCATATATTTTGTCTCACTACATCATGTGACTAGGGGTTCATTGCATATAAAGTAGTCATAAAACGAATAGACCCATTTGATCATTTTGTCCTAGTACCACCATATGTGTGAATGTTGAACTTATCAATATGCTTACTTGGTTGTATTGAACTTGTTTACAAATTTGGCTAAGTATAGAAACTTAGTGAATTCTGTCTAAGTAGTCAACTTTGCATCCCTATATCTTCAACTATAATTCCTTACATGTCTTCAATCTATCACATAAAAAAATAGGGACTAATATGATCATAACCATGTGACAACTCCCCCATACTCATTCACTCATGGTAATGGTGATGTCAGCAAAATTCCTTTTCATCTTTTCCTATCATAGATCCAAAATGTCTAAATGATAAATATGAATACTTGGATGACTTAAAAGCATTCACATAAACATTCCAATCACCAATTACCTCTGATATAATGCCTTGCACATCCTCAATTCACCATACTCAACCTTGAGCATCAATGACATCCATAATTTCCCTTTTGACATCAATGACATGGTCATAATGTCCCTTTTGACATCAGTCACTTTTGACATCAATGATAATCATATTTCTAAAAAATTCCCCCTTTGTCATTGATGGAAAACTAAATTCTCTAATATTCTAATATTTTGCTCTTTCTTTGGCATTTCTTGCATTGGCTTCTAATATGTATGAACTGAAGTTGTTCATAACAAACTTTCTCTCCCTTAGGCAATGTCACATTTGCCTAATTATCAACTTGGATACTTTCCCTACTTTTTCTTGGGAATTTTCACCATTTCTCCAAACTTTTTTAGAGAGCATTTTTCCCTTATTCTCCCATAGAGATCATTTTCACTTCTTCTCCCCCTTTGACATCAATGGAAAAGGGAATCTTTCAAATTATTTGTCCAAATGTTTCTCCCCCTTTAAAGCATAAAGGAGTTTGTCCAATAATATGCAACCATAAACTCATTATAAATTTTCAAAGATATGCATACCTAAGTTGCCTTTTCTCTCTTTTTTCAGGCATTAACAAAGCTTCTATGAGACTCCCCCTAGGTTCATGCCCTATCACTAAGATTTAGTGATGTGGAGTAGTAGCCACCACTCCCAAATTATATTTCAAATTTTCAAATTATTCATTTGGAAGAGGTTTGGTGAATATGTCTACAATTTGGTCCTTAGTTGGTACATATTCCATTGTGACCTTTTGATCTACAGCCCTCTCTCTTAAGAAGTGATACTTGATTGATATGTGTTTGGTTATAGAATACATCATTGAATTCTTTGATATGTTAATAGCACTTGAATTATCATAAAGAATAGAGATAGGTGATTTGTACTCTACCTTGATGTATTTATACAAATCACCTATCTCTATTCTTTATGATAATTCAAAAATAACCATAGAAAGATGAGGAAAACCTAGTCATAACATTTATTGGTGTAGTATAAGGAGCTCTTATATAATTTGGCTTCTTCAAGTCTCTCACTTTGGTGTATCCATCTACATTAGATACCTTTGTCTTATTCTTTTCTTCAAAATTATTTTTAGGTTCATCTTTCTTCACATCAGCTGTGTTTGATTCTATCTTTATATCCTTGCAATCTTTCTCTTTATTTACTCCTACTTTGAAGTTGTCATATAGGTTAGAAAATTTACTTGTTTTAGAAAATTTTCCCTTTTCACAACCAAGACTTGATCTCTCTTTTGAAGGATTTTGTGAGTTGATCAGTTCATCAAGAATGTCTATTCCTCCTACCAACTTTAGATTTTTGTCTAATTGACCTTTGGCATTTTTAAGCTCTTTTCTCAAAGCCACCATCTCTACTTCTACGTTCATGCACTCATCAGATTTATATTTTAGTTCAATTTTGACTACATGTTATATTATTTTAGCCTCTTCAACTTGTGTCTTAAGGCTTAATATCATTTTATTATATTTCTCAAGACTTTTGTACATTTTCTCAATTTCCTTTTGTCTAAGTTTATTTTTTTTGAGCTCTCTTTTCTTAGCTTATCAATCTCCTCTAAAGCATAGATGAGTTCAAAATCTAGATCCACTTCTCCTTCTTCTTCTTCATTATCTAAGCCTTCAACTTCTTCTTGATCCATAGAGGTTGATTATATTTTCATGAATAAGACTTCCTTTTCCTTATACATAAAAACATAGCTAGGATCATCATTAGAACTATCACTATCATCCATTGAATCATTATCTTTTTTTGTGTATAGACCTTTCTTATTTTTTAAAAATTTATTTCTTCTTGGGATAGTAGGGTTTTACCTTTTTTCTACTCTCTACTTACTCAGAGTTATCCTTTTTATTATGAGGGCATTTAGCAACAAGATGTCCTACTTTACCATAGTTAAAGCATTTGAAGGGTAACTTACCTCTATACTTTCTAGATCCTCTCTTTAATCTTTTGACAAAGTTGGATTCTTCTTTATCAATCTCTTCAAATACAAATGTAGGTGTTTCTATCTTTATTGATTTAGATTCTCTGAATGCAACTTCTCTCTTGAAGGTGTCTACTTATCCTATTCTCATTTCATAAGTAGTGAAGGTTCCATGTAACTCATCAATAATGAGTTTATCTATATCTATTGCTTCCTCTTTTGTAGAAATTTTAGATTCATATCTTGATGGCAAAGATATTATTGAAAATGATTGATTCTTTCATTTCTTCTCCAAGGCATCTACTTGCATTGACTATTTCATCTACCCTAAGGAGGTGGTCTGAAATCTTCTCCTCTTCATTCATCTTAAGGCTCTCAAACTTGCCTTGGTATGTTTGTAGCTTGGCTTGATTTAACTTATCATATCCTTCATAGATGCTCTTCATTTCACTCTAGATATCTTGTACATTTTGATAATGTATCACTTTGACAAACTCTAAATTAGGAAATCCACATCGAATATCATTCTTAGCCTTAGCATTGATCTCATATGCTTTCTTGGTACCTTGATCAATAGGAGTTATATCAAGGGTTGTATATCCATTTACCACAGACATCCATATATTAAACCCTAATGCAGATAAATAATCTTCCATTCTTATGCTCCAAAATGCATAATTTGATCCATTAAAGAGAGGTGCCTTATTTGATGAAGATCCTTCTTGACTAGCCATTGTGTTCACCATTACAAGATCTACTTGAGATGATTAAGCTTCTTCTAAGGAACTTGGGATCTGATACCAATTATTAGAACACAATTATATACTAGTAGGGGGATGAATCAATATATTAATAAACTTATCTCTTTTCAAAATATTTTAATGTAGATTGAAACTATATTCAAAGATCACACACATAAAAAAACACATAACACAAAATATACCATGGAAAACCCAATATGGGAAAAACCACCATGGGAATAGCTATTAGAAACTACCATTCTAATACAGCCTCATAATAAGGAAACTCACTAGTTATAATGTTTAAGGGCACCAACCCTAAGGAGACATAAATCCCCTAATTTAAGAGATTCAAATCTAAGGAAGCACTCACTTCCTAATCTAAGCACCCACTCAACTTATCTGTTGGTGCCAACCTATCATATTATTCTATGGAGATATAAATCTAGTTTATAGCATAGATTCATAAATGAATCCAATTGTTCTATTCTCTATTACATGTATTATCTATAACTATTCATGATCTACACATAATCTTTGTGTGCCTTTATTCCTCTCTACCCCTTTGTCTAGATCTGTCTCTAATAAACACACTTCATCTCTCTCGCTCTCTACTCCTCTATGTATCTTTTTTTTTTATTTAACACAATTTGAATAGCTCTAGTATTATCTACCTATAACTTATATGTCATATATATAAACAACTGATATATGGTTCCATAGCTTCATTATGTTCATACTTGTTCTCTAACACATCACACTCTATTCTTAACTATGTTCATTATGACTTGAACTGTAAGTTTCCCATGTCTTGAATTCATGCATCACTACCATGATTCCTGGTCTTATTACTATTTATAGCATTTATTAGACTCTAATTTTGATGCACATGCACATTTACATAGATTTGATTGGTTACATTAATCAATCTCATTGTTTATGTCATGATTCTTGGCTTATTCATATGTTCCTTCATGTTCGTACATATGATCATTAGACTAAACATATCTTCAAATATCGATCATTGATATTGAGTTTGGTGCCATGATCTGATAGTCCATATTTAAATAGCTCAAATTTAAAATGTGTTCATTTGATCATATTATGATAGGCTCATGATATTCATCTAATCTTTATATTCTTTATATATTTATCTCTTTCTATATGTTAAACATTAATATCTTTATCCCATTTCATTACTTCCTTTATCTTTGGATCGCTTTCACTCCGTCAATATTCTTGAAATTAGTAGATATTTAGCTTATCACTATGTCGATAAAATTTAAGAAATGTGTTCCATATGATTCAAATTTTTCTATTGGATATCCTTTACATGATCAACCATTCAATATCAAATCCTCTAACAAGCTTACACTCATTGGGTCTCTGTCTGACAAGCTTCTTAAATGTGACACTTGTTACTAGCATGTTTACTCAAAGGTCGTTTTGATAATTTGAATTTTATATGCTTCATTGGATCTTATTCATATGATTAAGTTATATTTATTGATCAAGCTAAGATAAATATAAATTCTAAGACTTAGGAAATATTAAGTCAATTGATCACTGCTCAAGCTGGTAATTACTAAGTCAAAGAGCTAGTTTCACAATGACAATAAAGGATTAAGTTATAAATTATGATATTGGGTCCAAGCTATATCCAATTAATATAAAAATAGAAAAACCTATTGAATACCATGACTTAAACCCTTAGGGTTTAATTGAGAAATCCTATCAGGTCTGAGAGCAAAGATAATATAATTCTGAGCTCATTCCTTCTCATTTGAACCTATAGACCATATATTCAAGATGATCTTGAAAAATAAATAAAAAATATTCTATTTTTTACCTTTGTAAATTTCCATAATTGATCTTTTTAAAATCATGACAAATTTGTAAGACCTTGTGTAATTTTTGATTAAGTATAAAGACTATTTCAATATGCTTGGAAGGCTAACTTTGTACCTACATAACTCTTGTTGTGCTTAGTTATATGTCCTATAAATTAGTGCATAATATCCTATTACATAGGATATTCCATCTATATATTCATCTACTCTTTAAATATTCATATGTGCAAGATATGACATCATAAAAATGCTTATTCATCTATTTCTTGCAATCTGCAAATTTGAGTAAGTATTGGAAAGCACTGTCAAAATGCTTGGGAGCCCTAATTTGATCAAGAATATATTTTCTTATGATATATCATGTCACCTTGGGTTCAACACATATAAACTAGGCATAAAAATTAATATACCCATTTGATCATTTTGTCTTGATACCTTTATATGTGTGAATGTTGACCTCATAAATATGCTTACTTGGCTTTGCTAAACCCTTATGTAAATTTGGCTAAGTATAGAAACTTAGTTAATTTTTTCCAATTATCTAAATTTTCATCCCTATATCTTCAACTACACTTCCTCTCATGTCTTAAAATATTTCACATAACAACTAGGGACTAATGTGATCATAACCATGTGACCATCTCCCCCATACTTATTCACACGTGGCAATTATGACATCAACAAAATGCCTTTTCATATTTTCCTATCATAGACCCAAAATATCTAGATGATCAATATGAAGAACTTAATGACTTACACTCATGCACATAATCACTCCAATCATCCTTTACCTATGATAGAATGCCTTTCACATCTTCAATTCACCATACTCAGCCTTGAGCATCAATGACATCCATAATCTCCCTTTTGACATCAATTACATTCTAATAATTTCACTTTTGACATAAATGACAATCACATTTCCAAAATTGATCACCTCATGAACATGAACTTAAAATGTTTGATTTTGAATATGCAACTCTTTTCGTTATAATGGTTGTATTTGTAGTGGTGTATGTTGATTATTTAATCATCACATGGAATAATGAAAGGTAAACTTCAAATTTCAAATCAAAGTTGATGAAAAGCTTTAAAATGACTGATTTGGGTTATCTTCATTACTATTTGGATATTAAATTAATTCAAAAAACAAATTATATCTTCCCAAAAAAATTCTTGGACAAAAATCCCACAACAATTACCCCATGATATACATGATATACATGCCCTGGAGAAAAATCCCACAATAATTACCCCATGCAAAAATCCCATAGCAATTCCCTACACAAAAATGCTAAAATAATTTCCCTAAATGCCCTAATACTATAGCTCTATAAGAGTGACAAGGGGAAACATCCTAGGAGCCCGAATGGCAAATCAATGACCCATAAGAAGAAGAAAAGTAAAAAAATCAAGATCCTAAAAGCTTTATAGAACTTCCAAATGGCACCCCTACATTCATGCACTTTACTATATGCACTAAGTCATTCTACATTTATGTTTGCAAGAATGAATCTAGAAATGACAATTGTCAAGCTTGTATGAGTCAAAGAGTCAAGCACAAAGATATATGGTACACGTTAACTCATGTACCAAATATTTGATGGTGAGAAATCAAGCATAGAAACAAAGAGCTTTCCAAAATAAGCATAGTGGTGATAAGTGTCACCATCATAGGAACATTTAAATAAAGATCCAATAGTGCATGAGAGCCTAGTACATAAAGATCCAATGGTGCAAGAAAAGAGTTGAAAATTCAATGGGCCCAGATCTAGTGAGAGACTTACTCATGGTGCAAAGGTGTTAAGTGATAAAGTGTGTTTTTAAAGATCCTAAGAAGCCCACAGAGCTACCAAGTGGCACACCCACATTCAATCATATAGAAGTGAATTGATGATACAAGTCCTAGGTAGAATTTTCAAAGATCTAGACTTAGTGAGAGGCATAGTAAAAATGCAATGCATAGTTATTTTTGGTTAGTCATAGTTTCACTGGTTCTAAAGCATTGATATGATAATACTTGTCTTTGAAAAACAACCTATAGTTATAGTTTCCACTACCTTGGACATTCAAACCATGCAACCTTAAAAGGATATGACTTTATGGAAGTAAAATTTTATAAATAGAAATTATGTTTTGAAGTTTTGCATTCAATTCAAGCTATAAATATAAATTTTACCTTTATCTTTATACACATGCACATGTTGCATAGATTTTGCAAAGTTTATTTTAAACTGATAACTTCAAGTAAACTCTTATATAGTTTTTTACTATAGTTAGAACTCAAGTTCTAAATATCACATATAACAACCTTACATGATCTTAGAGGATGAGGCGACCCCTTACCCAAGTCTATATAAATAATTATAATCCAACTTGGATTTTTATTAGATAATTTTGAATATAGGAGCAACATCAATTTTGATCCTCAACGAATGTGTTTGTGTATTTTCTTTCCAATTTATATGTAATTAGTTGTTACTTTCTATGGTTCTATGTTTCAATAATCTTTAGTGTGCAATAGCTATAAATGAATTCTTGATTATTTTGATTGATGTATTGATCTGTAGATGTAGAATAGTTGTTGAGAGATGGGTACAATATATTGGTTAATATAGTCAAGTTGTTTGATTCATAATTATGAATTTATACTAGTGATTTCTTTGATGTAATTTTATGTGTGTGTGCCAAAGCTACCTTAAATACTTCACTAGCCTGAGTCATAATCTCCTAAGTAAGAGTGTGAAATAGCTACCCTAAAAAGAGCAACCTTTATCTAAGGCCTATGAATTTCCTACATCATTATCTCCTTAGACTTCTTAACCATGTCTAATTTTGTGTGTGCAATTATTTCTAGTAATAAGCATAGGTTTTTAGAGCATAGGTATGTTTAGAAACCAACCAAGGAAGTAGTTCTTAAAAACCATAGAGCCTTATTTTTTACCTTACCCTTCCCTCTTTTTTTTAAGTTTGTTTTAAGACCTACCTACTTTAGATTAGAACCCAACCATATATCCAACTCACATACAGATTCACTACCTTTTAAGGACCACACCTCCATCCAAAAGCCCTTGTCAATAACCTACGTGCCCTACTAGCTATTCCATCAATAGGTTGTCAAAGATCACATACCTAAGACTTGTATCCTAGAGTGGATTTTACCTCCATTGAGATCCTAAAATGTTAGAGGCTACCTTGTTGACTATAATGTGCATAAAACATGTATCAATAGTTTCACTGGCACTAAAAAAAGGGCCTACTCCTGAACCTCTGATAATAGCAGTATCATTTCCATAGAGATGCACTAGAGTCACCTAAGAGAGTGACAAGATCTAATTATAGAATTGATTTTCTATTCCCACCCTTATCAAACCATAAGAGACTTATAACTCTGCCAACAACCCCATTTCATCATAATCCACCTCCTCTAATTGGGAATCCTTTACTCGTAAGGAACACTTTACCTATTAATCATATAATGGCTAAACCACATTTGTTAGTTAGGTCTATTATTTTTTTTCACAAGGGATGTGCATGATTTACCTAGGAATCTTGAAAGGTACCTACCATCCTTTTCTCCTTCAAGAGCAAGGACAATAGAGGAACACATCAAATCTTTCAAAACTAATTTAAGATTAATGAATGTTATCGATGAATATGTCACATTAAGATTATTCCCTTTTAAATTAGTAGATGTTGCTTATGATTGGTATTTAAATATAATGGATAACTCCATCACTTTTTGGGATGAGTGTCAAGCTACTTTTTTTACATTATTTGGATAGGTTACTAGTCCCAACATAATATACTAGCTCTTCACTAGTATGAAGAAAGAGCCTAATGAGCCTATCTAGGCTTTCAATGCATGGATCTAAAATATGTATAAATTTTTGACCTCAAGGTATAAACTAGATAAAGAATTAGTATTGGAGATGTATAAGAATACACTAGATCCGATTACTATGGTGTTCCTAAGGAGAGATACTATAGCTAATAATTTGGCATGGACATTCAAATAAGCCATTAATATTAATAGATAACTCAATCCTCAGGTGCCCACTATATCCAACATCCACAATTACCTTCCCACATTGAATCCTATTTCACATACAAGGCAAAATGTCCCAGTGTTCAATCAGAACTAGCTATATATGCAACCTCCCATGATGTAAATAACATATCCAAACTATAGATTCTTGAATAATCACACACAAGGAAATATACACCAAAATAATCAATAATCAACTACATCTATTTCTACTATTTTAAAAGGTATTGACTCTACAAAGGCAAAAATTGATTCTACTCAGAAGATGGTTCAAAAGTTGAGCAATGATTTATTAAATATGGAAAAGAAGATAGGTAATGAAAATTCCCCAACTAGTGATTAGAATGATATATTCCAAATATATAATAGACCATTCAATAGGCTTGATCATCCTAATAAACTTCCAAATATCAACATGGAAGAAATGGCTCTTCCCAAAAGGTGTATAATTCACAATACCTCTCAACATGATGCTTGACTATGTAGAGTTTTGTGTAGCATTTGAAATATTTTAGAGGGAAGTAGTCATATAAGATTAGATGAATAATCAACCATAATCACACCAAAATATTGGCTCTTCAATTACTTTTATGTTTTTTAAAACTCATGAGTTTCCCTTCCTAAGCAAAGATGATAATGTATTAGAGCACAATGTGGATGAAATTCATGCTTTTTAGTAGTTTTAGAGAGGTGTATACAATCTAAGGAACAAGAAACCACTTACCACATCGAATCCTCTAGATAACATGGAGATTCTTCCTAATCCTAATGCAAACAATAATCCACCCCCTCCAAAGGGGAATGATCAGCCATAGAGCAAGGAAAAACCAAGTAAAAGAGGATATAACATTATAAAAGATATGAAAAAGATCAAAATAAATATAACTCTTCATGAGTTAGCACAAATTATTGAATAAAAAGAGTTGTTATAGAACTCCATTACTAGAAAGGCTCCTATAGAAAGAGATAAAGCATCTATAGACAAAGTTAAAGTTTTTGATGCCAATGTCATCTACAAGAGTAAGCCAAAAGTTTCACCCTTTCTACTAAGTATCTAATCATTCGATAATAATATTCATAGTTATTTAGTTGATTCTAGATATTATATAATTTTAATGCCTACTTATATATGTTAAAATCTTGGTTTGATGCCAAGACCTTAAAAGAGGAAAGTTTCATAATTGGACAAAACAATAATACTAGTAGTGGGATAATTGACCAATGTACACATTCAAGTAGCATCTAAATCATGAGTCTAGATGACCATTGATATTCTAGTGGTAGATATACCCAAAAGTTATAGACTATTTTTGAGTAGGGGTTGTTCCAAAACACTCAATGGATATTTCTCGATAGACTTCTCTCATATCTGGCTACCATAGAGAAGAATTATAAATAAAATTAGGATTGACAAAGAGTCAAGAATGAAGTATCCCATTATAGAATATAATTTCAAGAATGAAGAGGTAATGAGTCACCCAACCTTGGTATTTATACTTTTACTACTTAGAATCAAGTACATAAGCCATAACCTAAAGGTTACAATCAACTATGAACTCTACACTTTGATGGTTCTAGATCCAATAAAGGATCAAGCATTGAAATTGAGCTAACTAATCCATAAGGTAAAATGTTTTGTGTAGCACATATATTGCAATTTTCATGCATAAAAAACATAGCTCAATATGATGCATTAATTATAGGATTATAATTTTCACTTAAGAATAATGTAAAGTAAATACTAGTATTTGGTGACTCAAAATTGGTGGTCAATCAAGTTAGAAATAAATACCAATGCAAGATGTCTTATTTAAAGAGATACAAATCTATAACATGGGACTTGATTGAAATATTTGAATCTTTCAACATATTAGCACTTCTTAGAGAGCAAAATCAAGTGGTGAACTCACTAGCTATTATTGCTACTAATTTGGAGCCATTATAGGAATCTAAGGTAAAAAGGTTCTATATTGAATGGGTATCATGTCCTTTTGTTCCAAATAATGTAGAAAATTTCTAGGTCTTTGATGATGACCAAAAAATTATTCAATTTTTAACTAATTTAAGGGAATTTAAATCATAAATCATCAATGACAAGGATATTAATCACCTCTATCAAGAGGAATCAAACAAAGAAGGCATTCTCCATCTCAAAGAGAATCTAGTTCCAGTTAGGTTGGTCTCTTTAGAAAGACCATTCAACATAGATCATCAAGCTCAACAACTTAGACATCCCAAACTCAATGAATCAGACTTTAGAAGGGAAAATCTAGGAGATGAACATAACCCACATTATGTTAATATTAGTCTCAATTACACCCCAGAAGAGAGATAGTAAATGAAGGATCTAATTACTCAATATAGGGATGCCATTTCTTGGACATATGAATGCTTGAAGGTGTATGACTTGCAAGCCATTACTCATATGATTCCCTTAAATCCATATCACAATCCATTCAGATAGAGGCAAAGACTAGTCAATATTATTCTAGGGACTCTCATTTAGAGAGAAGTGGGGAAGCTGTTAAGTGCAAAAATCATCCTTCCAGTAAGACATTATACCTAGGTGGCCAATTTGGTCTTGGTAAGAAATAATAATGATGAGATTAGATATGTATGTATTTTATGAACCTAAATAAGGATTTTAAAAAGGATAATTATCCCCTACCTTCTTTGGATGAGGTGATACAAATAGTAAGTGGTTCTAAAATGATGTCCTTTTTGGATGGATTTTCAAGTTATAATTAGGTACTAGTGAAATTTGAGGACAAAATGAAGATGGTGTTCACTATGAAGTGGGTAAATTATGTGTATAATAGGATTCCATTTGTCCTAATAAATGCAGGAGTGACCTTTTAACATTCCATGGATTACGCTTTCAAAGGATTGATAGGTAAATGCATAATCATATGCATGGATGATCTTATAGTATTTTCAAAGAATAGGAGTGATCACATAAGGCACCTATAGTCTATATTTGAGAGATTCAAAAGGTTCGGTATTTCACTAAACCTAAAGAAGGGCATATCTGGAGTGACTGAAGGTAATATTTTAGGACACATCATCACCAAGGATGGGCTCACCATTGATCTAGATAGAGTTTAAGAAATTTCAAAAATTTATCCACCAAATAGTAAGAAGGATCTTAAATAATTATTTGAAAATATTAATTTCCTTAGGAAGTTCATCTCATGATTTGTATAGATTATTAACCTATGAATTCCATGCTTAAGTAGTTTTCCAAAATAGAATAGATAGTTGAAGCTCAAAAGTCCTTTTAGGAAATTAAAGATGAAATATCATAGGCTCCATTATTGATCAATTTATATTTTACTAAATATTTTTACCTATACTCATTAACTTTACATCATACAATTGTAGTTATCATCACATGGAAGGAGGAAACTGAGCATCCAATTATGTTCATGAGCATAAATTTGAAATATGTAAAACTTAGGTATTTTATGATTGATAAATATATATTTTCCCTTCTCAAGGTAGTAAATAAATTTTGGAATTACATCTTGAGGAATAAAACCATCACCATCTTACCTGATCCTATGGTCAAGGTCACCCTATCAAAAAATGAATTAGGAGAACTCTGAGGTAAATGGATGGCCAAGCTACAAGAATTTAATATAGATATCAATCCTATAAAAATCATTCAAAATAGTTGAAGAGGTACGTGAGGCTAAGTATATAAAGGAGAATGGTATGTTGATATAATATAGTATTTACTTATAGGAATTTGTTCCCCAAAAATCAATAAAGAGAGGAGAAGATATTTGAGGCTCAAAGCTACTCATTACATGATCAACAAGGAAGTCATCTATAGAAAAAAATATGAAGGTATTTATGTCAAGTGTGTATTTATAGAGGAATATAAATAAATTTTAGAGAACTTACATCAGAAGATAGGTAGTGGTCACCCATCTTGAAATACCATGGCCCATAAGATCTTAATAATGAGATACTATTGGCCAATAGTTTTCAAATATGCTCATACTCATGTGAGAACATGCCATGAATGTTAATCTCTAGCCAAGAGAGAAGTACATGTAAGAATGCCTTTACAGTTAATTGTTGAAGGAAGGTCATTCTCCCAATGGGGTTTAAATTTCATCGGTGTCATCAACCCAAACTCCTTGACAAGCCATAAGTTTCTACTTACTGCTATAGACTACTACACTACATGGATTGAATCCATGGACACAAAGAATTTTAGAGCACAAGATGTAATCTAATTGTTGAAGGAACACATAACAACAAAATTTGACACACCTATTTATTTGTTTTTTGATAATGAATTACTTTCATGTCAACAGAATTTATTGAGTGGGCACATCACAACTAGATTATTATTAGGTCAACTTCTAACCATTACCCTTATGGAAATGGTCTAGAAGAATCAATGAACAAGAATATAATAAATGCAATTAATAAATAAATAGGGGACAAGCCTAGGGACTAGTATAACTTGTTAAATTATGCTCTTGGGGTAGACCGATTGAGATATAAGTGAGCCCTTAAATCTTCACCTTATCTATTGGTGTATAGATACAATCTTGTATTCACAATCATGTTGAAGTTACCCACTTATCAATTCATGTAGGATTACATGGAACCATGTGATGAAATAGAATCAAGATTGTTGGACATAATATAAATGTAATATTCAAGGATTGAGGCCTTACAGACATTCAACAAACACTAGTATGTGGTCAAGAGATTATTTGATAAGAGAGTGAAGTTTAAAGAATTTAAACTTTTGGATCTAGTGCTACTTTGGGACAAAGCCCATGAGAAGAAAGGACAACATGATAAGTTTTCCCCACTATGGATTGGACCATACCATATTTTAGAGATCATGAGCAATAACACATTTTGTCTAAAGGAACTGTAAGGTGATGACCTTACATATCCAAAAAATGGATAGCTCTTGAAGCACTACTTTAGGGATATGTAATTTATTGATGTTACTAAGTAATGAGAGATAGATGAGCATAGACATAGGATTAGATTATATTTTATTTCTTTCTTAGATTAGATTTCTTTCTTTCTTAGATTAGTTTCTTGATTTTCTTAGTCTGGTTTCCTACTTTTCTTAGTTTAGTTTCTTTCTTTCTTAGATTAGATTTCCCATTTTCTATATTAGTTGTTTGTAATGATTTCTCTAAAAATTTGAATTTTGTTTAATCTAACCATAACCAATCTTAAATCTGAATCAAGTTTAGTACTTGTAGAAAGGGAGAAATTAGAATTTGGCAATTTGGGACTAGTTTACAGATTGGGCATATTTATATGTTTTTGAGTCTTCAGGTTAAAGGTATGTAATCATTAATTATTATGGATTATGTCATAATTGAATACTTTCACTAGGTATGTGAAAGTTTATCTCAAAGTAATTCATACAAATTTAGAATGTTTTCTTATTTTATTGGATCAAATGTACTTATCACTTTAAATTCATATTAGAAATGACAATTTTGGATATAGATGTGACTAGAAGGGACATTCTAGTAATAATTTGTTTTAGAATTATACTAGCTCACTAGGGTTCCATCTCTTCTCTTTTAATTTAATAAAACAATTAAAACAAAATATTAAAAAAGAACCAATGAGTTCAAAAGAGCAAAAAAAATAAAAATAAAATCAAAAGGCTCACGTGATGAAATAAAGTCAATGTACCATGCATCATTATGGGAAAAGAGGAAAAGGAGTCCAAGGTATCTCTATCAAGGCTATGGATGCCTAGATAGTATCATAGCAATGCCTAAGCTTCCCTTATTTTTGATCTTTAAGAGATACTGGAAAAAAACCTACAACTTCATCGAGCCTTTGGAAAACTCATCACAACAGGGGTTAAATGAACTACACATTTTGACACACATAGATCCAAGAAATTAGAAGGAAAATATGTTGTGTGAATGCACTTAGGACCATATTTCATGTTTTTTATTTAAGTATTATTCTATGACACACTTCATGATTGATTTAAAAAATTTCAACTAGAGTTCTAGGTTCTTGAATACTCAGGAGTATTCCCCCTGTGAGTCATCATTTATTGTACCCAATACAACCCTTTTTTTATAGGGAAATGGGAACCCAATTTTTTTAGACTATGGTCTTGACTTTGAGCCCCTGTTGTATATGTTTATCTAGGAGAAGATTGATTATTTGCCTTTTCATATTTTGACAAAATGGTATTGGCATCATATTTTCATAGACTAACCTTGTTAATACTTTTCAATAATCTTTGTCGGGTTTTATGTTTTTGAAGTTATCTTTTTTAGACTTATCTTTTTTAGGATTTAGTCCTGATAACTTTTGTTTCTCAATAATTAGTCTTCAGGTTTATTATGTCAGACATTTTATTCATGATAATTTCCCCATGACAGACTTACCATTTAGACTTTTTACCAAGGGCATTTTTCCTAATGAACTTATCCTTTGGACTTTTTTATCATGAAATTTTTTCCCAATGAAATAGAATATTAGAGATAATTGATTTATACATTTCAAAATAATATCCCTGATGATATATAGGCCTTGGATAAAAATCTTATAATAATTACCCCATGCAAAAAGCCCACAACAATTGCCCTACACAAAAATGCTAAAACAATTTTCCTAAACGCCCTACTATTGTAACTCTATAAGAGTAACAAGTGGTAACATCCTAGGATCTTGAATGGTAGATCAACAACCCACTATAATAAGTAGATTCAAAAATTCAAAAGCCCAAAATCCCCATAGAACTGCCAAATAGCACCCCTACATTCATGCACTTTACTATATGTGCTAAGTCATTCTATGTATATGTTTGTAGGAGAAAATATAGAAATGACAAATGTCAAGCTAATGGGAGTCAAAGAGTCAAGAACCAATATCTATGGTGTGTGTTAACTCACATATTAAAGATTTGATGGTATGAAATCAAGCACAACAAAAAAAGGATTTATAAAACAAGCATAGTGGTGATAAGTGTCACCATCTCAAGAAAATTTAAACAAAGATCCAACAATGTACAAGAGCCCACTACATAGAGATCCAACAGTGAAAGAAAAGAGTTGAAAATTCAATACAATTAGATTTAGCAAGAGACTACCACATTTTACAAAGTTTTTAAACAATAGTGTGTTTTACAAGAGTCTAGGAATCCTGTGGAGCTACCAAAATGAGTCAACGGTGTGAGTCTTAGGTAGAATTTTCAAAGATCTAGACTTAGTGAGAGGCATATGCAACATATAGTTATTTCTAGTTAGTCATAGGTTCACTAGTTATAAATCATTGATAAAATGATACTTGTCTTTGATAAACAACCTATAGTTCTAGTTTCCACCACCATAGCCATTTAGACTACACAGCCTTAAAAGGCTAAAACTTTATGCATGTACAATTTTTTAAATTGTGCATATATTTTGAAGTTTTGCATGCATTTATAGCTATAATTGTAAAAATTTCCTTCATCTTCATATACATGCACATATTTCATAGATTTTTCAAAGGCTATTTTAAATTGATAACTACAAGTAGACTCTTACACAATTTTTAACCATAGTTAGAACTCAAGTTCTAACTATCACATGTAATGACCTTGCATGAGCTTGGAGGATGAGGTGATCCCTTCCCCAAGTCTATATAAACAATTATAATCCAACTTGGATTTTTTTTAAAGAATTTTGAATATAGGAGTAACATCAATTTTGATCATCAATGAATGTGTTTGTCTATTTTATTTCTAATTTCTCTGTAATTAGTTTTTACTTTATTTGGTTTTATGTTTCAATAATATTTAGGTGCAATAGATGTGAATGGATTATTGATTATTTTGATTGATGTACTAATCTATAGATGTGAAACAACTATTAAGATATTGGTAAAATATATTAGTTAAGATATTCAAGTTGTTTGATTTATTATTCTGAATGTTTACTACTTATTTTTTTGATGTAGTTTTATGTGTGTGCACCAAAGTTGCCTCAAATACTTCACTAGCCCAAGCCATAATCTCTTGAGTAAGAGTCTCCAATAGCTAACCTAAAATGAGTAACCTTTATCTAAGGCCTATGAATTTCTTTCATCATTATCTCCTTAGACTTTTTAACCATGTTCGATTGTGTGTGTGGAATTTCTTCTAGCAAAAGGCATAGGTTCTAAGATCATAGGTTTGTTTAGAAACCAACTAGGGAAGTAGTTTCTAAAAACCACAGAGCCTTATTTTCTACCTTACCCTTCCCTTTTTTTATTTATTTTTTAATACCTACCCACTTTATATTATAATATAAAAATCCATCTAACTCACATAGAGATTCATTGCCTTTTAGGGACCACACCTCCTTCCAAAAAACCTTGTCAACAACCTTCATGCCCTACCAGCTATTCCATTAATAGGTTGTCAAAGACCTCATACCTAAAACTCATGCTATATATTGGATTTTTCTTCCATTGAGATCCTAAAATTTTAGAGGCTACCTCATTAACTATGGTGTGCATAAAATACACATCAACAATGTGTAAGCCTTATATCATGTGTTATAACCATCATGTATAGTTTCATATTCATCCTACATATCAATGGTGTCATTTAAATAATATTTTACATAATAATAATCACCCTCTTTATCTAATTTTTTTATGCCACTCTTGTATTCTTTTATATCTAAATATGTAAAGCCAACTCCTCCGTACTATGGTTTGGAAATTTTTGATTTTTTTTGCTTTGACATATGTGATATATCATGTGTCTTTGTTGTCATTATCTTAGCTATATTTTCTTGAGATATATTATCCTTTATGTGTTATTATTCTACATATTTTTCTTCTCTTAAAATTTTAACCATTACACTTTCATGATTAAATTTGACATAATCATGATCTTTACCCAATGATTCCCCCATTGCTCTCATCCATGATCTTCCTAATTTTACATTGTATTCATCTAAGGTAGGTTCAAGTTGAAATATAATAAGATCATGTTTTTAATTCAAGTATGGATAGTATCTCAATGGATTCAATACAACATTGAGGACATATAATATTACCTAAGTGTTTTCTATAATACCCAAGATATTGGAGAAGTGTCATGCTACCTGTATTAGCTTCATGAAAAGATGTAATTCAACCTTATTTCATTTTTTTCCATATATTTATATATGATGGACATATTTTTATTTAGTCATTTGAAACCTCACCTATAACATTAATGTTTTTAGGTATTTCTTGATTTTGAACCTCTTCTATTAGAAACCCTCTCTTAGAGTTTATTTTTATTATCTTGAATTTGATTTTGTAACATCTCCTTTAATAATTTATTTTTTTTAACTTCTCTTGTTGTAGTTTTTGTAGCCTTTCTTATTCTTCCATTATTTTTTATTTTGATACCTTGTATTTTTTGAATTATTCTTTTTGTAACTTTTGATTTTCCAACTTTTTATTTTGTCATTTTTATTTGTGTAGCCTTTATTACTCATCTTGTCCCTTTTATAATACTTTTTATCTAATTTTTCGCAGTGATTTTTTTTTTTTAAAATTTTCCATATGTAAATTTTTTTATCTAAATTATCCTTTTCTATCTATGCTTCTTGTTTTTATTCTTTTTTCACTAGTTCTAATTTTCCCACTTTTTTAATTGCACTAATTACTTTTACACTAGTTGTAATTTTTCCACTTGTTCTAATTGCACTTTTTCATTAAGATATGTAATCATAATATGTGTGGTTTTTTTAATTTATGTATCTATTATAGTATCAACACTATCAATTATCCTTTGCATTTTATCCTTTAAATCTAAATAACTATATATATTATGCCCATGCATTCTATGATATGCATAATAGCATTTTGATCTTATTAGAGGAGACATAAAAGGTAATGTAATCATATTATTTCAAATCATTTATCTTATAATCTTGAACTCCTATTAGCCTTTTATTCACTATTTGAATCACTAGTTGTAGATGAATTCTATTTTATTTTCCAATCTTGATATGAAGTCTTTTTAGGCACAATATTTCTAAATGAAGATATAAATATATGATTAACACTAGCATACTATAAATTATTTATATATGTGTTATTATTTTCCCATGATGTGATACTTGAATTAAAATAATAATTTTTCTTTTGAAATTCCTTTATTGACTTTCTCATATTGATGATTTGATCTTGAAGGACTTAAAAAGTACAAACACTAGATACTTATAATTGATTATGTAAAAAAACACCATCAAGAGGAGATGTGGGTGGGTTGAGGAATGACATTTTGGTTACCTTAATTTGTAATTATAAGGTGAATCACCTTAAATCTTGAGATCATGATAGTATGGACCTAGTTAGAGGGAAACTAGTTATCACCATCTTGAGAAGGGATAGTGGAAGTAATTAAAGGAGTTGTATATGGATTTTTCATGTAATATTAAGTAATCAAAGTTATGATTGAATCTTAAAATAATGATAATTAAGAAAGACTTGACCAAATTTTACAATAATGGCACTTGTGTCTTATCATGTGACTTAGTACATTTTTGAAAATTTTGAAGCAAAAAATGTTCATCCAATATAGCCATATATTATTTGAAAATCAAGTAACAAAAAACTTAAATTTAATATCCAAAAATGAATGATACTATAAATAATATCATGAATTATAATTCTATAAAAATAAGGAAAATTATTGTGTATGAAGATTAGTAAATTGTTTTGAAATTTAAGGTCAAAATAAGATGCTTTCAATGTTATATATTAAATACAAGGTTAAAATAAAGAGATTTTAGTGTAAAAAATTATATCAATGTCAAAATCAAGTTCTTCTAGTGTCATATTTAGATCCAAGGTTAAAACAAAGTTCTCTTAGATTTGGATGTTTAGGAATTTATCCGAACCATAAGACAAAATTTTTGTAGCAATGAAGATGTCTGACTAACTTGAGTTTGCCAATAAGTTTTATCAAAATTTGAATTGATATGGTAACTAACCATAATTAAGATAAAATAAATTAGAATGTTTTAAATGAATTTTTAAATAAACATAATTAGAATTAAAAGATTAAATTCAACAATGTGAGAACAATTAAAATAAGACTAAGTATGGAATGGAATGACAAACTTATTTATATCTAGAATTTGACTGTGTTTGATTAGTAGAAGGAAAAAATAACCAATCAGGGAAAGACTCTATAAATCCCTAAAAGTTGGAGTTGAAACTAAAGAAGGATAAGATCAAAAACTTAGGAAAATATCTATTACCATTATTGTCCCTACTGAATATTTTTGTCTTTTTCATAAAATAGTAAAAACATATCATGATCACTTGAGATAGCTATAATTAGAACTATATGTGAAAATTTAACCTTAAAGAGTATAGGGATTATCTACAAATAGATTCTCTAATTTTGAAACCTTAATAAGGATAGAAATTATTGAAAACTTGTAAATGGAAAACATTAGAGTGTAATTGTGTTGAGTTAACCCCAATCACCCTCATAATGACTTAATGTAGCGTGCATATCCAATACTCTTATGGAAATCAAGTCCACATAGCTCTCCCACTTAGAGTGATTTGTGTAATTGTGTTCCTTTGACTATATGAAGGCATATAGGGATGACTTGAATACTTGATCATGTTTTACTTTGGGTTGGATAAAATAGGATTTTAACTTGGATAAAGGTTACTTGTAGTGATCAAAATCAGAATTGTGAAGAATATAATTTTTTTTTTAAATGTGCAATAGTGTAAGTATGCCTTTGTAATGAATCATTAGGTTTGTAAAATGAGTGAATTAAGTGCAACTTTATAGTAATCCAAAATGGGAAATCCTCATGCTAGGAATATAAAAACATAGAATACAAAGATAAGAGAGGGCTCAAATTTATAAACTGACCCTTAGAGGAATAAGGGATATGATCAACCCATAGGGATAGATCCTATTACAACTATTTATCCTATTAGTAAATTTTGTCTAGGAAGGAAACGTGAAAATTTTGGGACTTGTTTTGGTCATGCATATGCTTAATGGTGTTTTTAGAAATTATAACACTTTTTTAGGCACATAAATAAATTTAGAAAACAAAATAGGTCAAATTAGGTGGTTAGGATAGAGTGAAGTGGAAAAATAGGTATTGATTCTATTAACAAGTTAATTAAAATGGAAAATGGCCAAAGTAGACATAATCAATTATTCATGACCATATTTAGGTTACTACATTATTTCCTAATTTCAAACACTATGAAATCATAGGGAAAATAATTATACATTAAAAAAGTATAAGCATTGTTTTGGGTAGTATAGGGAAATAATCAATTTTTCCACACTAATTTTTGTGTCAGCATTCGTAACTCATAAATATCATAGTTGTACCAAGTAAAATTTATTAGTGTGCATTGACTATTAAGGAATGACATCATAATTATATATTTTATATAACTATTGTCAATCATAATGACATGTGTTATCATATGATGATAATCAACAAAACCATGTATGTAAAGATCACCATTTTTAGAATCATTTTTTAGTATATTGTGGTCATATAATGTAATAGATGGTGTCTTCCATTAAGATCTTGAAACCATACCAATAATTTTATCAATCTCATGCTCATGTTAAATATTTGAATGATGTATAGATGTCTTAATATGCATGTTATCTTTCTTCTAAGTGTCATGATTTGTAGGTGGATTATTGAAGATTTGCAAGCACTGATTGGAAATTATGAAATATTTGATCAATGTGTAATTATGGCCTTCAATGCAAGTAGTGTTACTATTGATGAAATATTGAATTTTATATTTCAATTTGTATATCAATGAGTAAAGTGCCTAGAAGATCTATGGTAGTTAAAATATTGATTAACATCACCTCTTGTAAGTAAAACTCAAGTAATATAATATAGTTTCATTAAGGAAATAATTTAATAAATTTATGAGGTTGGTTAGGTGACATTGTGAATTGTCACATGTTATTAAAAGGTGGAAGGACTAGCATGTCAATTGGTTTTAATACTAGATTTACTAATTAAGATTCATTATTAGCTTGAAATTTAGGCACATCATTAGTATTATATTTAAATGTTGTCATACTTTTATATTTGTATGTGGTATATATGGACGATTTATGCACACAAATTTTTCATGGTATAACATTTCATGACCAATTCAATGATGATGTAAGGATATCTATCAATATAATGTTTAGACCTAATTATCTTTCCTTTTGATTGATTTTATTCTTTTCTTGGACTTCAGTCTTATAAAATTCTCTTTTTTTTAGTTTTTTTATTTAATTTTTAAAATCTTGGCTTCATGATGAAACTGTCACAGTGAAAATGTAACCATCACAGTAGTTCCATAAACCACCTTAGCAAAAATGTATTCATTGCAATGGTTATATATTTTCCCATGGTAGTTTTATTAGCATAAGTGGTAGTTATATGAAATACCATAGTGGTTTCATCACAGTATGTGTGTTTTTAAATTTAGCATTTGAGACTTTAGTTTTCACGTGTTTTCCATGTTTTTAATTGGATTTATTGGTTGTTTTACTATGTGTTCAACTTAAATATTTCCCAAGTCACTCCTAATCCTAGTTTTATTAATCATTATCAATTTAACTTGACCAAGCTCCCAATCAATATTTAGTTAAATTCCACAGTAACCTTCTTTCTTACCTTATAAGTGTTTCACTTTTCCTAGGTTTTTAGATCAAAATTTGTACTAGAGATTAAATATTTCAAGTTTTACAAATCTTTATCCTATCTAGTTTTGTTTTTTGGAGGATTAGACTCAATCTATATTCATATTTGTGTCACTCTGCATAAGTTTAGAGAAAGGAATTCACTGAATTTGAAACCAATTATTTGTTGTTTACAAATCAGTCCAACCATACTCCAACTAATTTATTCTTCATAATTATGTCCTTGGTCTATTATTTTTCCATATTTTTTTAGATTTGCAAGGGTAATAATGATCAAAGGATATAGATGTTTTAAGATCGTATACTGACATCAATTAATTATTCACCTTCGCTTGGTCTCACCATTGATCAAGTTGCAGGATCTACTCGAATATTTTTTGTGTTTATTAAAATAAATTAGATTATTTTTATCATTCATTAGATAGATTAATACTTAAAAAATATCAAAATAAAATAATATAAATCTTCTTCCTCTTTCCTTTTGCATAAAACAAATTGTTTTGATTTACTTAGTTTTCAAATACATATGAAATCTTAAAATAAATTAGTTTTACATCCAATCTAGGGTAGATTGTGTGAAATTTATCATCAGGTACATCCATAAAAATTTAATATATTATCAATTTTCCCTCAATACATATTCATAAAATAAGGATATTACAGACACGTAAATTGACATTTAAGCTAAAATAATGTAATTTTGACCACTCTTTTGACACACACATGATGAATCACTCCAAGTAATTCAAATCAATCTAGAATGTCTCTATCCAAACCTCATAACATTCTAAGCTCATTATAAAATTGAATTACACCTTCATCTTAGAAAATATTACCATTAGGATAATAACACACTATTAGGATAATAACACACCCCATTTTTGTTTTCTCCTACAAATAATGTTTTATCTCCAATTAAAGGCTATTTTAAAAAATTCAAAAGTTGTATAATATTCATCTCATAATTTTATAAATCCCCATCTAAATTAATTCCAAAAAACCACTATAAAATCACATTTCAAACTATTTTTCAAACAAGATTCTTCCACACTGAAAAAACACCATAATATTAATTTCACATTGAGACAAAATTCCATATTTGTCCCAATTTTTATTACATACAACCCTAGTAGCCTTGACCTAAAATTTGAATACACCTCCAAGGTCAAAATTCATGGTTGAATCACTTAATCACACCAAGATTACACTAATATTTACTATTTTTTACCATTTTCATACACACTAATGTAGCATGGGAGAACTCTATAGAGTTTGATCCTTCTTCAAAGTATTGCTATGTAGGTATAACTCAACACATAGTGTCTTTAGATTAATCATGATTTCAACCATTGATCCCTTTTTACTTTGTTATTTCATTTTATATTCTTGTATATTGAGTTAAGGTTTCAAGTGGTAAAATAGTCACATAATGGTCCCTGCATTAGATCAAAAGCTTATGCTAACCATTTTTTACCCCCAAGTCAAAAAGGATCAACCCCTATAGTTTTAAACTTGCTCATAGGGATTACCAAGATTTTATATGGTCACCTTGGTCTTGTAATGATTTTCAAGTGGTCAATTAAATCCTTATTTAACATTGTTTAAAGTTTTGGTCCCTTCATCCACTTGTATAGTCTTCAAAGGTCATTCATGAACAAATGTTGGATATACATGTGTGTTAAAAGTTATTTAATTTTGATAATTCATCATATGATTTTTATTCATGCCTTTGAGATCATCTAACCATGCATTGGTTTCCCACAAGGGTCTATTAAGTCATTCTTAAGCCAAATTTGATGAATTGTATGTAATTTTAAAAAGGAAAAACACTTAAAGATATTTTATAATGTGAATGGTGTCATGAGGTGGTCATACAATGGTTATATTTAGATAAACTTGTATTCTGATGTCCAAAGATAGATAATCATTCAAAAGAGGTAATTTTTAGTCACTTGTATGGACATGAGGGTCCACCTTCAAGAGAAAGTGTGCACAAGAGTGTATTTTCAACTTCCTTAGGTCATTCACATTAGGTCATTCACATGTAAAATAATCTTTCATAAATGTAAATAGGTCAACATATGCATAAAACTAGTCAGAACCTTAGTCAAGATCTTCACAAACTTAAGAAGGATAGAAGTTTATGCTTAGTATATGGACATACTAAAGAACTAGGTCAAATTATCTTAGGTATAATAATTATCCTTATGGGATTATGATTCATGAAAATAGTTCAAAGTTTATGGGGGTGATTTATATGAACCATCGCTAAGAAAATAGGTAATCAAAAACCCTTAGTAAACCCCATAGTCTCATGTTTTACACTAATTTCATGTATTTTGCAGATTTTTGGATCATGATGAGTATTTCATAAGTAATTTATAGGTATTAAAAATAATTCCACATTTGTTTCCATCATATTCACATGTGTGAACAATCAACAATCAAGAGGAGCCTCGATGAGGGATATGTCACAAGTTTGAAATTAAAGTTTTGAAATATTTGACAAGGTTCAATGCATACAATTTATGGTTAAATATTTCCACCATATTATCATCTCATTAAAGGTATCCAAAATTATTTTTCACTATGTAATAATCCTCCAAGTAGCATTCATGTTCCTAACTTGAAGACTATGTTATGAGGTTGCCTGGAGAGATGGTTTCAAAAGGTATTATCTTGCATTTTTAGAGTCATATGAGGATCATGAATTCATAATTAATGTAGTGAGTCAATTTATAAACTTTATCAAGATTGAAAAGATAAAAAATTTCATCATGAGAAAGCTTAAGGCTTGAGAAATGTAGACCTACATATATGCATACCTATAGGTTTGCTTTTTATGAGAAATGTATTGAAATGCGTATTGAGAATGGAATTTTGAAGACCTGAAGGGTAAATTAAATTTATATTTTATACATTTATATAATTTAAATACCAATGGATAAGTATGGCTTAAAAAACCAATGCTCAAGATACCTCAATGACACCTATAGGCAGAATGGTAAGATTTGAATAGTTTGAGATCTTAAACCAACATGAAGAACATATAAAAGTGTAAAAGTGAGAGAAAAATATTGGAATCAATAAATTTTAATGATGAGGATTTTTTATTTTGGTAATGATTCAAAAAACACATCAACCTCTTGATCACCTAAAACCATGTCTTAAATAGATACAAGAAGAGAAAATGTATGCTTGTGAGGATGTGAGGTCTTGAAGAAGTTATAGAAGGGAAAAAGAAGACAACTAAACTCTCAAAATTATTATAAAGATCATTAAAATACTTAGTGATTTTTAATTAAGGTCATAAAATCTAAAATGTATTCAATACCTTAATGACTACCTATAGGAATTATTGAGTAACTAAAGTTGGTTTCAAACTTGATAAGAAGATGTAATTCATAATAGTGGAGTTGGAGTTTAGGTTAATAATCAAGTGAATAGAATCACTATAAATAAAAAATAACCTAAATATAATGATCAATAAAATGATCAAAATAATTTCACTTTAACCCTTGTCACACAATCAAGTTTTCCTATATGCCTGCCTAGTCAAATGAAGGATGCCTACTTGGTTTGAAATATAAAGGCATATGTAAGGAATAAAATCATTGTATAAATGATTCTCTAATTTTATCATCAATCTATATGATCTCTAGGGTCAAAAAAATGTTGTCAAGGTTGATATGTTTATTTAGGCCTGGTAAGTCTAAAACCACACACACATACCTATGTGTATATTTGTGAGAAGAGTAATTTGTTGAAGGTGAGATGGGAACCTAAGGGCATTAATAAGTTAATAATGGTGAAATATAACCTATAGTGGAATCCATAGGTATATCAAAATAATAAAATTTACCATTTGGCTTATAAGACCTTTTCAAGCCCTTCTCAGTGTAAATTATAATTTAGAACCAAGTTTCTCTTTCTTGGTGTGACTCTGATCATGATTTATAATGTTTTTTATGGATTGTTAAGGGGTATTAATATTCCTATATTGTATCATTAGATATTGGTTTAGGTCTCTAACTTGTATGAACAATTGTTAAGACTACAAAGCACTCCCAAATGGCATAATAGAAACCTAAGGAGCACTTTCTCAAGCTCAGAACAATATGGAAAAACTAAATAGGATCTTGAGCACCTAGGAATAGTTTAAGACACTTTTTCACTTTAATTTTGTGGAATTGGTTCAAGATTTAAGTCCCTAGGGTCTATAAATAATCATTAATAACCTGAATCACTTTAAACCCTTCTAAAACCCTAATAGGAACTCAATGAGAGAGATTTTATTTATAAGTGTCTAAAATGAGTTTTATTTATCTTGAAATCACTTGAACATAATTACCTACTTGAGTAATGTTATCACCATGAATATGTTTTGTACCTACACCTATACAGATGCATTAAATGTTATGTTTTTAAAAGGATTTGGGATCAAAATAGGGTGTCTAACCTCATATATAGATGAAAACCATTGGGGAGGATGGATTGAGGTGTATTATATCTCCTTCATTCCAAAAATCCCTACATGTAACCCTGGAAGTGCTCCTACATATATGATTATTGAAGGCAGTGTAAAGAATGCTTGTAAAAGACTAGGCTTTTTGGCCATTTCATGGTTCATTGATCTACACAAGGTTTCAAAAGCCCAAATTTGGCATGAATCATGGTCATTGGGTCCTAAAATTGAATAAAACACTTATTTTTGTTTTTACATGTGTGGGAGAAGTAGGGGGAAAAAATTAGTTTATAGGACTAGAGACCTAATTGAGGCCTGATTAGAGAGAGAAATTAGGTGAATAAGTACACTTCCATTTAGGGTTGGGTTATAAAATTTGGAAAATAGTTGTAAGAGAATACTAAGGACTAAAAATTATGTTTATTTTCCCAAGATAATTCATACATTTTCCTACAAAAGGAACTTAGTGTGTTTTTAGGGCTATAAGGAATTGAAGAAAAATGTAAGATTTGGGTGTGAGATGAGGTGTTGATGAGTGTTTGATGGGTCCAAAAGATTTGATTCCAGTTTTTTGAAATATATATATTCTTACCATGAATAAAAGTTGCATTAATTAAGATGAAATCAAGTTTTGAGTCTTTTAAATAAGAAGAGGCATAGTAGAACTAATGGGTTTTAAGACACTTAAGGAGATATGTAATGATTACCAATGAAATGTCAATATAAGAGGTCTTAAAATAAATAAAAGGTGTAAAAATAAAATATAAACAAAATTTCATATTTAATTTATGATCAAATAATGCCATTTTTCATTCTTCACAAGCCAAGATGGGTAGTTTTGAATGAATGATGAACCATTGAACTCTCTTATGCCAACTCCCTTGAAAACTATGATCAATAAATGCAACACATGTCAAAGAGGGTCTCGTAATATTTTTATAAAAATTAATTATTGTTTTTAATTGGATATTTTATTATTTTTAATTGGATATTTTATGAGGAACACTTGTTAATTTCTTTTTTTGATGTCACTTTTCTCTCTCTCTTCCTCATTCTCTATATATGTTGCCTTTTTTGGTAATGTAATGTATCCACAGATTAGTATGGAGAAGCCCTACTAAATTGAATACTAATTTGCCTTTGAAATAAATAATTCAAATTAATTTTATATTTATCATGTCTTACGTAAGTATATAAATTAGTTTTGTTGTTTAATGATAAGTGATAGTTCTTTACTTGCATTCATCTA
Source organism: Torreya grandis (assembly GCA_037957365.1). Lineage (NCBI taxonomy): Eukaryota > Viridiplantae > Streptophyta > Pinopsida > Cupressales > Taxaceae > Torreya > Torreya grandis. Next base: position 6,598,445 of record JARHVA010000037.1, read on the forward strand.
TCTCTTTCATATCTTTGTGTAAGAAATATAATTTTTAGTAGGTCATATGATGTGTATATGGTAGATTTGTGTGATTTTAAGTGTAATGAGGATTATTTGTGCCCATTATTAGGCCTATTAGTCATTCACCTTAAAGAATACATTGCATTCTACCTTCATATTAAAACACTATTGTTAGAGGAGCCTTGGATTTTGAGATCAATTTTGTAGTTATTTTCCATAGTACAAGTTTAATTAAGTAGTGGAGTTTACATTGGTGCATCACCTCCATTATAATAGTTCTCTATCTCATTATATCCCTTTTCATTCAAAATAATTAGGTTAGTGATTACTTTTAGGTTTTGTACATGGGAGCTAGAATATAATCTAGAGATTCACCTATTAGTATTGTTACCCACAACATATGAGGTGTTTCCATGTTATTCTAAATTTGGGGAGGCTTGAGTAACCTTCCTTAGGGTGAAAATTTGGGTGATAATAGCTACCATACAATCCATAAAATAAGTAGTTGAAAAACATAAACAATAAATATAAGATCTATTTTGTTTAGACAAGGACACCCTATTAAAAAAAAGGCATCCCACACTACTATCCAATTATAGTGTTATTGTCCAATAACCCTACCAGCTCTTGTTTCAAATCTACACTCAATCAACATAGTTTTTTAGAGTGTTAGATTCAGAAATAGTATGCTCTCAGTTTTTTAGCTAAGTTCATATTTCTCTTTCCTATTTTCCATATTTAGCATATTTATATATTTATCAAGTTCTAAATTAGTTTGTATCATTTATTAAATATTAGTAGAATGTTTATTTTTCATAATAGTTTGTCATATTTAGGTAATATATTTCTTAGTTTACTGAAATTTTGATAAAACATATTGGTGAACCCGTCTACTGTATAAATGTTTCCAAAACCTAACCATAAATTTTTATAAGGTTTGTATTCATCTTTTTATTATTTACAATTATTTTTTTAGTATTTTTAGATATGATAAATTCTTTAATAGCTGAAATATTCCAAATTTTTATTTCTTATTTGATCCAAGTTAAGCAAATTATTTATCTCTACCTTATATTTAATGATGCACTAGTTTATTCCCAATTTGAATATTTTCTAGTTTCAATTAATAAATCAATAATTTCATAACAAGTTAGTATATTTAATGATACATATAAAATATATTTGAAATTATTTATTTGAATGAATAAATATATTCAATAAGAATTTATTAAAATTGTTAGAGAGGAAATTAAGAAATCATGTATAGGACAATCCTATGATAATTTTAATCCTTTGGATCCATTGGATACAAATTTGTACCAAAATTTATAATGGGGAAAATCCAAGGGATTAAAAATATTAATATGCCATTTTTTACTCAATCATTGGGGACACCACCTTTGGTTATCACACATTCCTCTTCTCCCATTCTAGAATCTATTATGCACGAGATTCAATCTCTACAACTAAGGTGATAAATTTAGAGCAAGGTGATTCTAAACCTAATTAGGAACTAGATTATCCTAATTTATTACACACTCCATTGGCATAGTATATAGAATTATATCCTCCACCTACTATTTTTGTGGCACCCAAGCTTATACTACATTATGGAAAGGGTGACCTTGAGCAACATCTTAGAGCATTCCATGAAACATGTTTAGACTATGTGTCTAATAATAGGTTATTAACTAAGTTATTCCCAAGGAATATAAAATAACATGCTTTGAAATTGTTTTAAAATTTATCTCATAAATTATTACATGCATTAAACCCATTATCTGACATCTTCTTAGCACATTTTTTCAACCAATATCAGTGAGAAGGTTTATTATGCTCAGACTACTCAACTCAAACAAAAATCTAATGAGCCTATTGAAAAATATGTCTTAAGATACAAGATAATGTTATCTAAAATGAAAAATCATATGGAAGACATATAATTATATGACATATTCAAGTAAAGTTTAATTTCACCCTTAGATGAGTCTATTATGTTTAAAAAGTATACGGCATTCACATATTTTTGCCACACAGTGAAAGAAAGGAAAGTCAAATTACTGGTAATGAATAAGCTTAAGTATATGGAAAATTCATATTCTAATATAAATATTTCAATAAATTCACCTTATAAGGTAAGACAAAATGATAATAAAAATGATCAAAAGGTAACAATACATGTAGTTTCTTAGCTTACTCCATGTATTGTTTTATCATCTCTTCTAAGGAGATAGTTTACTAATCTACTTGAAGCTCCATATAAGGTCCTAAATATGATATTGGAATATAATTTCATATATATCCATACCATTAAATAGGTTGATGTTAATCAAACCATTCTAAAAGGTTTTGATCAGAATACTTTTTATGATTATCACAGGGCACCAGGCCACACTACTAATAGATATATTAGTTTTAGGCACAAGATATAGGATTTGATACATGTAAACATTAATGATGTGGGAACACCAATAAACATCTCAAAATCACAACCAACTAAAATTAAATAATCAATATATCCAACGATCCCTTTCCTAATAATATATATAATGAGACAACAGATGCATTGGGAGTGTATTATACATATAATGCACACCCTCCATGAGTTTATTACCATTATATACTACATAATTTTAATGTCATCATTAGTAACTAACATACTTCAATACCATCTATTCCACTTATCACATTTATAGATAATGAGATAGTATACAATGACTCATATTTACATTCTTTGTTATTTTAAGTTCATATTGATCACTAGCCTATTCAAAGTATCATGGTCAATAATGGTTCAAGTGTGAATATATGTACAATCACATTTGTTTATCATCTAGAATACAAATATTAGGATATAATTCTTACCACCATGGTAATAAAAGGATTAAATGGTCATATTGAGAGCCTTATTGATGAGATTAAATTACCATTATAGGTTGTTCTTTCACATGTGGACACTAGATTTATAGTAGTACCCACTATATGGGAATTTGATATGTTATTGGGGCACTCTTAGATTAAATAGATTTTTGAAGTTACCTTTATAGTTCATATATGTATAAAGTATATATATGTTAATGAGGCCATCATATTTTAGGGTATCCCATACGAGTACCCCCTATCACAAACAAATTTGGTTACTATACATAAGATTTCAGTTAATCCACTTAAAAAGGTGAAACCTCCTTAGATATTTCCATAGCATGTATCTATCCTTACACAAAGGCCTATCCTTGAAAGGTCAATTTAGCTTATATTTGTCATAGATTCTAGACATTCTCTCTCTACTCATTCATGCCCCTAATTGATATTACATAGCACTAAGGGCACCTCACATTAGGCACCAACACATGATTTGTTCACTTCATGATGGATTTCAAAAATCCCTAGAGTTAATCATACTCAACAACATGAACATTATGTTATATATCATTAATATGACAATGGTAGTATGGTACAAAGGGTAATCAATGATCAGATTCTCCATTGAGTTTAGATTAGTCCCAGTCATTTAGTCCTTTCCATTTTTAAAATTTGACCATTCCTATTATAAACACAAGGCCTATAAATTGTGATTCCATTGGAGGAATCATTGATTAACATATTTATTTACATCTTATATTTATCGCATTACATATATATATATATATATATATATATATATGCAAAAATATAAAAAATATATATTTTATAAAAAAATCAAAGTTAGAACCGATGCATTCTTATGTTTAGTTCATGTACATCATTAATTTATGCATGGTTATTTAGTACTTATTTATATCTAATTTTCATATCATATATGCTTTTAAAATTTTCATAATTGGGTGAAAAGCATATAATTTTCCATCCCCAAACCCAAATGTAAGCTACTTTACTGTATCAAAATCAAAAAGATTACATTCAAATAGTAGCACCCTATTTGGGCATCAACACACCCCACTATTGTCCAATCACCTCTATATTGTGCTAGTGAGCACATGTTATCATTTCTCAAATCTAGACCACACAAAAACCTTTTATAACTTGTACGTACATTAGCAATCTCATTGCAGGAAACTTATACACAAGTTTTATCATTCTTTGGATATCCCTAATTATTCATAACTGAATTACTCACATGGCATTAAATTTATTGATATTTATCACTTACTAACACATTGATATCTTATTTTTTACCTAAGTTATTTAATATACTATTTATTTAAATATTTTATGTTGATCAATTACATATATTCATACATGTTTTTCATGTTTGTTTTCCTACTTCGTGTCTTGTGTGTGTTCTTTGTTTGCATATGAGTACATTTTAACATGTCATTTTGTGTGTCTTTAAGCCTTAATTGTATGTCTCTATGAATTTTATTGAAATTTGAACATGTCCCTTGTATGTATCCCTTTGACCTTCTATTGCATGTTTTGTGTTCTTTGAGAGTACTTTATGTTTTTATATGTCATGGCCATGACACTTATCTACTTGATTGCTAAGCTTTTATGCCATGATAAAAATCATGCATCCTTCCAACCATTTTTATGCTATGATGTATAACATGCATCTCCCCTAAGTTATCTATAATCATATTTTAGTACTCAGTTTTGATCACTTATATGTGTGCCTAATCACTAACATATATCTTGACATTCTCACTATGTATGTTTTTGCCTACATGCATCTCACATTATTATTATGCTCATTTTATCTATATATTGATGTCATGATCCTCCATGTTATTATTACTACTAAATTTTTCATATTTTTTAGGAAATTTATGCATAAATTTTTCTTTTGAGTTAATTTATTATGAAGACTCCAAAACTCACCTCAAAAGAGGGGGCATACATAGAAGTTTATTTTAGAGATCAAGTCCCTACAGTACAATTCATAGACAAAATTATATATAACTTACATAATGAATCACATATAACACATTTAAATCACTCAAAAAATTAGTTTGGATATGAAAACTTCAGTTGGATAGGATCACCCCCCACCACTATTTTCCAAATATGGTGATATTGTCCCAAAACATAGAAAACTCAAAATAGTTTTTTTTAAATATTTAACCATAAATTGAAATATGGGTTATATATTATTAATAATATAGATTAGTGTAGGTCAAAATGGTTATAAATTACCTTTATAACATGCCAATTAATAAAAAACTTAGATAAATAATATTCTAAATTTATACAACTGAGATTTAAAAATAGTACAGAAAGATATTGATATGTATTTCAATAAATTCTAAACAATGATACTTAGTTGGTTTACTATGTACATGTATATCTATGAAATAATAGGTTATATCTGGACTTAATTATGATCCTTGTATATTTGTTAATTTCTATAAATATCCTTTATGTTGCCTTGGACTCTTGCATCACATCTAGATAGTTGCACTGACACAAATGTCTACCTCAATCTTAGGTGTCCTATATATAATATAGAATAGATATATAAATGAATAATTGGATCCTTTTTGGTTTTATGTCAACTTTATTTTTATGTTTTAAGATAACACACATAGGTTTTCACTCTTTATCAAATGATCAAACCCTAACTCTTCACCCTTAGAGTGACTATTGGAAAAATGGGTTAATTGGATCATAGTGTTGAGCTTAACTTAAAGACCCATTTTTCAATGGAACTAATTACATAACAAATACTCCAAAGAGGGACTCATACTGATGTATCCATCCCCTATATGTTGGTTTGTGTATGAACAAGGGTGCAATGTGTGATAAGCAAATACATGCAATGACCTAGATTTTAACTTGATAAATATGGCTCATGGGATAATATTTGAATGATTCAAACCTATGAAAATAATTATCATAATATTAAAATGGAAATATGGATAAATATGGTATATTTTATCAATTTAATTCTTGATTGAGTGCATCTTGGTATATTGCCTTGTGAGTTGTATGTGATTACTAGGTGACTAATGAAATAGAGTTGATCTTACATATATTTACCAATCCATTTTTTAAAAAATATCACATTAAATTATTTATTTAAACATTTTTGATACATTTATTTTACAAATTTAATTACTTTTGGGAACTAAACACTTTATATGAAAATGGATAGGAGTGTCGATGTATGTGTCTACTTGGGACACAAGTGTCCAGGGAGCTAGAAAATAAGTACAGGTCCAAAACTATCATTGAAGGATAAACATAAATTTTATAGAATTTTTATAGAATAAAAGGATTGGATAATCATAATAATAATGTTTAGACTAAGATATAAACAATTAGGCATAGAGAGATATCGAATGTGATCCTTTTGGTAATGGGAAGGTCTAGAACTAGAAGATACAGCCATGATAAGTATTTTTTAAGTGTAAAAGATTGAAGTAATATACAAATCATATTTTAGTATCTAATTTTATCCCCTCTGTAATCTAGTCATGAAATTTCTAGTTTAAAGGAAATAAATGTGTACATAGGTGTGTATAACACACCTTGTCTTTGTGTGAGCCCACCTTGAGTGTTTTTAGAGAGACTGACATGTAACCAATAACATGTTATAGTATATAATCAATGTATGAAATTTCAAATTGAAATAATTTTAAATTATTGAAAGTAAAAAGAACAAGGTTAAGAGTACAACTATGTGTCAACACAACCATCTTTCCTTTTGTAAATTTTATTTTAAAGGATACCCTATTATAAAGCATTAAAACTAATATTAATACAAGTATGAACCTACAAGTGCATGTATATATATATTGGAGGGAAACATTCCCCAAAATATTTGTGTAAAAGTGAGTTACAACACGGATGTTGAGCTTGTTTCATCTCAATCATGTAACCCATATATGTGCATAATTTGGTGAGTGTGAGAAATTTAATCAAATTACATTATATATCTAGTAAAGGTGGATGAATTAATAAAATACCACCTATAATTATATTAAATTTAAATTATTTAATCAAATCTAACTTATATATTTGGTAAGATTGAGTAATTTAATCAACTCAACCTTATAAAGGTTAACTAACTGTGATAGTATATTGGGTCGATGAAAGTCCATAAAAACCCATCTTGGGTATGATAAAAGTCCATAATAACATTTTAAATATAAAAAATTATTTGATTTTGTAATTTTTATGTGCCCTTTGATGTCATATGCATCTTATATATGTCTCAAGCTAAAATTTGAGTATAATAACAATACCAATATATTGAATATTAAAAGAAATGTGTATATGCTAAATCATATAACTCTAAAATATAATGAATTGTAAAAATATTACAAGTGTGGAAGACTTATTTCTATGACATTACCCCACTAAATATTGAAAATATGACAAATTTTTCTCATGTGGAGAATATGTTTCTATAACATGCCTCCATTATAATAAGAAACTATGAAAATGTGTAAGTCATGCCTCTATGACATGCCCCCAATGATATGCCCCCATTTTGAGGTGATGGGAAATAAAATATGGTAGTTAATTTACCTCTAAAGGATAAGATAATTCTATAAGATTTTTATGTATCATATAACATCTAGGAGTAACATGTCTAGGTAAATATAACATTGAATCATGTAGTATGTGATCATATGTATAGACACTCCAATTTTATGACTTTCATGTCAAATTGTAAAGTAAAATTACTTCCCATAATTTCACACAATATAGTCTAAAATCATCTATTTATCTAAAAATACATGTTTGAATTCACCTAGGGGCATCTCTAGGTGAGCTAATTTGTCATATTAGATCTCTTTAATTATTGTTATTTATTTAATTATCATTCTCTAGTCAATTTCTTTATTCAATTGCTCTGTATGGTTAATTCAATATTATCCCTTATCTAATCAATTAATGCTATTAATTCCAATTCTATAAATAATTCTTCTAATTATAGTTCTATTTAAAATAGAATTACAATTATCTTACAATTAATTAGCTCCTCTTTTTCCCTCCAAGTGGAAATCTTCATGTAGAGAAAGGATCTCAAGATCCTCTAGAATATTCTTTTATGAGATAATTAAATTGATAAGTGATTTAATATAGAAGATTATTCTTCACCCTTCATCTTAGAGACAAGATGAATGTCCCACGATGAATCTTGTGTGAGAGTATTCTCAACCCTTCATCTTGGAAACAAGATAAAGGGCCTACGTTGGTGATCCATGTGTTTTATTTGGAATAAATCTCCACCCTTAATCTTGGAAATAATATGAAGGGATTATATTAATCCTCATTTTATATTGTCAAATATTATCCTCCACCTTTCATCTCAATTAATATAAAAGGCTCACATTAGTGATCCATGTGCACATTTGAGGACTCATTTACAACCATTCATATTTATTTCAAGATGAAGGGTCCTCTCGAATTCAAATTCATTATAAATAGACTCCTTTGAATCATAATTAACATGTTCAATTTAGACAATAAATTGTTATCAAATCATCAAGTATCTTTGTGCATCACCTTCCCAAATCTTTGATCAAGTTAAAAAAGGTCCATAGTTTTAAATGGATATGTCCTCACATAATTGGCATTAACAAAGAAGATTTTGAAGCTACATCTAAGCCACATGCCATACAAATATGTCTTTAATGGAGGTTTACATATTTCTAGTTTGAATCTGATGCATTATTGACTAACCTTTTGTATTTCTCATGAGTTCTTGATCTCTAAAAGCTATTTTCATTTGTTTTATGTTATTATGATTGACTAAAACTAACAATGATAAAAATTTAGCTAATCAATATTACTAATGATACATATAGCACACCCGTGGGACTAGCAACCCATACCTTTATTTTGATCCTATTTTAAAGCCTTTATTTAATAATATCTAAATATTTATCTCTTTTCTATCTAGATTTTTTCCATTTTCTATTTTAAACATTTTGGTGAATTCATTCAAAAAAATGGATAATTCATTATAGTTTTTCTACTAATCAGTGAAATTACCCAATAATCAATGAAATCATATCTTTAATATATTTTATATTCTTTGTTCTCTATGTAGGTTTCTAATATCACTGGAATTATCACTTTCATCAACAAAATTGACATTATTATCACCAAAATCATCTCCATTCACTATTTCTCATCTATGGTCTATCTATCAGAATTTATTATTATTAGTGAAATCATTCAAATTATTGTAAAATTTTAATTTCACTAGTGAAATCACTATACTATCGATGACATTATTGTCAGATATCTCTCTATCTAGTTCTTTATTCATTATATAAATTATCTTGTCATTAGTGAAATTATCTTGTTATTAGTGAAATTATTATTCTAATTGGTGAAATCATTTAGTAATCAATGAAATAATTCTCTATCTATTTTTTGTGTTATATTCTCTATTATTTATAGGTTTTTACCAAATCTTAAAAAATAAATTATACTAAACAGATAATTCATTTCTATGTCAAAATCTGAGAGTTGAAAAAACATAAAAAATCAACCTCCTTCACTTGTTAAAGAACCCCTAAGTAAAACTACTCACCTTATTTTTTTGTAGTTTTCAAAAGTGGGGTGATTTATTCATAGAATAAATTTTATATTCACATTTTTTTAAGTGCTTAAAATCAATTCACATCTCATTTTGGTGCTTAAAAATCAAGTCACATTATGTTTTGGGTTTTAAGAAAACTTTTTTTTTTGTTAAATATTTTTCATTTTATGCAAGTATTCTTATCTACTTCTTGAGTGTGTTTTGGTGATATTTTGTGTGTATGCTCTCCCTTTTTAGGTGACTCAGAAATGAAAATATTTTATTTATTTTAAATCCCTATTATTTCCCTATTATGCTCTTCACTTGCCCTTAGCGGGAGTTATGTGAATCAGAACAACAATAACTTCCTTTTTATTTGGCTCACCATTTGGGGTGTCATTACCTTATTTTGAGTCCTTTGGGAGCAATTAATAGCATATAATTACATAGAATCATACCAACCCTATTATGTAATAGGGTATACAAATTAATGCTAAGCTAGTAATATCTTAGATGGTGGTCTCTTGGATCCTAGTTGTGCTAATAGCACTTCACTAAAACCCTTCTGGTTGAAGTGGTCATAAATGAACTAGACCCTTTGGTCAATGGCCTATAAGATCTTGCATCTAATTTATGGATAGTTATAAATCACCCATGTACCATAAGGTATATTAGTGCCATCTATAAATCCATTAAAAAAATTAGTTTAAGACTCATTAGGTGTGACACATTCATTGATGCAGGGGTGAAAAGGTTAAAATTCCCCAAAGATATTTTTTTACATATAAACCTTTTGAGATAAGGGGGTTTAAAATCCTACCAATAAATTCAATAATTTATTTAATTAATAACTTTATCCTCTCTCAAGGCAAGTATTTCAAAAGACTCAATGAATGTGGAGTAATCCTATCATTCACTAAAATAGGGTCGATAGATTTAGTATTAGCTTGATTGATTATGGTGTCAAAATTTTGTCCTAATTTTCATACACCTAAAAAAAAGGCATTACTCTATTTATGTTCTTATTCCAACAATTATTACAACTCATACATTTCATACCTTATTTTTGTGGAAGTGTATCATTATTCTATTTATGTTCTTGGTCTAAAATTGATCAAACTTGTGGATTTCATACCCTCTTTATGTGAAAGTGTATCATTATTTTGTCCACATTTCAAGTCCATATTGGTCATTTCTACCACTTGTGTCCAAATTGTGTCTCAAACCACACCTCTCTTATTTGAAACTATATTTTTACTCTATCCATGTGAGTTTGAAATTTTTATAGTCTTGTTCCTAAGTTCTTAGTTCAAAAGTCATTTCTGAATGAGATTCCATTTTATTCCCTTATGTTTAGCTCAACTATGTTCAAATCCAAGATTTATTGTATCAATTTACAAACGTCATATTTTTCCATTTCTATCTAGATCTAGTCCAAATTTTATGTTCAATATGCCTTACTACACATGAAGTAGTATGGCTTATAATGATAATTATGAAGATGATTGGGCTCAAGGTCAAACTAATACATTCACATATCAGCCCACTTATCCTCATGAATAAGAGGATTTCATGAATCTAAATAATGTGTAATTTAACATCAATTTGTATGAGGAAGCACCACTGATGTATGATCCATTTCAAACTCAATATGATAAATTTTTGTTTGTTAATAAGGAATACATCTTTGTGAACTTAATAGAGTTGGGTGTCAAAGCTCCTCATGATTTTCCTATAGAAAACATATGTCAAATATCACCACCACAAAATATTATCCAAATTATTGATTGGAATGATGATGAACCATCTTGTAGTCATAATCCCCCAATGGTTCAAATGTTCATAAATGTAGAAACGTCTAAGAAAGGGAAGGACTTAATTGTAGCCTCACCCCAAGTTTCTCCCAAAATCTTAGACCAAGTACTCAAAATGATTAAAATTTTCAATGACCTTTATGCTTTGGTACCTAATTCAAGAACTAATCTTCAACTTGAACATTAAAAAAAATATATGTTGGTTGAGCCATTAGCCAATGTTGAGATAATCATTGCTTTCGATAAAAATACACCTAAAGATTCTTTACAACTAGTTGTAGAATATCTCCAACAAACATATCCCAATCCTCACCAAGTCCTTAGCAATCCCACATATCAAATTCCACCTCCAAATTCCCTCAATATAGTTAAAAAGATCAAGTTCACTCCAAAAAGTCCCTATATAAGACATTACTTATAATTCCCATGTTCCCCAAAATAATTATACCAATGTTTCCTCTAATACACAAAAAAGAGTTCCCTTAGTCCAACAAGTTTCTTCTACTCAACAACAAATCTAGGTCATTCAAAAGTAAGTCCTTTTTCAAATGCAATAACTTCCTCCTATGCAATAGTGTATTTCCATCCCATAATATAACTGCACTCAATAATAGATTTCACCTACATAAAAATGTGTATCCATTAATTCCTCTAATCAAAACCAATACTAAAATTTGACTAACCAATCAAACCCAAGAAATATAAATAATGATTCTAATTGGTTAAGACAAAGAGTTCTCACAAATATGACAAAATCCCAATTCCAATCTCAATTGAATAATCCCCCACCTACTTATCAAAAATCTACCTTTTCTTAGGAATTATAGGATATAAAGATGTAATATCAGGATTACAAGTCAGAAATCAAAGTTGAAAGTACAAAATAGATCTTATATATTCATACCCATTTCATTCAAGTATTTTCCTAATACCACTTCCATCTCATTTTGAGATTCCAAAGTTTAATAAGTATAAAGGAAAAGGTGACCCAATATATCACCTTAGTATGTTCTTTGTTACCTATCAAGAGGTTATTTATAATTCAAATTTGTTACTTTGATTGTTTTCTCAAAGTTTAGTGGGTCCTACTTTAGAGTGGTTTACACATCTACTAAAAGGTTTTGTTACTATTATTGATGACTTATCTAATAAGTTAATTAAACACTTTTATTATAGCATTGATCATGAGTTAACCATATTTAACATGTGTTATAAAAAAGAGAGGAGGTGATAACTTTGATACATATATTATACAATGGCATACACTATCTATTAGATTCCCCCATGCACTTCTTGACATCAAGATGGCAAACATTTTTATGACAAATTTGAATTTAGAATTGGCACTTAGTCTAAAATTATAGTGTCTATAAACTTTTGATGATATCATTATTAAAGGTTTCCAAATATATAAAGCTCTAATTGATAATGGATTTATTAAAATATATGAACATATTCAAAATAAATCTCAACACCAGTCTTGAAGTCATAACTAGAATTAGAACCAACATGCTACTCCAAATCTAGAAACTATGGAAGATAATCCCAAGCATTTTAATTTTAATAAGAACATGGTGGGAAATATATTTATGGAGGATAGATATTTTCAAATAATAAATCCTCCATTAGTTCAAAAATTACCAAAATTTTAACCTCTTACTTTGAAATGACAGCCTCCTCAAAGAAATCAATTTATTAGATAACCATTTTCTAATCTTGGAGAGCCTATTGAGAATGTGTTTCACAAGATAATTTTTGTGAATATGATTGGATACCCAAATTTAAAAAAAAAATATGATATTTAACCTAAACCAAAATCGTATATGGATAAATAATTTAATGAATACCATCGAATCAAAGGACATGCAATTCATAGATGTGTACCATTGTGACATCTCATTCAGGACATGCTTGAAAGAGGAGAAATATATTTTAACATTGCTTCATCCTCCATTTATAGTTATAATATTTGGATTTACCAAAACCCTTTCCCTCAGTATAATAATAGGGAGTAGAAGCAGTAGTAACAACATCAACCAAATAATAATCATAATCAGAACTAAGATTCCCAAGCTCACAATGTTGATTATCATGCTACCCCCTATGATTACAATGTAGTAGGACATATCATGGAACATAATTTATTCAAAATTATGATTAATGCCCATTATTATCACCCCAAATAATATAATACTTAGATACTAGGGTCTAGTCCATCCATTTTGGAAGTTCCTCCTCCTTATGATTCTCATTCTTAAATTACTATCCCAAGATATATCTATTTTGCTTAAAACTATGTTATTCCTATTATAAATTGAGATTGTGATGTTATAAATTTATGTGATAGGATCACACTTCAAGGTCATTTGCCTTATTTTACTGATCCTAATCCACCTTCTCATTCAAATCCTAATCAATACTAGTCCAAGCTCAGATATGTACCTATCAAAAATCCATATGACCTTGTAGATCAGCTGAATAAAATGTTATCATAGATTTCCATTATTTATTTTTTATATACCTCTTAGATACACAAAGATGTATTATATGATATTTTGAGTCAATCTTAGGTGCCAATAAACATTCCACAAGATAGGTTTTTAGCAATGGTCAAACAACTGTCTCTTGGTTCATAATTAGTATTTGATCAAAATGATATATCATCTTTGGGGTCTTCACACACTAATTATTTTTATATTGGGGTTAAAATTACTCACCAAAAATCAATAACGTGCTCATCAAAAATGGATTAGGTCTTAATATTTTTCTACTAAAACTAGTCTAACACCTGAGATATACTTTAATGGATATAAGAAATGATACTATGAATATCAAGGGGTATAAAAACACTAAATTCCAATTATTAATTACTATTTTCTTTCCAATTTAGGTTTGGTCTATTATCCACAACACATTTTATCATGTAATTGATCTTGATCTACCATAAAATTTCCTTCTTGGTCGACCATGGATTCATGAGACACGTGTAATGCCTTCTATTCTTTATCAATGCATTAAAATTCCTAGAGATTTATAACCATATCAGTATTGAAAAAATATAGAATCTAAAGGTCACCAATATACTTATTCTCCTAGTTCTATCAATCCCATTAAAAATTACAAACAAATAATCTTTGAACCACCTCATTCCAATTATGTAGATCCCAATGCCCCTGCTTCTTCTTCTAAATAACCTTTCCCCTCATTAAACTCATCTCATTTTAAAATTTATGAAAAAAAATTGGGCACATATGATATGGGCATTTCATGTGGCCAGATTACCTAGATCACCTAAGTCTTACAATTAGACCAAGATGGAATGACACAATAAGAGGATGACATCTTCTCTTACAAAACCTCTTCCATTTTTTATAGAAAAGGCCTTTAATCAATAAAATTTAAATCCATAAGATGATTCATGGTTATATAATGAGGATCTAACTCCTTATTTCTAGAGTTAAAAACATCCTATTCCCAGTAAAATTATGGCTCATAATGCTTATAAAGGCAAGGGATTGGGGGGAGAAAGAGAAAAGTATATTATATCCTATTATTCATGTGAAACATTTAAATAAACAAGGTTTGAGATAAAAAACACCTAGGGTAGTCCCCAAACATCCTGAGAGTGGTTTAACCTATGCGCTACATGAAGATTTTTTTAATAATGACATAGATTCCTACAATTGTATATACAATGAGCTGGCCAACACTAACCTATTTAATTCCTTATTTATTATTACCATTTTTTATGGTCCTATCATTCCCCTTACCATTCAATATTCTAACCTTATTTATTAGTATCTATAAGGTAATTATATTTATCTAGATGAATTCAAAAATGAATAAGCACTATTAGAGTTTTTGGGCCTAAGAGATGGTTTATTGATGGGTGACCACAAACAAGGATTTGTCTTCACTTTGAATCATGTAGCCTAATTTAGGGAGAAAGTGAACTTCCTAAGTCAAAATATAAATGAAACATTTATATCCTTAAATGAAAACCTTTCTAAGTTTATTTTAGATCAAGGAAAAAGAAAATATAAAGATGTATCCTTTGTTAATAACTTGTCTCAAGTGTCATTGGATGAGAAAGTTGACTCTATTTCATTAGAAGCTTGGGAGTCCGCAAGTCCATGTCTATCATATAGTGTTAAAATAAAGCATGAAGATCATAATGAATTTGAGTGAATGGTTCTAGATAATCCACACTTGGTATCTCATTGGCCATTATCTCATGGGAATGATTATGATTATTCCTATATGGGTCCATCTTAAAGTTCACATTTTGAGTCTAATGATCAATTAACTTCTTTTCCTTTTATTCTAGATAATGGTTTCATGCTTCTAGTAGAATACACTATAAATTTCAACATTAGTACACATGATGATTCAAATACAATAAATATTGGTGTGTTCCTCACTAGAGAGGAATGTGAATTACTTATTTCCCTTCTCATAGATTTTATTGACATATTTACTTGGGCTTATTCAAATATGTTGGGTCTAGATCCATCATTAGTTATTCATCACTTGGTCATGTATCTAGGCACCAATCCTATTAATAATAAGCTAAGAAATGTGCATCCATAGATTGTTTTCCTAGTCAAATTTGAGCTAGAAAAATTGTTATCAATAGGTTTCATCAAACCCATTCCATATGCAAATTGAATTTCCAACATTATTCCTATAAAAAAAATAGTCAGCATCTGCATCTACATATATTTTAGAGATATAAATAAATCTTATCCTAAAACTCAATTTCCAATGTTAAACATAGATATGATTATGAATTCAACAGTAGGTTATGAAATGTTCTCTCTCATGGATGGATTTTTAGTTTATAATTAAATTAAGATCACTCTAGAAGATCAAGTCAAGATTGCATTTAAAAACCCTTAGGGAACATTTTTTTTATCAATTTATGTCATTTGGTTTGAAAAATTTAGGCACCACTTGTAAATGAGAAATGACCATAATATTTCATGATCTCATGCATGATATTGTTAAAAACTATGTTGATGATATCTTAGGCAAATCTAAAACTTGTGTAAAGTATCCAATAGTGTTTCAAAGAATATTTGAATAGTTTCTCAAGTATAACGTGCATCTCAAACATAGGAAATATGTTTTTGGAATTAGGTTTGAAAATAATTTAGGCGTCATTATCCCTCACATAAGTATTAAAGTTGATCTATCCAAACTTCAAGAAATTAATGAAATGTTATATCCTTCCAATCTGAAGCAACTACATAGTCTACAAGGAAAAATCTAGTCTATTAGACACTTCATATCTCAACTTGTTTATTTTTATCATCCATTCACTCATCTATTAAATAAATACATTACATTTTAATGGGATATAAAATGCCAAGAGGCTTTTTATCAATTAAAGTAGTATCTAGCTAGTCCTCCTATACTTTTTCCACCTATACCAGGAAAGCCTTTGTTATTCTACATGATTGTAACTAATAGTGCCTTGGGGTTAGTCCCTGATCATCATTATTATCAATGGAAGGAATGATTTATTTATTATCTAAGTATAATATTAGTGTATTATGAGTAGAACTATAGTCCAATTTTAACATGTCTTGTATTAGTCTTTTCTTCCCAGAAGCTTAGACATTACATGTTGAATCACAAGACACTATTTATTTCTAAAGTGGATCCATTGAAATATGTATTATCAAAATTGTCTCTCATAGGTAGAATGAAAAAATAAGTCATGTTTCTTAGTGAGTTTGATATTGAGTACACACATCAAAAATAAATCAAAGGATAAGTTCTCATTTATCAACTAGTCAAAGCACCCATATAAGATTTTGTTCCTATCACAATATAATTTCATAATGTGTTTTATATGAATTTAAATTAAGAGAAAGAATATAATGTCTATTTCAATGTTTATTTCACATCACATAGTTTAGGAGCAGGACTATTGTTCATCACACTATAGGGAATTCTTATTCCAAAATATTTTCACATTGGTTTTCCATGAACAAATAATATAGATGAATATGAAACATTACTTGTTGGGCTTTGTCTTTTTATACAATGGGATATTTAACATTTTAAAGTGTATGGTGATTCTTATATTATTATTAATTAGTTAACTAATCAATAAAAAACAAAGGATGAAAATATGGTGCCTTACAAAACTATGGTGTATGCTCTCAAACTCAAGTTTGAAACCATTCAATTTGAGTATATCCTAAGAGACAATAATAAATTGTTTGATGCTATGGATATTATTGGTTAAATTATTGCTCTTTCTTTTTCTATTATAGAATTTGATTTTTTCATCAAGCATCTTCTTGTTCTAGATTACAACTATTCACATTCTAAGATGATATGTGTCAATTCCAATCCCAATTCCCCTTGGTACCATGACATCTTCTCCTATCTCCATGATCACATCCTTCCACATAATCTATCTTGTAACCAAATGATATAATTTATCCAAAACACTTCCCATTACACTATAATTGGAATCTCATTATACCATAGAGGCTCTTATGTAACTCTACTTCAATGTTTAAATATAGGAGAATATGAATTAGCACTTAGGGAAGTACAAAAATGGATTTATAGGGCCCACACTAATGGTATGGTCATAACTAAGAAGATCCTCCATACTAGTTACTATTAGCCTACCATTGAAGTCGATGTATGTGTGTATGTTAAGAAATATATACCATGTTAAAAAACATGGAAATCTAATGCATGATCTAGTGTAGGCACTACAACTAGTCACAACTCCTTGACCATTTTCAATATGGGGGCTTGATTGCATATGCAAGATTAACCCTACTTCTTCAAATGGTCATAAACATATCCTTACTACTATCAAATATATTACCAAATGGGTAGAGCCAATCCTTCTCAACTACATAACCGATTAGCAAATTTAAAATTTAATTATGAATCATATCATTTACCATTATGGCATCCCTTCCACCATTATTTTTGATAATGGTACATCCCTTAAAAATTAGGATTTTTCCACTATCTATTATAAGTTACACATCAATCATAATTTTCCACCCCTTATTACCCTCAAAGTAATAGCCAAGATAAAGTATCTGATAATATGCTAATCAATATCCTTAAAAATATTATCAATACCTTTGGCCTCAATTGGCACATGAAAATATTCCCAGCCTTATGGGCATATCATATCAGTATTTGTACTCTTACTAGTACAACTCCTTATTCCCTAATCTATAGATATAAATCTATATTGTCTATTGAGATTGAGCTACCCTCCTTACGCATTTCACTATAATGTGTCCTTAATAAATAATAATATCAAGTGTCCAAATTATTATATTTATAGATTATAGATGAGAAAAGGCTAACCACCCTAAATCACCTCATGTTTTATCATAATCAACTACGTTGGGGTTACAACAAGAGAATCATTTTTTGAGAGTTTAAGCTAGTCACCTTGTGTTCAAACAGAATAAAAATAATAATAATGCTAAAAGGGAAAATAAAGGAAAGTTTAAACCAAATTGGTTAGTCCCCTTTCTTCTTATAATTATCTATTAGTCTGGTGCATACATATTAGCTACTGTATAAGGTGATGAATTAGATGACCCAATGAATATTATGCATCTTAAGGGCTTTCATGCTTAAAGTTTCCACACTCTGGTATATAAATGTTCCTATTTGGGGCCATATCTATTCCATTATATCTTTCCCTATTCCTTTCAGTGTTAGTCTAAGGGAACCCTTTCACTATTCCTCCTTTCTCTATCCTATTACCATCCTAATTTGATTACAATTCTATAGGTACTAGGTGAATTTGATCAACATTAAGTAAGAGCAAAGTAGAAATGCATAATGGTTTTATGTCATAATATCTTGATACAAGAAGTTTCATAATATGGAACAACATTGATTATCTAGTTTGTGTGACTTTTACTATTCCCTTGAGTTCCTAACAATTCTTGGACACATTCCTTCATTCCATTCACTCAGTTGCATTTTGATTTTTTATTTTAAAAGGGGAAGTTGTATCCCATTCCAAATTGTTGTTGAATGGCCCCCTTATTTTTTTAGTGTTTGAATAACCATCTTCATGTTACATGTTCCCTATCAAGTTCACACATCCATGAACATCCCTTCCATTTATAAGTGTATTTGGATTTTTTTGTTCTTGTTTTTGTATATTTATGGTCAAAATACTCTTGTTTGTATCCTAATATAGAAATCCCAAAATATTTCAAATATTTCAAAAACCCTAAAAATCCAAATATTACCTTATAATGAAAAACCATAAAATATTTTCATGATTCAGTATCCTAAGGTTTTTCTAGTTTGTGCCCATATCCAAATGTCATATAATTAGTTAGTTACTATCTTATTTCTCAAATTGGGTTTCAGTTACTTATATTTAGGTGGTGTATACTAAATTACCTCATTAGTGATCTCCATATCCTTGTGATAAATAAATTTTAAAAACTGGGACCAACTTTTCATGCTCTCACCATTTTATGAGCATTTAAATCCATGTTCTCACCATTTTTTGAGTTATCATTCATGATCTCATCATTTTATGAGCTTACCCATTCTATCTCACATTGTTCATTTTATCATTCCTAATTATAATTATCATTTTATTATGCTCAATTTCTAGATGAACTACAAAGGCTTGAGGTCCAATTGGACTATGTAGGCATCACTCAATTTTTCAAGGTCAACTTGGTCATCCCTTATCCCATGCTCTCACTATCTTTTATCATTTTGGGAAGCTTGTTCCTTGTATGCTCTCACAATTTTATAAGTTGTTATTCATATTTTTATTCTATAATCACTCTTACTAAATTGTCATCAATTTTATTCAATCCCAAATCCATGGGAGTACTATAGATGGCTTAAAGTCCATGAGGATATGGTGTCCTTGGGATTATGTAGGCAGAAACTACTTACATGCAACATTTAGAGTTAGCTTATCCACCCCTTACTTATTCTTGTATTCTCCCTAGTAATGATTATTTTATCTTACCCTTAGTCTCAAAAAGTATCACCTTATTGTCACACATAATGACTTCTAAATTGAATGTTTACTTATTTTTACTTGTGTTTGTGTGTTAATTATTTTTTTGTTTGTTAGTATGTTGTTTGTTACTTGGGTGCCTTAATTTAGTACATTATGTTTTCCACTTAAGTCTTGATTATTCATATCATGATTTTGAGTGAGAAAAATTGTATCTAAATTAGAATTTATTTAAGTGCATTATGTTTTACATTTAAATATTAAATTTTCATATCTTATTTTAAGTTGTATATAGTTACATTTTGAATTTAAATTGTTATGAATTTTGACAAATAAATGTTATCATGATCCTTCCTAGATTATGATGCATATTGTCATTTGAAATATAAAAAATAAAGTTTCAAAATGGCTACCATGTCAATGCCATAAATCATATACATCTTTATCTATCTAATCAAATCATCTAAGCTAACAAACATCATGGTCATAATGTACATATGTCTCATCAATATTAACATAAAGAACATCTATAAATCAAAATAACATGTGTTATAAGTAAAATAAAGCATCACATCAAAAGAGATAACACTAAATATAATAACATCTTATATATATATATATATATATATATATATATATATATATATATATATATATAAAGGAGTCTAATATCCATATACATCAAAAAATGGGGCATGTACATCAAATCATAATACAAGTACATATTGAATCATTTGAGTACATCATGTAACATCAATACATATCATTAATCAAAATGTGTAGCACTATATCAAAGTATTAAACTTTGTCCATGACTATCTCTAGTGGATCTATCATATGGATCCACCTAATAGGAAATTTACCATGTCTTACCAAGTGGTGGAGGTTATTGTGCTAAAGGACCCATATTAGATGATCAAGTAAAAGGTTATGTTACTAATCTAGCTGATGTTGAGGTCTTATGTGATCGAGAAGATCTAAAAGTTGACCTTTATGCACTATACTTAAAAAACATAGGCCTCCTAATTTCAACTATAAATGATACATCATATAGAATACTATAATACAAAACCTCATCCTTAGTACCAAGGCTCTTTCCATAGACAACTACCAATCATCTCTTAATCACAACATACAAACCAACATAGGCTGGGATGGCCAACATACAGACCAAGTTGGATGAGGCTAGATAGGTTGTGATTAAGATATGATTGGTAGTTGTCTATATAAAGAGCCTTGGTACTAAGGATGAGGTTTTGTATTATAGTATTCTATATGATGTATCATTTATAGTGGAAATTAGGAGGCCTATGTTTTTTAAGTATAGTGCATAAATGTCAACTTTTAGATCTTCTCATATGTTATAGACAATTACCAATCATCTCTAATATAGTTAAGTCTCTCTATTTAGTGATTTGTGTCTTTATGTGAAACATCCTAGATATCTTTGCACATAGTCTAGACATTTTTATCTAATTTACACTGATATACTCGTGTCAAGGATAGTTATTATTATCAATGATCCAACCTAGCCTATATACCTGAGACCTCAATCTCCTTGGTAATAATTTCTTATCACAAACTATTAATAAGTTTTTAAATATTTATTGATATTGGGGGCCTTGATGAGCTAACTTATCCAACATCCCCTATTCTTTGTATACCTTTATCATCACCTATCACACCTACCTCTAACATCTCCTTATTGATGCCTATATCCACCTCCTCCTCCATTTACTAAATATATATATCATCTCCCTCATCTATTTCTATGTATTCTAACTCTTTATCTCCATCATTTACTACTCTCCTCTCCATTACCCTAGATAAAGGAACTCTTGAATCTTGTCTTTCATCTCTATCCTATAGGGTAGTCAGTCTTAAAGTTTAATGTTAATCCCACCATGTAGTATATGACTCTGTCACTCTTACATATACTATACCTCCTATGTATAACTAAGTTGTATATGGTACCAATCTAAAACACACCCCAGCCTCAACCCAATTAAGATGTGGTCCCCACTGATGTCTCTCTCTAATTGCATGTGCAAATTGATGAGGACCTGGTGGTACATCTTGTTACACTCTAAATTAGCATTGTACCCTATCCATCCTATAGTTCTCAATAGTATACACTTATCAACCCATCATATATCAAGTAGTAGTCATGTAAATCATATACTCTCTATTCTCTATCCAATTAAATTGAATATCTTGATATGGTCTCTAGGTCAAGTTAGCATCAATCATATTGTTTATTAACCATATGTATTATTTTAGCTCTCCTCTTTATTCCATGTTCCTTGGTCCTACTTGATACAAACTATATACCTTCAACTCATCTAGACCCGTCTACTACCATCTAATCATATTTTACTCAATATATGCTCATATGCCCATACCTAGAGTAGTGTCGATGGGATAATAATACATCTAACTTAGTAAACCACACAATGAACATCTTGGTATAGTTGTGCTAAAATAGTCAGTCCCCAATTTTAAAAAAATATGATTGAAAGCATATCTTTGACTATGCCTCCAAACCCATGTGGAAGAATTGACCACTCTTTTTAGGCAATAGAATTCTACTAATAATATCCATGATAACTAGAACGATTCTATCAAAAAAATAGGTATATAAATGTCCTCATTCATATCCTCATCCCATGGTATGTCCATCACTAACTCAATCTTTTCAATGTCGACATATCCTTACCATACCATCTCAGTATCTAAGTTCTAATCAACTCCTCTAGTGTTGCATGTCTATCTTTAGGAGCAAGCCAATATGAAGGTCAACCTCTAATGAACACTCATAATATGCACCATACATCCTCCAAGGTTACTATAACCTCTCATATTGGTATTTATAAGGAAGATGTGTCTAACCTCCACTAAGGAATTACTTAGTCCTTAATCTGCTCAAATGGATGGTATCCTCACTATGTTTAGTAGATAAATGGTATTAAAGAACTTTACAATCTCACCTTTTCACATAGTGGGCTAGTGTAGAATGTGTGATTATCACTCCTAAGCTATGGGTATATCCACTCACTCTTATAATATATTCATAGTCACTCCAATTAGTAATTTGATACTAATTATAATCACCTTTCTACATTCTAATTACATTTAATCTTCTAGTAGAATCATGTCATGTAGTCCCATTCAGTTTTGATGATCCTTTTTCTCTATCTTCATGTTCAATTTGTATACATCTAATCAATTAAGATGTTTTCATTATTTTGAGGTGAATTTACCATTTAACAACCCATTTCATTATTTGTATAATGAATTCACTGTTAAACATTATATAGACCATTTAACCATTTTCATGACAATTTTAATTATAGGATGGGCCATTTCACTATTCTCTGTTTAATTTATTTTCTTGACATTTTTGACATTTCTAATGACAAATTCATTATTTCACTGGATAAATTCATCATTTCATTAGATAAATTCAGCATTTGACTGGATGAATTCATCATTTGGAAAATTCACTCTATGCCAATTTGATGTTTGGTGATTTCACCATTTGTAAAGATCAAATCACTGATTACATGGACAAATTCATCATTTTCAATGACAAACTCACCATTTACATGGTCAAATTCACCAATTTTAAAATAGTGAATTCATTAAAATCCTAAATTTAATATGTAATAAATGCTAATAAATGACACTTAACAAAAAAATAAGGATAGTAATTAGTTATCCCATCCCTCATGGTTGCCTATACTCTTGAACTCAATCTGGAAGTGCCCTTGGTCATGGTTTGTGATCCATTTTTCTAGAGTATACTCATGGACAAAATCTTAGGGATGAATTTTGAAATGGAAGGGTGAAAATAAACCAAATTTTCACACTAGGTTGAATCTATAGCCTTTTATTTCAAATATTTCCCCCCATTGTGTTGTATTTCTTCATTGAAGGCTCATTTTTAGCCCTAAGATCTATTTTTCTTCCCATTTTCACCTATCTCTCTATTTTTTATCCTCTTATGTCATTTTTACACTATGAAATCATCATTTCAAGGGTTCACTTGGTAAAAATATTTTTTGACTCTCCCCTTGAGGGGGCATCTAGGGCTTACCAAGTGTCACTTTGGGGCATATTTCAGCCCATTTTATAGTATTTTTAGTAAAATTTTGATAAAACTAACATATATTATTTTTTATTCTATGATCATTTTCATTAATTTTTATTCTTTGAAAAGTCATTACTTGTCTACATATCACAACCCCTTCTCAAATAGGAGCAAATGTATACACTCTAATTTAATCACTTCCATTTCAAATTTTAAAGTGGAATGAATTCCTACAATTTCACACCAATCTATTCTAAAATAATTTATTCATATAAACATACATGTTTAAATTCACCTTAAGGCATATATAGGTGAGCCAATTCACCATATTATATATGTTCAATTATCATTATCTGCTCAATTTCTCTATTTAATTATCATTCTCTAGTTAATTTATCTATTCAATTACTATGTTTTAGTCATTTTAATATTTACCCCTTCTCTAATCAATTAATGCTATTAATTCCCCTTCTCTAAATCATTCTTATAATTATAGATTTATTAAAATAGAATATAATAATCTTTAAATTAATTAGTTCCTCTTTTTCCCTCCAAGTGGCCATCTTCATGCAAAGAAAGTATCTTGAGATCCTATAGAATATTCATTTGTGAGCTAATTAAATTGACAATTCAATTATTATACAAGATTATTATTCACCCTCCATCTTGGAGACAAGATGAAGGGCTCATAATGATTCTTGTATGATATCATTCTCAACCCTTCATCTTGGAAAAAAATTAAGGGCCCACATTAGTGATCCATGTTATTTTTTGGGAATAAATATCCACCCTTCATCTTGGAAATAATATGAAGGGATTATATTAATCCATCTTGATATTTTAAAATATCATCCTCTACCCTTCATCTCAATTAAAATAAAAGTATCACATTAGTGATCCATGTGTTGATCCATGTCCACATTTGAGGACTCATTTATAATTGTTTATCTTTATTTTAAGATGAAGAGTCCTCACTAATCAATGTTAATTATAGATATACCCCTTTACATCAAAATTAAAATTTTCAATTTAGATAATGAGTGTTTTCAAATCACCAAGTCTCTTTAGACATCACCTTCCCAAATTCTTGATCAAGTTCAACAAGGTCTATAGTTTCAAATGGAGATGTCCTCACATAGATGGCATTGACAAATAACATTTTGAAGGTACATCCAATCCACATCCCATACAAAGAAGTCTTTAATGGAGGTTTGAATGTTTTTAGGTTAAATCTAATGCATTATTGACTAACCTTTTTATTACTCACAAGGTCTTAGGCTCTAAAACTTGTTTTCATTTATTTTTTGTCTTTGATTGACTAAAACTAACAATGATGAAAATATAGCTAAGTGATATTCCTAATGACATAACATCAATTCTTAAGATGTATGATATAGATCATGGAAACATCTAGAGAGTAATAGTAAAAATTCAATAATAAATCAACCATACATATGAGAACTCAAAGGAAAATCAAAATTAAATGGTGAAGGAACATGATTTATTCATATTTCCATAGAAATAAAATAACATATTAAAATGTCCATGCAATAAATAATGACATTTTCAAATGTCCAAATAGGCAAAGGCATGGGTGCCATAATCAAAGTATAATATTCAAATTCTCAAAAAATTAAAATAATTTAATTTAATATCAAGTAAGGAAAGACAATCAAGTAAATGCAAAAAGGAAAGCATGGAATAAATGCAACCAATATGAACATAGCATACTAGTTCATACAAATATGTATTATGAAATAACATTAAGTACATAACATATCAACTAAATTTTTAAAATAAATGAGCATGGATATAGGCATGTATAATTATATAAGCTCAAACATGATAATGTAAAGTTATCATATCATAATATAACTTGGGTGTATCATAATCAAATAAATAAATGAAACCAACATGCTTATGGCATGAGTAGAGTGAAACCCCAACATTTGTATGTGCATATATCATGTATCTATGTATGCCTATATCACACTCAAATTGTGCATGAAACATATGTGTATATATGAAAATGAATGATATGTTATTTACTAACATGGAGAAAATAAAAAAATTATACAAAGTACAACTAGGAACATGATAAATACTTTTTATATTTATGAATTATTTTAAATGTTTTGTATTTTTGGGAATATTTATATGTTTTCAACCTTAGTTTGGATCATTTTCATTTTTTGTATCATTGTTATATAGGTGAAAATGGTGCATGGCATGTTATTCATCATGATTTACATGTGAATTACAATAATGGTTATCATCATGTGGTACATGTATCAATTATCCCTCATGGGAAAAGAAGATACCTTCCTATTTTTTGTCAATTTTAGATTCTATTTGGTATAACCAAAGAGTTCCCAATGTGAATGAATATTGATATTTTTGTATCATAACCTAAACCCTTTTTTAAATCACTTTATGACCACAAGTAATTTGTATTATTATGTTACCTAAGGAGCCTTTCCAATCTCCTTTATTTTATAATTATTTTAAGTCTGATACAAGTTGTAAAATTATTATATCACAAGTGATTTTTGTTTGAGTAGGATCCACATGGTTATGCCAAAAATAATCACCACACATGAATAATTTTATTGTTAAATCTTGTTAGTGAGGATGATTTTTGGTTTGTTCAACTTGATTAGTTTTCTTAGGATGTCTATCTTGGATTGGTCACATATTGAGTAATGTTTTTTAAAGGCCCCAAATGAATGTGAAGAACACCATACAATTTATCATAGTGTTCATTGGGTAATTCATCTTCCTCATTTGTATGTCGAATAATTTTTTTGTATTTGGATGGATAGATGTTAAGTTCATTTATATGCTTGAGTATGAATGAATCATAGCTATGAACATATAAATATAAAGAGGTAAATAATTCAAATTGTTTACATAATGTTCATTATTTTAATGGAGAAATAAGACCTCTGCTAAATATGAATTGTAATTCCAAATCAAAGGGTCTAAATTCTAGTTCATATGATGTGCTTTTGAATCGAATAACATAATCTTGAAGTGATTCACCATCATGTTATTTTAAATTTTGAAAATGTTCTAATGTAAGTCTTGGCACCTTTTGGATATTAAAATATATAAATAATGCATCATCTAATTGTGTAAAAGTGGACATGGTACCCTTTGGTAAGCTACAAAATTAATTATGAGCCTCATTGATAATGATCATATGAAAGCATTTAGCAATATTTTGTCATATTTATCCCATTTCCAAAATAATGTACATATTTAATCATTGATCAACGGGATATTTATGATGATAAAAGAAAGGTAAATATGGTAGTTTAAAACCATATGGATAAGGATATTCAAGAACACAATGTGCAAGAGGTTGATTGTTGAATGACGTAATATTGGCATTAGCATTATGAAA
This sequence comes from Torreya grandis, assembly GCA_037957365.1. Lineage (NCBI taxonomy): Eukaryota > Viridiplantae > Streptophyta > Pinopsida > Cupressales > Taxaceae > Torreya > Torreya grandis. The sequence continues at coordinate 6,626,234 of JARHVA010000037.1, forward strand.
ATCCATTTGCATTTGAATTATAAATACTTGTCTTTGAAGCTCACTAATAGTATTCATAATATACATGATATAATCACTGGGAATGGTGGTGTTTAGAAGAGGTGTTATCATTGGTTCTAATATTCCACCTCTTTAAAATTTAGGCATATTAGTATTATCATCTTCATGAATAACAAGTTCAATTTCAAAATTATTGAATGTAGGATACTTTGGTAAAGGTATTAGATCTTTGAATGTTAGAACCTTTGGCATATCCTTTGGAAATGCTGGAAATTTTGATATTATTTTATCCCTTGAATGTTCATCCACCTTTAGTAATGATATAATAATTATAAATTGAGGTGGTTTTGGTAAAGGTACTTATTTTGGTATGTGACAGAAAAAGCAATACAATTGCCTACAAACATCGTATCTAGATGTGAGAACAATATCAAGGACATTCATCATAAAACACTAGATATATGTGGTAAAATATCCATGAGGTAAAAAAACCCATAAAGATTATTCATATTGTGAGAAATTAATAAGTACCCAATACTATCTTTCTTTCTCTCACTTCTTTTCAATCAATATTCACATAACTTGGAAATGTGTTCTCCACATTTCCTCATTTGTCTCAACTCTCCTTGTTTCATTTCATCTTACAATATAAACTCTTTATTATATAGGAAAGGTAATCTGACCATTCTAATGTGACCTTTTCTAACCACCACATTAATGGGTCCAACCTCTTTAAAGGTCATTTAATATATTTTATTATTTATTTACATGAAAATAAATTCATGGTAAATAATAAAATATATTATTATTTAACCAATGTAATTTAATGTATTAAGGGTACATAAATGACACCACTTAACCATTAATTGTTTCAATACTCCCCCTTAATGTTAAGTGGAGATGAATTTCATTAACACCTTTATAACAATGAATTTTTACTCCATGAACCATCCACATGATGAGTTTTAGGAGTTAAAAACATAATGAACCTACACTCCATGAGCCATCCACATGATGAGTTTTAGGAGGTAATAATTAAAAGAAACATCCTTTATCATACCATAATCACCTTTAAAGGAATTATGCTATGTAAACATAGTCACCTAAAGGTATTACATTATTTAAATATAGATACCCAAAGGTATTACACTATGTAACCACTATCACATAGTCACCTTTAAAGGAATTACACTATACAACTACAGATACCCAAAGGTATTACACTATGTAACCATATTCACATAACCACCTTTAAAAAAATTACCCAAAGGTATTACACTATGTCCCTATAGGCACCTTTAAAGGAATTACACTATGCTACCCTAAACTACTTAGAGTGAGTTTAGGCTAGCATGATCATAAGAATACATCCCATAATGAGAATACATCTCACAATTTCTCATCAATAATCAACCAAGCATATTAGATTCTTTTATAACATAAGGACCTCCATGCTACTATGTATTGGGTACAATTTATACCTCCATATGAATTTTACCAAAATCACACAAAGTGATATATTATAATGCTTTACAATGAGAAGTATAGAGAGATAAAAGGAAACACATGACCCACACAATTGTTAAGAAGTGACATTATCATGCACACTCCCCCTCAATGGAAAATTCAATAGGCCCAGGATTGAATGAACTTCAATAGACTTTAGTTAATTGATTTTGAATTGATTTTTTCACCAAGGCTATAAAACTTTGACTATCAGCAAGAAGTTTGTTATAATGAGGAAATTCCACATGTTGTTCTTTTATCATCCTTCATAGCCATAAGGCTTCTTTAAAAACTTCTATATGAAGTGCTCTAAGTGATATCACCTACATAAAATATAAAAACATATATAAAAATAGACTCATCATAGTATTGTTAACATAAAAATAACCAAATAAATTATCATAATCAAAGGAAGAATAACATAAACCAAAGTTTACAATTCTTTTTATATACCAAAGTATTCACTTTGCTAATTTCCAATGATCCAAGTATGGATCCTGCATGAATCTAGAATCAACACCCACAACTTATGAAATATGTATCATATTAATGGTTAGATAAAACAAAATAACAAAAAAAAATTTGTAAATAGGGGTTAGTTTTATCACACATTTTTTAGATCAAACTTTAACACAACCTTGAATAGGAGTATATGTAAGCTTGTAATCAAGTATGTTAAATTTAACAAGTAGGTTATGTGATGTATATAGAATAAAATTACTAATAATATGATACTAAGTTATCCAAACATTAGATATATTTATCAAAAATAATTTATGTTATAATTTGCGTCATGAATATTTCTTCTTCCCTTTAAAGTTGACATTACAAGTTTACGTTTTATACTAAACTGGAAAAAAAAGGCTTAGAAAGTAAACTTTTTAACATGTTTTATACTTGTTTTTGAAATAAAAAATAAATATTCTAGTGAATAAACAACACTAGACACTTAGTTTATTTCAAAACAATTCAAAAAACACAAATAATCACAATAAGGGTGAAAGTTATAAGTGTCACAAAAGTTATTACAATTATCATAAATAGTGTCATAAATTGCATTATTTGACCAAATTTTTGTAAAATCAATAGTAGGAAGTTTAAAATAAAATAAAGGCCCTTATTATTGTGTCCAAAATGTCCCAAAACCTACAAATAGACTAGTTGGATGACTATGGTCGACAAAAAGTTGATAGGTTTAAGTGTCAAACAAAGTTATCAAAATAAGGCACAAATTCCCACATGAAAGAACATATATATATATATATATATATATATATATATATATATATATATATATATATATATATATATATATATATATAATTAAATTTATAAAAAGGAAATATTTAGAGGATTTGAACACAAGACCTACCTCATACAAATGTACTAGCAAATTTAGGTTAGCCAACTCACCACCAAACCTTGTTAGCAAATTAAGTTTGCTAGTTTGATTTTAATCCTTTTTGAAGTTATGTTTTTAATTTTTTAAATAAATAAATTATAAATTAAATAAATTCATTAAAATAATAATATGCAAGAAAATATTTAAAATTTGAACAAAGAGATTTTGAAAAGCATAGGTGGGGTCCACAAACTTAGGTGGAAAATAGAAAATTAAATAAAAATTTATTTATTAAATACTTTTCACTTAGACATACTAACCATTATATCTATATATTCATGGATGCAAGGTGTAGGTGGAGAGAGAGGAGAATAAAAGGAGATCTAGATGATGGTTTTTTATGATTTAAAACTTGAAAATGCCTTTCAAAGCATCTTGGAGCATCAAATCTGAGGTTTTATGCATGTACGATGATATTTAATTGTTTTTGTTGTTTTTATGGCTCATTATGATGCCCAGGTAGATGGAAAAACTCAAAAATATTTTTTAATCCTTTAGATGACCTCTCCAATAGATTTTAATGGCCAAAATATTGAGAAATCACCTTTTACAGATTTGAAAAAGATTGAGAATTGATTTTTTTTAGAATTTTTTCTTCTCAGGCACATAAAAGAAAAAATATGCCAAAAAATGGTGTTTGGGGATAGAAAAAAATAAAATGAGCTAAACTAGTGCTTCATAGAGTCTCTAGAGGCTTTATACTACCAAATCTACCTGATTTATCCCTTTTAGACCATAGAAAGATAAAAAAATATGCAGGGATTTATTTATTTTTTAAATTTTATACCTCATAAGTCATATAAAGATGCTTGAAAGGAGAGATAAAATTTTAAATCAGCTATAAGGGTTAAAATCAGGTGAAGTAAAGGTCAAAATGCTTGGAAATGGTAAAACTATGTAGTTGAAGTGATAAAAATAGGGATTCAATGTGAAAAAACAATTTTTTTACTCATTTTTAGTTTTTTTGTGCTAAAAAATGGCACCCCAAGATGAATTAAACTTCCATATCTTCAACAAGTAGATTAAAATATTTTTGCAAGAGTGTTAACATGCCAAAAAATAGAGATCTAAAATTTAGAAATATATTTCAAGATGTAAAATATTTAAAAATGAAATCATTACTAATTTTTATGACATTTCGGCCTTCAATAGATCCAAAAATAGTGTCCAAGACTGGTCTTACTTTTAAATGCTTCTATTTTCTTAGATCTATAACTAGAGAACTTCAAATACCTTCACAAAGATCATTTGACTAACATAGAGAAAAAAATTATAATTTTTAATACTCAAAGAATCATTTATAGCCCATTCAAGACACTTACGCAAATCTATGTTATGAAAATAAACTTGAAATTTGATAAAATGTTTAGATCTAAAATATCTAGACTCTAAGAGGAGAAATAAATGAAAGAACTTAATTATACTGAAGTAGAAGCTTCAAACAATTATCATGAACATACCATGGCTTGATAATGGATGAAATTTGGCTTGAACACAAGCTAAAACTTTGATCTATGATCTTACCACTTGATCACACATCAACTAGCTCTAATACCATGACAAAACAAGCAATATGATTACATACAAAAACTAGATCTATATGTGAGACCAATAGAAAAGACATTCATCATGAAACACCAGACATATGTGGGAAAACCTCCAAGAGGTAAAAAAACCCACAAATATTATTCATATTATGAAAAACTAACAAGTACCTAATATAGTCTTTATTTATCTCACTTGTTCTCAATCAATCTTCACATAACTTGGAAATGTGTTCTCCACATTTCCTCATTTTTCTCAAATCTCCTTTTTTCATTGCATCATACAATATAAACTCTTTATTATATAGGCAGGGTAATCTAACCATTATAATGTGACCTTTTCTAACCACCACACTAATGGATCCAACCTTTCTAAAAGTTATTTAATATAATTTATTATTTATTTATATGAGGATAAACTCATGGTAAATAATAAAATATATTATTATTTAACCAATGTAATTTAATGTATTAATGGTACAAAAATAATACCACTTAACCATTAATTTTTCCAACAGTATGTGAGGAAATTTTGGCATGAATAAATCTTTTGGGAGATAAATATCCTTTTTTTTAGATACATTGATTGATATTTGTAAGAGTGAATTATTTAGAACATTAGGATGTTTTTCCACTTTAAGTTTGTAATAAACCATTATTCATGGTGCCTTAATGTTATTTGGTAAATATTCCATGATGTATTTATTTACCTTTCAAAATTTTAAAATATCAAATGAAGGAAGAAAAGAATTATCACCCTTAATGAGGGGGATATTATCTTAAAATGTTAGAATTATCAGAGTTTGAATTAATGTACTTGAAATAACATCCCCAATATGATTAATTTATAAATCATCTATGATATCATTATGGATTTGATGAAAGTTATCATGATTGAATGAATAGAAATTTTGCTCATATTTATCAAATTTGGTTGTAGAAGGTAAAGGGAAAGGTTGTCTATCTTCCTTAAGATTTTTTAACTCAGCTCTTTAGATGGTGGTTTTTGATGCCCAAGATTACACTATAGCAATTGGGCCCTTGTCTATGAAAATGCCTAAGTCCAACTTGGGTTGAAATACCAATGTTTGGGTCTTTTACCTAGCTTATGTTCCCATGTATTCCTTTGGAAGGTCAAGACCATGTAATAAATTTGCTAAGTCCTTTTTTTTATCTTGGCTTGGTGAGAGTGTTATTTCCCTTAGACTTTTTGGGCCTTTTTTATGAACATAATGTCTGATGGAAATAGGTCTTTAGGATTTTTTTGTCTCAGAAAAAAATTCTAAAGACTTATTTCCATTAGACATTTTTTCTACTACAAAAGTTTCAAAAGAAATCAACGACTTATTTATTTTAGTCTAAGTATTTTATAAAATTTCTAAAGGGATTTTTCATTTATTTTAGGTCACTTGTTTTGTATTTTTTGTCCATGGTAAAAATTCTGAATGGCACTTGACCTTTGGGCATTTTGCCAACACAAAACTCCTAAAATAATTGTAGGGTCATTTGTTTCAACTAAACATAATTTATAGAAGGCTCGAGGGGTCATTTTGCCTTTGCAAGAGTTCCAAAGGATCAATTCCTTCAAGCATTTTATCTTTGCAAAACATCCCAAAGGGCACTTTCAAAATATCAAAGACACTTTTAATAGGCCTAAAGGGTCATTTTTCCCTTAAAAAGTTCCACAGGATCAATTCCTTTGGGCATTTTTCCTTTGCAAAAAATATTTAAGGGAACTTTCAAAAGATGGAGGACACTTTCAATAGGTTTGAAGCACATTTTTGTAGGTTATTTTACCTTTTCATAATTTTTGAAGGGTATGCTCAAGTGCCCAAAAGATTATTTTGGAAAAATTACTATGGGGTAGAGGTCTATTTCCTTTAGATAATTTGTTCAAGAATTTTTTTTGAAGGAATTGCATTTCTTCAGGAGAAGCACCAAAGTCAATTTCTATGGGGAAAGTGCAAAGGTCCAATTTTTTAGAAAGTGGAAAGGTAATTTCTTTGATGAAATTATTTCAGATAAAACATTTGAAATAATTATCCTGATGAAAATTCAAAGGCCACTAACTCAATTTGAAATTGCCAAAGCAAATAGGGAGGCCAAATATAAAGACTCAGACAAAACTATCATGGAACAAAGTCCCTGAAAGAATATTTCAAAATTACAAATGATGGTCTTGTGAACATTTTTGATGGACATGCAGATGTCAATTTTAAGATGCAGGGACTAGCCATTAGGATTCAAATATCTAAGATAATTATGTGAGCATCAATTTTAGACCCAATGAAGTGGTCATTTATTTTCAAATAAGGTAGATCTAATTATTTACATTCACTTGGAGAAAGATGATCTGATAGTGCATGATCAAATCTAAAAAGTCAAAGAAACTCAGGAATCCCACAGGGCTTCTAAGTGTCAAGCTCACAGGGCATGTTTTGAAGTCTAAACATAATATGAAGATCTAGTAGTGTGAGATGGTAGTTGATGGGTCAATAGGACCTAAGATTAAGTAATACACTTCCATGTGGTGTAAGCACACTTAAAATAAGATTGAATGTTTTCTAAGTACACAAGAGGCCTATGGGGCTACCAAGTGGCACACCTTCAAGGTCAAGGAAGAGGTAGTATCCAATCATGCTCCACCCCTTAGATAATGATCTAATAGAGTGAATTTGCTTGTCTATCTAGATCTAACAATGTGTAGCCAAGTTTTAAAATTCAATATCCTATGGGATAATTCAAACATGATAAGTGGCATAGTTTTGTGCTATAAGGTTACATCTCGAGCATCTCATTATAAGATTTATGACTCATGTATTCTTAAGAATGAAGATCCAATGATGAAATCTAGGAAAAAAATTTGAGAGGGCTAGCATTTCATGAGGAGGTGACATGTATCTAGACTATATCCATTAGTTACTCTTAGAACTATGCAAATGCCTAGTTGGATCTAAGGTTGAATGTCAAGTGTCAATTGTGGTAAGATTTGTCTTCAAAGATAAAATTTATGAATATTTCATAGACATGGAAATGGTTCTAGGATCAAAATAATGTCTAACTACCAATTCAAAAGTGAATATTTCCATTCATGATTATAGATCATTTTAATTTCATGTCACAATTAGATCGACTCCCAAGCCATCATTGCAAGTAATGGGATTTACATTCACGTGCATGAAGAAGAAATTTATTGTTTAGAAGTGTCCATAATTTTAAAAATTAAGTAAAAGGAAAGAATTTCCAAGTAAGTTTCACATATGGATGAAATAAAATTGGCTTTCAAATGATTTTTCCTCTAGTTGTGCAAGTGAGTGATCAAGGGGATCTTCAGGTAGTTTCACATCAAGACAAAATCCATTTGGCTTATCAAGTCAATATCCTCCTCTTAGGCTCATTTGAAAGGCATTGTTTATTCAAATTATCAAATGATATGATCTAGGTGGTTATAAGTCCTCATCATTATTTGTAGAGGTAGTTACAATAATGATTTTTTTAAAAATCAATAAAGATCTCTAGCATGACAAAAGGCATTTTCCAGCTAGGACATCTTAATGATACTAGAGAAGTTTGTGTACAATTTTTTTCAAATTTTATCCCATAATCCCAAATTTGGGGAGGATTGAAAAATTAAAAATAGGTGCTTTGTCTTCTATTTCAAGTTTGTTCACTATTGTTGGCTATTATTGGCTTTTCAAGTTGATATAGGTCATTTTAGGCATCTATTTCCTCCAAGTCTAGATTCTATAGATATTTTTATAAGATCAAGTACTATATTTAGACTTTATCTCCTTTGATAAGGTGTTTGTATCTATACATCCATTAGAAAGCTTTGAGAGCATGTTTATGTCTCCCTTGTCAAAAGAGAAATCTCATGATGCCTATCCCCATAGTAGTATTCTGAAGTGTTGATGTCTATAAAATTTCTTTTCAATCTTATGGAAAATATTTGTGGCTCTTTACTATATACTACTAATGAAATTCAATATTATGATTTAAAAGTTTTTTTGATTGGATATGTGGGTCTATGTTCATTACTGGTTGTCATTCTGAGCATGCATCTAGTTTATAAATCTTTTTTATAGATATATTTGGAAATTCATTTTTGAATACCTTTTAAGGACTCCCTTAGTTAATGAATTTAGTAGAATAAATTATTTTATATTCTAGATTTAGTGTATGCCCTAGTCTCTCAAGGATCATCTGATGTTTGTCATTGTCTTACATTTGAAATATTTTATGCATCTTTACTAAGGAAAATTATCATGAAATACTATTAGATACTTTTTTTTTGGAAGCCACCAGTATCCCACCCTCTACTTCAAAATCAACTATAAATTTATCCTACCCTACAAATAACACACTCTATTACATATTATAAGTGTTACTTGCCCTAAAAATGCATAAGATCTTGCCTATTTGGAATGTGTTTATAGATTGAGCTTTAAATCCTAGCATTACAATCTTTTGTTTAGTTTATTTTGCTATTGAATATTTTATGAAATGAATATTTTAGTCACAATTTCATCTATATTTAGTAGCTTGTGTATGGCATAAAGTATTTGTGCATTTCATGTAACAACCCTTCACAGGTGAAGTGTTCAGACATGGTTATGCTTTTATCATATTTTTTCCTTATGCCAAGGAATACCCATGGATATTGAATTGAAAAATCCCTCCATATGTGAAAGGTTTCCCATAGGTTCTCTCACCTTGGTTCAGGCAGAGCCAAAAATAATACGGAGCTTACCATACCCTTTGTAGGTGTTTCTCAGTCATTATCTTAGTTTGGTCCATTCATGATGCCAAACCCTCCCCTGGCTACAATGACATTCTAGTAGGTTTTATCATCATTATTTTCCATTTTATTCAAGTGTGTAAGGCCAGGTTAGAGATGTGTACAACTAGGAACCAATAGTGGTGGCATGGACCTATTTAGAGAGATGGTAATTATATTCAAATGAAAGTGAAGCTAATATAAAAATCAATTAATTTAGATAAGATAAATCAACTAACTATAATGTTAGCAATACATTTATAATTTGGGTCATGACCAATATGGATCCACAAAACCTAACTAAGGTATCTTTTATCATATGATATGGCTAGAGAGGGTTCCAAATCCTCTATTAAAACAACACTACATAATAACCCTAGATAGGTCTTGATAATTCAATGTAATAACAAAGTAAAGTAAATCTAATCTAGTGTTAATTAAATCTCCTAGCAAAAAATGGGGATAAACATAAACAATAAATATGCAAAGAAGAACTCTACTTAATTCAATGTAGAGATAATCCTAAGCAAGGAGAGATTACATTTATTAGCCATTATACATGTAAATCTATCTACTAACAAAAGAAGACTAAGAGTTAGGAATACTTACCTTGAAGATGAACATGTTGAGTCTCAATCTCTACCCTAGCCAATGGTGTTTTTTAAGAGGATGTTATGGTTCGTAAGGATAAAACTATAGGTTATCTCTAGGATACAATACTTATATTCATCCAAGACATTTCCACAAGACAAGATTATTATCCAATAAGTATTAAACCCAAAGTAATGACTCCTTAATTAGAACTATGGATAAGTAGATAAAGAAGAGAAAATGAATCATTCTCTCTATTGTAAATGGGGTGAAGGATGTTTATATATATCTTGATATGATTAAACCCTTCCATAATTTTAGCCAATGTATTCAACCTATTCAACCTAATTAGTTATGAAATAGAACAATTACATTGTGAACTAATCCACCTAAGCTAACTTAGTCATGTAACATGCTAAATTCTTAGAATTAAGTAAAAATGGGTTTTAGTTTAGGTAGGGGCTATTTTAGGTGGTGAATTGTTTGAAAAAGAGTGTAAGTGAGGTGTCAAAGCTTAAATAACTATATAGGAGGGGTTTGTATTGGTTTTAAGTGGAGGTATAGGGAACAACAATCTTGTGAAGCACCAAAGGCCTGCCTACCCCTTTCCTGATGCACCCTTTAGGATGTGCACTCAAAGAGGTTGAGACTCTACTAGTTCTTATAAGAGAGAAAGCATTAGTAATTAATAAAGTTTAAAAATATTATGTGTATACATATGCCCCATTCAAATCTCATCATGTGTCACACATTTGTAACATAGGATGGTGTTTCAAGAAAAGACATAGAAACAAACAATGTTGAGCTAAATAAATATAGTATAGAGAAAATAAGATAATTAAAAGGAAAGAATTGAAAAACTCATACCTTTAATTACTTTAGTGTTGTAGGGTAGAAATGATGTGAGAGAAATGGATAGGTGTCTAATGTATGGAAAATTAAGTAGTCTTGAAAAATAAAGTAAAATTAAAAAACATAAAAAAAATCATATGGTATGTGAAAAAACTCTCTACGAGGTCAGGATTCCAAATCATATTACAGTTTGAAAAAAGAACTAGTAGAAACAAAGTTATGAGAAAAATGTGAAATCTAGTGGTAAATAATTTTTAATGGTAAGTATAAATAGGATAAAAAATATTTCATTTATAATTTTGATATTATTATAAATTATAACCCTAAGAGACTTAGAGGATCCCAGAGAGTGATGATGATAAAGAGATGATAAGTGTAAACTAGTGGACACCTAGTGACAATAACAGGAGTAGCACAAGTAATTGATGCATTAAGTTCTAATTTTTTTGATGATTTTTATAGAAAATTGAGTTTTGAAAAATTAGACACTAGGGGAAAATTTTGTAATGGAATTAGACTTAGGAAACTTTTAGGTAGAGTAGGAATTAAGCAGGTTGATGAGTAGGAAGTGGTAGGAGAAAATAGCAAGAAAATTTTGATAAAGTAGTTAAGTTTTGAAATTAAATACTTTTTATAATGTATTTTTATGACTTTTATATTGATATCTAATACCTTAATTTTATTTGGTATTTTGCATAGGTGACAGATATTTTGGCACCTAGTGGATGCAACATGGTTTCTAGACTTGATAGAGAGATTGTCAGATGATGATCATGCATGATTCAATTATCTAGGGTTTAGAGGCATTATGGAGATGTGTTAGATCCCCCTAAGTTTTAACTTAGTCATCATTTCCCTTGAATCATGAGAGTGACTAACCAACACTTTCTATTGGGATGTGGATGGGGATACTATAGAGGTGGGGATATTTGGTGCCCCAGAGTCTAAGGTTGAGAGGTAGGCCTTAACTCTATGGGAAATAAGGTCAAAGAGATATTTTTTTTGGTTATGTGTGTTCTTTTTTGATGTCTATATATCAACCATTATAGACATCTAAAAGTCCATGATATGACTTGTGACATCATATGTGATTTTTCACCATTGGGATGGGAAGGTCCCATTATACATGGTGGCCTTGTGGCAATCGATTTTAAAGTACACCATTATGTATGACATGGGATTAGTTATTTAAGTGAAATTGGTGAATTAAATGTATGGGATGTTATCTATAGGTAATAATACCATTGTCCTTGTGATTTTTTTGAGTATTTAGATATGTGAGAGGTTTCTAATGTACTATCCAACTGGGTTGCCCCATATTGTGGATGATAGGCTAACTCATGTGACTAGGTGTTGACATGACCATATAGTATGGATTGTGTCACATAACTCACCACTATAGATATTTATACTTACATAGATTATATGTCAGCCATATATAGATACTATGGTTATTTTTCCATCTTGGTCTACTAGTGCCATTGGCTTGGGTCGTGAATGCATTACTAAGCACTATACGTGGTGGGTAGATCCATACCCTATTACTCATGTTCCTAAATAGTTTATCTTATCACATCCATCAGATCCTATATTAGTTCCATTTTTTTTCCACAACATGTTAGGGAGTTGGAGGATAAAGGTGGTGTAGGAGCACGAGTGGAGATACCTATGATTTAGCCATAGTGAATGATACCATGGATAGGTAAAAATCAACAATAGAGGTTATCTTGACTGGAGGCTAGGGATAGGGATAGAATATATGTGGATATGGTTGGTTTTTAGGGTAATTATCTGGTTACTTCTTAGATGAAATATGAATTATAAGTTTTCCCATAAGCATAGAGGAGGTAGAGACATCATAGGGTGGTGTAGGGTATGTAAGAGATAACATACAAATAAGGAGACCTTAGGCACAAGTGATAGAGATCTAGGCCATAGAGAAATATATTCATAGAAGACTTTGGAACATGAAATTTATTTCTCTAGGTTTTGTATCTTCTTGAAGGTAGACTATATTGGTAGTGTTAGGTGGTCGTGCCAACAGGGAGACTATGGTTTGTGACATCAGTGTTGATAAGAAATGGTTTATGTTTTGAATATTGGATAGATCACTATATGTTTAGTTGTATATTTTATTTATGTAGATAAATTATTTGGATATTTGGATATATATATGTGAGATCTAATATACACGTGGTTTTTATTTTATAGATACTATGGAGGAGGAGTTTAGATGGGATGAATTAATTTAGGATACACACCATCATATTTTGGATCGGTTGTTATTACATCATGATAATACTACCATAGAGGATCTTGTTGTACCATCTTCCCTAACATATGCTAGGTGGTTTTTTTTGGTTGGAGAGGTGGCTTGAGAACTATAGATATGAGGAGATGGGCTAAAACTACCCCCTAAATTTGGTGATGGAGAGGCACAGGCCTAGTAGGCATTGGCCTAAGAATGAGCTACTCATATGGACTCTACTATAGATATTGGATGTGTGTAGGCCCAAGTGGATACTCTATAGGGATAGGTTGATGGTGTCAGATCTTGGATTGTTTCATTATAATGGACTATTCAGATGGGTTAGTCATAGGCATCTATGGGTAGCATGGCTTAGCCACTAGATAGACATGATAGATAACAACCTTAAATATGTTGGATATTTTATTTGTACTATGTATTATTTTGTATCAAAATCTTGATATGTATGGATATGGACATTACTTGGCTTATGAGTTATATTTGTATCATGGATGTCTGGATGTTTGTAGTTGTTTTCCTTTTATCACATGTGTTTTAGTTTTGATGTATATGTTATGGGAAAATATATGATGTATGATTTATTTTATAGCATTATGTGAGACACATGCATGGTTAAAAATAAAACATAGAATTTGAATAAGTAGGTAAAAAATCATAAAATGTAATGCACACTAAATCATGGTGGGAAATGTGTAAAACAAAATATGAAAATATAATAAATGGTAAATATTTGTAATAATGAAATAAAAACATACCAAAATAAAACAAGATAAATAATAATAAATCAATATGGGAAGGATGAATTTTTTTTAATAAAATGGAAAAAAAATTAAGTCAAAAAGGAATCGTACCCACACCAAATCAAAACAATATAAATCATACTAAATCAAGATGGAAGTATGAAAAAAAATGTAATAAAATATAATAAATTTTAAATGTTTGAAAAGTGAATGAACCAAATAAAAATAGGATAAATCATTCTAAATCAAGTTGGGAAGTATGAAATATTTGTAATAAAATAGAAACCATGTTAAAAAATGTTTGAAAATTAATTGCACCAATTTAAAACAAGATATATCATACTAAGTCAAAATGGGAAGTATGGAATATTTTTAATAAAATAGAATATAGGTTATATCAAAAATGTTAGAAAAATAATCACACCAAATCAAAACAAAATAAATAATACTAAATAAAGATGGGAAGTATGAAAAAAAATTAATAAAATGGAATACATGTAAAATGAAAAACAAACTTAACAAATAGAATTTGATAATTATTTATGTGACTAATGGTATAGAAGTTTTTAGGAATATTTTGTGATGAATTCCTAGTAATATTCATGGTCTTATATTTTAACTCACAAAGGTAACACGTCTAAGGTGGAATAAAGAATGTGATTAGTTAATGAAATAAGGATAAATTTGTGAGGAATGCCTAGCCCTATCCAATGTCTTATGCTAAAACTCACAAATGGAATAACTCTAGGAATATGATCAATTAACAAATCATATTCATGGAGGACAATGTTGGGATTGTTTTATTGAATGAAGGGAGTGGAATAAGCATGATAGGATTTTTTAATGAAACCTTAGTATACTTGAGGCATACTAAGAATATAAGAATGCACTAATAGGTTAGTGACCCTCAAATGTGAAATATATTCGTTCAAAATAGACACAAAACTTTATGGGAAAATAAGTGGAGTACTAATATAAAGTAATAAATGATATATATACAAGAAAAATAAAATGGACCTACCTTCCCACAATGTGTTCCCCATTCCTCAAGACCCTTTATAGAGTCATCAGTCTACTGTAAATATTGGGTATTTATGTGAGAAAGTAGGTGGCATTATAGAGAATTTTGAATTATCCCATCTTAATCTACTAGCCTACCTCATCCGAATGGACCTCAACTATATTATGAGGCCAAATATGGAGTTTGAGAGTAGATTGGGGATAAGATATGTGCTATGAATCATGTATTTTGTTGTGATGTTGACTTTTTTATTTTTATTTTTTCCTTTTGATCGTTGCCTTTTGTGTAAAATGAATTGGCCTTTAATTTTTAATGGCTTTTATAGATAACCAAACATGAATGAAAAAATTGAAACACATATATAAACTTTAGGTTTTAATTATAGGAATCAAGATATATAGAAAGATGATTGACTAAACAATTTAGCTTTCTTATAAGTTAGTATGTGATCTCAAATATCAATCGTATATGTGCTTAATATGAGAAGGGAAATAAAGGGGATAATTGGAGATCAAAATAGATCTATGTAAATAGTGATAAAATGATAATTATGATTTTTAATTGATCATATGGTAAATATAATATATTATGGGTATATGGGTGTAATAACCAAGTCACAATAATAATTGTAGATAAAGAATACATACAAGGGAGATTAGTATAGTGTTAATCAATAAAATCAAATCAAATAAACACACTAGACACTAAGCATGTGAATAATTTATTCTTAATCTCCCCTCTATAGATTCCTTGTTAATTATATTAACTTACAACAAGTGTTGAATACAAAGCACTCATTTTAGGGCTTCATCAAGTAGTAAAATGGCATAGTCTAAAGTCTAGATTATTTAGGGAACATGGATGATCAAATATATTTCACTTGTTTCTTTTATTTCTTTGTCTAAATCATGGAAGTAAATTATCTAAGCCACTCCCAAAATTTGATTAATTTGGATGATCTCCAAAATGAACAAAAATTTCTATAATTTTTATGTTTGTGCATCTTGGCTTATGGGTAGGAATTCATAGCCTCCCCATGAGTTCTCTAGGGAAGTGTTGACCTAGGAATTCATCTCCTAAAATTATTTTAACCCCAATCCATTATAGGGGTATATAAATTGAGGTAAAATTAGTGAGATGCTTATTTGAGTGGTTAAATAAGCTCTATTAGTAAGAGACTACCTTAGAACATAGGTTTAGCTCAGGCATATTGCTACACTGAGTAATTGACAAATGTAGTGGTTTTGAAAAGGACAAGACCTTTTTCACAACAAGATGGTTAGTGTTTATCCAAATGATGTATTTCTATCTAGTGTTAGCCACACATATGGGACCATTTAGAACATACAAAACTTGATAATTTTTAAAGAACCCCACTTGTTATAGAAATATTGTCAATGCAAGGTGAGTAGCCCAAAGTTACATATCATCATACAAACTCTTGAGAGATTAGGAGAACTAAAAACCCTAATTTTTATGTGCACTTAAATTTTTGTATTAACAAAATTATTTCCTCTCAAAATCAAGTATGTAGATATAAATACATAGTATGAATCCACCTTGTCAGTTTTTAGGATTAAGACGATACACTTAGGTGTTTTTTGTTTTTTTTTTCATTTTTACTTGCAATGATTTGAGTTAAAATTGTTTTTTATTTAAACCACATTTGAAACAAGTCATTTTTTCATATCAATTTTTTATTTAAAGAGGTGTTATGCTATTTTTTGATTCCATAATTTGCCTTAGTCATTTGTCAAACTTTTATGTATGTGTGTCACTTGTTTATAAGGGGTGTTATTATGCTACCCATTTCATTCCAAGTCTTGTGCCTTAGATTTATTTTAAAAAAACATTTATCATGCCTTTAGATAAATATAACATCATTACACTAATTTTATTATTTCAAAGACTCATTACCTTATATCCAATCACAATTTCAAAACCACATGTACATTTTTGGTCAATGACTATTATTGTTAAGGCATCCATTTTGGTCTAGTTTGTTGTCCATTTAAGAACCAAGCCTTCTAAATCAAGTTCAAAATTGGTCTTGATAATTTTAGGTTTCAAAATTGATTGGTTTATGCCTATGCCTTATGTAATTTTGGCTTAGACATTTACCTCTTGCTTTCAGATTGTGTAACTTGGACTAATTCCTTACTTGTTTTAGTGATCTTTGTGCCTAAATTTAAGAAGTGGTCTATCTTTTGTGTGCCTAAATTACAATGTATTTTGTTAAATGTCAAGTTTATGTTAAAATATGAATGTTTAGTTTGAGTCCAATTGTTTCAAATTATTATATTAATTATTTTTCCTTTTAGACTTATTTTGTAAAAAGTCTAGTTTTTTGTGTCATGTTTATAAAAGACCTAGTAGTTCATGTTTGTCTTAAATCTACTGTGTTTTAAAGTCTATATTTTGTGTCATGTTTTCAAAAGACCTAATAATTCCATTTTATTTTATACATAGTGTTGTTTCAAAGTATAGCTTTTGTGTCACATTTCCAAAAGACCTAGAATTTTACCTTCTATTTTAAACCTAGTTGTTTTGACCCTAGATTTGTACCATGTCCCCAAAGACCTAGCAACCTTTTTCAACTTTAAACCTAAATTATAATTGTTTGAAACACTTTTAATAAGTTTTGTATTTAAATTTGTATTTTCACTTGACTATTTGTGTAAGAAATTTGACATTAGACCTTGAGGACATTTTAGACCAAGGTTATCATTGACCTCTTTTAGAGAAGTAGATCCATTATTAGAATCAGTTTTTAGACCAAATTCCTAGGCATTCCAAAATTTGGGCCATTTTCCCTTTTGACCTCAATTTTAGAGTTTGTAAAACTCTATACCTTTTCACAAAATTTTAAACGTTGATTTGGATATGTATCATTACACTCTTAGTGGAACTATATACAATCTAAATTACAATAATGTTGTCACAGATGATAACTTTGTTCAAGACCACTATGGTGATGATGTAGTTTGTGAGATGGATCCTTATCTACTTTACTCTAATAAATATATAGAAAAAATTTAAGATCCATTAACCCACTATTTTTCTAACACACATTTGTATTTAAAATAATACAAAGAGAAAACCATGTAATATCTCACTAGCATACCATTGGTTGTAGAACAATTTCAAAAACAATCATATTCCATTACTATGACATCAACATATTACCCTTATTTGTTTGATCATCACTTGCTTGAAAATAATGATGAGCTTTTAGTCATATCCATAGAGGTATGGGCCAAGTTTCTACCAAACTTACACCATTAAAATTTACCTAGTTTAGTTAGAGTACCTCTAAACACGCCTTATACCCAAACCATTAAACAAGCCTCTACTATCTATCCTCAAGCACTCATGCCAATTTCATATCAAGACCCAAATATGATTTTAAAAGGAAAGGACCTCATGGAAGACCACTTTATATAAATGCAATGAGAATATCAAACCTATTTGAATCTAACACACAATTTTAATGCCATGGCCATGTCAAACGCTCCACTTCTAGAGCTAGATCCTTAAACAAGAGTAATAATTGAGTTGATAGGTCAAGATAATTTAGGTATAGACCCATTTTCAAAAATCATTTCAATTGGTGAAATGTACAATGTCCCATCTATTTAAGATGTAACTATGGTTTTTACATAGAAAAATGTGCTAAATATGATGGATAACATGTAAGTGTCTTCCAATCTATGCCAAAGTGGTTTAAATACATCAACAAATAGTATGCAAAAATAAGTGCCTTTATCTAAAACCATAAGTGGTTCAAAATAGTAGGGGATAGGAAATCCTACTTCCTAACCATAATAGGTTACTTCTAATCCTCAACCATCTACATCATAAAGGATGCAACCATGGGGATTAAGTAATCAAGAACTAGTTAGTGATTTGGCTCAACAAAAAGTGAAAAATGTTATCCCACCTCAAAAATATGTGACTAAAATTCCAAAAAAATAGGCAAAATATAATCTACCACCACATAAGAGGTAGAACATTGTGCCACCTTAATAGGGGGAAACAAATGTTCCAACTCAATAAGTAGTGACAAATGTACCTCTAAAGTCATAGATAAATATACCTTTATAATATAGAACATTTTATAAATAAAAACATGTGTCTATTGGTCAAATATAAATTCTAAACATGTGTGTATGTAAAAATGAGGTGATAACATCCAATAAGTAACCATTAGGTAGTAATTTCCTTTTACTCAGCATGTGTTAAAGATCCAAAGATAGGGCCTTGGTCTAGAACAAGTTCCCTTTATTCATCTAGGTTTGACTAGTCGAAAGGAAGTCCCTAATCAACCTCAATAGGCATAATATTTTACCCAAAGCCATATCCTTCTATCACGTCCCCAATCCCTCAAAACCAAGGCTATATACTCAATCTAAACTAGAACATATCCCAATAATGCATGCAATTTCAATAATCACATCCCAATGTAATGTCCCCTTTTTAGCATGATCTTGTTTTATGATGATTAGCCTATTATGCGACCTTCGTAGGCTGATAGGATGGATAGAGGGTCTTGGTGGAGCTTGGCATGGCTTTGACTAGCAGAATTTTTCCAGCTGGCTTTCATTCGGGCTCCTTCAGACATGTATTGAGGGAGATATTAATATTTGATTGATTTAATTAAATATTAATTATTTGGCCTATTTTTTAATTATGAAACCCTAATTAGGGAAAGCAAACTTTTTAGAGGATATAAGGGTTTCTCATTGGAGGGAGTGCCAGAATATTCATTGTTGAAGACAAAATTTTGCTAAGTATTTTTTGAGAAGACTGAGCCAAGTGTTTCCAGTATTCCATCTACATTGGAGAACATGCAATCTTCAGTGTGTGTAATTTAGAGGTTGTGAGATATCAGCTAATCTATTTCCAGTTTGAGAGATAACTTTATACAAAAGTTATCATAGAGATTCACAAGTATTTATTACATCAAGGTTTTTGTAATTATTTCATCAGGGTTTTTTGTTCAAAAAATGTCTAGATAAAGATCTTCAGTATTAGCATAAGATTTCTTGAGATCTGGCATCCAGCATAGAGGTCATACTATTTTTTTGCTACTATACAGAATCTGTACCATTCTATGGTAGGCCGTACAGAGCCATAAGGATTGAAGAGACTGACATCTGTAGCTCAGAGACTGACATCGGCTGACTCAGATACTAATAATGGTGGATAAACCGATGTTGGTAGAGTGAACTGACTGATAGAGACTGACATCAGTAGTATATCAACCAACTATGGTAGTATAGCTGACGTCGGCGACTATGTGTTGAAATAGCAACCAGAGCCGCACCAGATCTAGGGTTTTCTTTCAGATTGCTAGAAAAAAATTAAGTTTTTGAATAATATTTCATATTATTTTAGATGCATGATAGAGACTTAATATTTTAATCATCTAGAATAATAATAAGATCATTGATTAGCCAGTTCAGAGAGTATACTATTGTTTATTTATTTATTTGAATTTATTTCACAAAAACACATTCTTCTTATTTCTTGCAAAAACACCCAAAAAAATCAAAATACAGAAAAACAATCCAAAATATATAGTTTTCAAAATTTAAGGGAAACAGGGGTTTCTATAGTGGTATCAGAGCTAAATCCTGCCATCTTGAGGGTTTAGCAATCTCATGTAGCCACAACAGTTGGGACCACATAGGTATTACACATGCAGTAAAGCCTTGCTTGATGGTGATCAGGGTTTAGAATAGCAGCCAATCACCATGAGTGATAGGTGTGAGGGTAGCCCACCAAGGGGCCACAAACATAATGATGATCAAGACACCAGAGAATTCTTTTGTGTGATGATTATAGGCAGTAGCAGATGATGCATGCACTACAGGCACTTACTACTATGGTAGAGAGGATGAACCCACCTGTTAGATAGAATGGGGAATAAGGAGATAACAAGAGTGCTAATATTAATCAGAGACCATAGCTGACCCATTCTAGAATAGCTGATAGGCCTACATGTCCTACATTTGTTCAGGAGGAACTAGAGGCTCCAGCAGAGGAGGCGGCAAGAGATCCCATATTTGTAGATGCCCTCATGGCTGCAAATGATGAATGGGACTTATTAGATCCTCAAGTTTAAGAGAGGATGTCCTTTGATCATTTTTTTAATTAGAGGAGAGAGCACTACAGATCAGTTAGACAGGTAGGAGGCCTAGAGGTCAGCTTAGTGAGCTGAAGAAGGCTACTGGCAAGCTTTCTTTGACCACTTTTGATAGGAGTGGTAAGATGACAACTCAAGCTTGGATTCATAAACTTGACACATTTTTGGCATTGTGGCCAATGACAGAGATAGAGGCCATCAAATACGCCACTTTTCACTTGGAGGGAGTAGCACATGATTGGTGGTACCATGGTATGGTAACACTTCAGCATAACCAAGTGACAGAGTACCAAGACTTCATGGATAGGTTGGTTGAGCGGTTTGACAAGAAAGATCTTGAGTTTTACTTTTGAGATCTGGCACAGTTGAAACAAACAAGCAACTTGGAGTCCTTCATTGGTGATTTTCAAAGATTGGCAGTCATGGTGCCAAACATTTTAGAGCATAGATTGGTAGTTCTCTTCATAGAGGGCATATTCAAACCATTGAGAGGTTGGATCAAAGCCTTTGATCCTCCTTTGTTGTAGGTAGCTATGAAGAACTCACGCAGCATGGAGATGGCAACCCCATCTAGTAAATTTAACTCCAGAGGTACTTCTTCATTCAGGGACAATAAGGGCTTCAACGGAGATAGAGAGGGATCAGATTTCAACAAAGATAAATTAGGTGTTAAGAATGATTCAAAGGCCAATCCAGTAGCACCACCTTTAGATTGAGAGGCTCTTAATGATCTATGTAGGAATAAGCTTTGCTTCTACTGCAAAGGTCCCTATGATGCCAATCATGATTGTCCTTTGAGGCCTAAGGGCAAGGCAAATCATGTGATGTGGGTTTTTTATGAGGATTTGGAATCAGAGGATTCTAAAAAGCAAGAGAATTCTAAGGAGTCAAAGGTAGAGGCTTTAGAGCCTAAGGCAGAGGCAGATTTAGAGTTTTAGATACAGGAGGCACGCCTATCTAGCATTCAACTGGATGGTTCATTCAGACTCTGTGGAGTTTTGGCAGGACATAGGGTCATAACCCTTCTTGACATAGGAGCCACACATAATTTTATTGATGCTAGATTTGTGGAGAAGTGTGGACTCACTACCAAGGATTTTGAGGGCATTAGAGTTAAGGTAGCCGATGGTTACACTCTTAGGTGTGAGTAGATGATTAGAGACCTCCCATTGTGCTTGAACAACTATGAGTTCAAGGCTGATTATTATGTGGTGAACACGGGGGATATAGACTTAGTCTTGGGCATGAAGTGGCTTCATTCCCTTGAGGAAGTCACTCTTCGTCTCAAGGACATGGAGGTCCATTTTGATGTTAATGGGAAGACACATATTCATAAGGCCATATGGGGTAGCAACATCAAAAATATGTTTTTCCATCAGATGGAGAGGCTCATACGACACGATATGGTAGATTGGGCTGCCGAGTGCACATTGGCACCAATACAAGAGAGACATGTGGATGAGCTTTGTCTTGAGGTGAGTTTAGTTTAGGAGTTAGCACATGTGGCAGGGACTCAGCTTTCTTTTATAGTCAGGACACATGATGATGATGATGATATGAGTATGTCTAGCATTCACAATCCAGATTCAGAGATTGTAGTGGGTACAGGGGACAGCTGCATGCTGTCAATTGGTATTGTTCACATTATTTAGGTGAGGAGTTTACTTGAGTTACCAGTTGATTTCCATTCATGGATTGGATGTTGGGATCCTTGTCTTGTTACTTGGGATGATTTGACACCATGGGTTGAGAGTTGTGATAAACATGGCATGGTGATAGGTGTTGGGGTTGACAGCTTGTTGGTGCATGACTTAGAGCAGAAGTTGATGGCAAACAGATTTGGTTTGTGTTGTTGTTATATAACATGTGATGTCTCTTCATTATCAGTGATGTTAGTTGTTTGGGTGTTGAGTGCAGTGTCTTAGTTTCTAATTTTTGTACTATTGATGATGATGATTTCTTCACAAGGGTTGATTGGTGACATGAGGGACATTACACAATCTTTTCCTTGGGATCCAGGTGGAGTGATGTTAACTTTATTGTTGAGATTGCTTGGGGACAAGCAATTTTAGGGAGGTCAAACTGTAATGTCCCATTTTTAGCGTGATCTTGTTTTATGATTATTAGCCTATTATGTGAGCTTCGTAGGCTGATAAGATGGATAGAGGGTCTTGGTGGAGCTTAGCGTGGCTTCGACTAGTAGAATTTTTCCAGTTGGCTTTCGTTCGGGCTCCTTCGAACATGTATTGAGGGAGATATTAATATTTGATTGATTTAATTAAATATTAATTATTTGGCCTATTTTTTAATTATGAAACCCTAATTAGGGCAAGCACACTTTTTAGAGGATATAAGGGTTTCTCATTGGAGGGAGTGCTAAAATATTCATTGTTGAAGACAAAATTTTGCTAGGTATTTTTTGAGAAGACTAAGCCAAGGGTTTTTAGTATTCCATCTACATTGGAGAACGTGCAATATTTAGTGTGTGTAATTTAGAGGTTGTGAGATATCAAATGATCTATTGCTAGTTTGAGAGATAGATTTATACAAAAGTTATCACAGAGATTCATAGGTATTTATTACATTAGGGTTTTTGTATTCATTTCATCAAGGTTTTTTGTTCAAAAATTATCTAGATAAAAATCTTCAGTATTATTGTAAGATGTCTTGAGATCTGGCATCTAGCATAGAGGCCATACTATTTTTTTGCTACTGTATAGAATCCATGCCATTCTACAATAGGCCATATAGAGCCATAGGGATTGCAGAGACTGACATCGGTAGCTCAGAGACTGACATTGGCTGACTTAGATACTGATGATGGTGGATAAACTGACATTGGTAGAGTGAACTGACTGACAGAGACCAACATCGGTAGTATATCGACTGACCGCGGTAGTATAGCCGATGTCAGTGACTATGTGTTGAAATAGAAACTAGAGCCACACCAAATCTAGGGTTTTCTTTCAGATTACTAGAAAAAAAATTAGGTTTTTGAATAATATTTCATATTATTTTAGATGCATAATAGAGACTTAATATTGTAATCATCTAGAAGAATAATAAGATCATTGATTAGCCAGTTTAGAGAGTATACTACTGTTTATTTATTTATTTGAATTTATTTCACAAAAATGCATTCTTCTTATTTCTTACAAAAACACCAAAAAAAATCAAAATATAGAAAAACAATCTAAAATATATAGTTTTTAGAATTCAAGGGAAACAGGGGTTTCTACAGTGGTATCAGAGCTAAATCCTGCCATCTTGAGGGTTTAGCAATCTCATGCAACCACAAGAGTTGGGACCACATAGGTATTATACACGTAGTAGAGCCTTGCTTGAAGGTGATCAGGGTTTAGAATAGTAGCCGATCACCATGAGTGACAAGCATGAGGGTAGCCCACCAAGGGGCCACAGACATAATGATGATCAGGACACCATAGGATTCTTCCATGTGATGATTACAGGCTAGCATCAGATGATGCAGGCACTACAAGCACTTACTACTATGGTAGAGAGGATGAACCCACCTATTAGATAGAATGGGGAACAAGGAGATAACATGAGTGTTACTATTAATTAGAGACCACATCTGACCCATTCTAGAACAACTGATAGGCCTACACGTCTTACGTTTGTTCAGGAGGAACCAGAGGCTCCAGCAGAGGAGGCGATAGGAGATCCCATATTTGCATATGCCCTCATGGCTGCAAATGATGAGTGGGACTTATTAGCTCCTCAGGTTTGGGAGAGGATGTCCTTTGATCATTTTTTTAATCAGAGGAGAGAGCACTATAGATTAGTTAGACAAGATAGGAGGCCTAGAGGTTAGCTTAGTGAGCTGAAGAAGGCTACTAGCAAGCTTTCTTTGACCACTTTTGATGGGAGTGGTAAGATGACAGCTCAAGCTTGGATTGATAAGCTTGACACATTTTTGGCATTGAGGCCAATGATAGAGATAGAGGCCATCAAATACACCACTTTGCACTTGGAGGGAGTAGCACATGATTGGTGGTACCATGGTATGGTAACACTTCAGCATAACCAGGTGACAGAGTACCATGACTTCATGGATAGGTTGGTTGAGCAGTTTGACAAGAAAGATCTTGAGGTTTACTTTCGAGATCTGGCATAGTTAAAAAAAACAAGCAACTTGGAGTCCTTCAATGGTGATTTTCAGAGATTGGCAGTCATGGTGCCAAACATTTCAGAGCGTAGATTGGTAGTTCTCTTCATAGAGGGCCTATCCAAACCATTGAGAGGTTGGAACAAAGCCTTTGATCCTCCTTCATTATAGGTAGCTATGAAGAAGGCGTGTAGAATGGAGATGGCAGACCTATTCAATAAATTTAACTCCAGAGGTACTTCTTCATTCAAGGACAATAAGGGCTTCAACAAAGATAGAGAGGGATCAGATTTCAACAAAGATAAATTAGGTGTTAAGAATGATTCAAAGGCTAATCCAGCAGCACCACCTTTGGATTGAGAGGCTCTTAATGATCTATGCAAGAAGAAGATTTGCTTCTACTAGAAAGGTCCCTATGATGCCAATCATAATTATCCTTTGAGGCCTAAGGGCAAGGCAAATCATGTGATGTGGGTTTTTTATGAGGATTCAAAATCAGAGGATTCCAAATAAGAGGAGAGTTCTTAGGAGTCAGAGGTAGAGGCTTCAGAGCCTAAGGTAGAGGTAGATTCAGAGCTTTAGATATAGGAGGCATGCCTATCTAGCATTCAGCCAGATGGTTCATTTAGACTCTATGGATTTTTGGCAGGACAAAGGGTCATAACCCTTCTTGACATAGGAGCCACACATAATTTTATTGATGCTAGATTTGTGGAGAAGCGTGGACTCACTACCAAGGATTTTGAGGGAATTAGAGTTAAGGTAGTTGATGGTTACACTCTTAGGTGTGAGCGGATGATTAGAGACCTCCCATTGCACTTGAACAACTATGAGTTTAAGGTTGATTATTATGTGGTGAACATGGGGGATATAGACTTAGTCTTGGGCATGAAGTGGCTTTAGTCCCTTGAGGAAGTCACTCTTCATCTCAAGGACATGGAGGTTTGTTTTGATGTTGATGGGAAGACACATATTCTTAAGGCCATATGGGGCAGCAACATCAAAAATATGTTTTTTCAGTAGATGGAGAGGCTCATATGACACGATATGGTAGAGTGGGCTGTCGAGTGCACATTGGCACCAATATAAGAGAGACATGTGGATGAGCTTTATCTTGAGGTGAGTTCAGTTTAGGAGTTAGCGCATGTGGCAGGGACTCAAATTTCATTTACAGTTAGGACACATGCTAATGATGATATGAGTATGTCTAGCATTCACACTCTAGATTTAGAGATTGTAGTGGGTATAGGGGACAGCTGCATGCAGTCAATTAGTATTGTTCACATTATTCAGGTGAGGAGTTTACTTGAGTTGTCAGTTGATTTCCGTTCATGGATTGGATGTTGGGATCCTTGTCTTGTTACTTGGGATGATTTGATGCCATGGGTTGAGAGTTGTGATAGACATGGCATGGTGATAGGTGCTAGGGTTGACAGCTTGTTGGTGCATGACTTAGAGCAGGAGTTGATGGCAAGCAGATTTGGTTTATGTTGTTGCTATCTAACATGTGATGTCTCTTCATTATTAGTGATATCATTTGCTTGGGTGTTGAGTATAGTGTCTTAGTTGCTGATTTTTGTACTATTGATGCTGATGATTTCTTCACAGGGGTTGATTGGTGACATGAGGGACATTACAAAATCCTTTCCTTGGGATCTAGGTGGAGTGATGTTAACTCTATTGTTGAGATTGCTTGGGGACAAGTAATTTTAGGGAGGGTAGACTGTAATGTCCCCTTTTTGGCATGATCTTATTTTATGATGATTATCCTATTATGTGACCTTCTTAGGCTGATAGGATGGATAGAGGGTCTTGGTGGAGCTTGGCGTGGCTTTGACTAGCAGAATTTTTCTATTTGGCTTTCATTCGGGCTCCTTCGGATATGTATTGAGGGAGATATTAATATTTGATTGATTTAATTAAATATTAATTATTTGGCCTATTTTTTAATTATGAAACCTTAATTCTTAATTATGAAACCCTAATTAGGGCAAGCACACTTTTTTGAGGATATAAGGGTTTCTCATTAGAGGGAGTGCCAGAATATTCATTGTTGAAGACAAAAATTTTCTATGTTTTTTTCTGAGAAGACTGAGCCAAGGGTTTCCAATATTCCATCTGCATTGGAGAACATGCAATCTTCAGTGTGTGCAATTTAGAGGTTATGAGATATCAGTTGATTTATTGCCAGTTTGAGAGATAGCTTTATACAAAAGTTATCACAGAGATTCACAGGTATTTATTACATCAGGGTTTTTGTATTTATTTCATCAAGTTTTTTTGTTCAAAAATTGTCTAGATAAAGATCTTCAGTATTAGCATAAGATTTCTTGAGATCTAGCATCTATCATAGAGTCTATACTATTTTTTTGCTACTGTACGGAATTCGTACCATTCTACAGCAGGCCGTATACAATCATAGGGATTGCAGAGACCGACATCGGCAGCTTAGAGACCGACATCGACTGACTCAGATACTGATGATAGTGGATAAATTGATGTTAGTAGAGTGAACCAACTGATAGAGACTGACATTGGTAGTATATCAATTGACCACAATAGTATAGCCGATGTCGGTGACTGTGTGTTGAAATAGCAACCAGAGTCACACCAGATCTAGGGTTTTCTTTCAGATTGCTGGAAAAAAATCAAGTTTTTGAATAATATTTCATATTATTTTAGATGCATGATAGAGACTTAATATTGTAATCATCTAGAAAAATAATAAGATCATTGATTAGCCAGTTAGAGAGTATACTGCTATTTATTTATTTATTTGAATTTATTTCATAAAAATGCATTCTTCTTATTTCTTGCAAAAACACCAAAAAAAATCAAAATACAAAAAAACAATCCAAAATATATAGTTTTCAGAATTTAAGGGAAATAGGGGTTTTTACACCCAATCTATAGATTCATATTCTTATTCAATTCACCCATCAAACCAACATTATAAAACAAACCATACCTCTATTATACCTTGGTAAAGGTAATTCACCTTTGACCACCTAGCCACCACCTCAGCCAAATGTACCATCTAGTTTCTTGGCCTAAGAATTGAAACTAATGATGGATGTGATTGTTTCCATTCAAGAAAAGAATCAAACCAATAAATTTAAATTATATGACATGTGTTCATACCCATTCAACATGGATTATCTTTAGATGCCATTTCTTCAAGGTTATGAACAACCAAAATTTGATAAATACAAGGGTAAAGGAGACCCTAAAGCACATTTAATAGAGTTCTTTGTCATTTACTTGCCAATGACTTATAGTGACATTTACCTACTCCTTTTATTTCCTCAAATTCTATTAGGATGGATTTGGAGTAGTTCCTCAAATTTCCAAAGAATTTTGTATCTAATTTTGATGACCTCTCAGACAAATTTGTGCAACATTTCTCCTATAATCTTTAACATAAGATTTCCTTAGTAGATTTGACTCAGGCCAATCAAAAAGTTGGTGAGATATTTACAAGATATTTATAGAGATGGAGATAACTTATTAGTCACTTCACCCATAGCTTAATAGAAAAACAATTGGCTGTTATGTTTAATAAAAAAATTTCATAGTGAGTTATCATATCATCTAGATCTTTAATGTGTGCATACCTTTAAATATATCATCAAAAAAGGTTTAATTTTTTTTTAAATAACTTATTAATAAATTTATTATCAATTTAACCTCATAAAACCAAATTTAGAACCAAAACCAAGGCATAGACCCAAGCTAGAACCCTTACCAAGTCCAAGCATAAGCATCTACACTAGCTCAATCTAGAAACTATGATAAATCCAAGCAATATAATCATAATTAGAATGTTATTGTAAATGGATTAATTGTTTCATGCCATTTAAAAATATTTTAAACACCATCTTCTCAAATTATACCATATATGTAACTTACTTCTCATCAATAGCGTATTTAACAAGCACAACCTATACAATAACCTAGACCAACTTCACAAATGTAGCAACCACCACATTTTTAAACACCTCCTTCGAGAATAAGACCCACTCCTAAATTTTTAAATGACCTTGGTGAACCTATCAAAGTATTTTTTTTCAAGCTAACTGCTTCTAATATGATTAGGTAGCCAATTCTAAAGGATTATCCTAAGTGTATGCTCTATCTAGATTGATATAGAGAGCATGGGTTCTATGAATACCATCATGTTCATGGACATGATATACATCAATGTGTGTATTTAAAATAGCTCATAAAAAATATGTTGTAAAATGGGGAGATTACATTATATAATAGAGCATCTACATTCAATCAAAACCTAAGTATCTAGGAAAATACTTTTCTACAACACAACAATGAAGACTAGAATAACAGTAATAACCATATCATAACTAACATGATAACACAAGTAATATAAAAATAAATAACAATAACATCAAATAAATTGGAGTAAGCAAGGCTAAAATGATCCCAACAACCAATAGACATACCACATAGTTTCACATGACTACAACAAAATTGTAGGTCATATTACGAGAGGTCATGTTTCTACCATCACCATTAATCCTAGACCAAGTGCTAATAACCAGAACCATTTCCAAATAATACCAATCAGCCTACCTATGATAGTAATCCTTCCTTGACCTAGGAAAACAACTAATCACAATAGCAACTAGGGATTACTAATTCAATTCTTTATACTGATAACTCATCCTTGCCCCATAACCACAACTAAGTGCACTAACAATCACAACTTATCCTATATGGTGCTTCTCCATCATCACCTTATAAAGGTCCTATATCTAATATTGATTATGCAATCATAACTCAATGATATAATATTACCATCCTAGGTCCATATCCTTCACCTAACAGACTAATCCAACACACTATGTTAGCTAGGAACAAGCTATTTACCACTGTTAAGGAAAAACCATATGATATTATTGAATAACTCTATAAGACACTCTCATAAATATCTATTCTATTTTTTTTGCATAAGTGTAGTATCCATAAGAATATCCTAACAAAACTCCTAGGATAATCCCAAGTTCGAAATGACATAACCCTAGACAAATTCCAAGCTTTGGTTGGACACGTAGCCCCAAGACAATAGTTGACCTTTGACCAAAGTGATATGTCATCCCTTGGCCCTCTCCATAACAACCCATTATACATTAAAGTTTTCATAATGTAATACAAATTTAAACTTTTCCTCATAGATAATGGATCAGGATTAAATATTGTGTCTCTAAAGCTTATCAAGCATTTGGGATATACAATAGATAATCTACAACCATAAACTATTACTATCAAAGCCTACAACAATGAAGAATGGGAATCACAAGGCACCATAATCTTATTATTTATCATTGGGCCTTTGACCCATAATATACTCTACCATGTTTTGGACCTAGACCTCTCTTACAATTTACTTTTAGGTAGACATTGGATACATGAAATTCATGCAATCCCTTTGACAGTGCACTAGTGTCCCAAGTTCTTGCACTTAGGCATATAGGTCACTATTAATAAAGATTTACATCCCTATGAACATTTAAAACATTTGGAGGCTAAGTAAGAAAGTTAAAACTACCATTTTAGCCTAGATCCAGTGCTCAAGAAGGATAAAGACAAAGAAATACTTGTCAAATTATTAGAGGCCAATTCTATAGACCCTGATAGCTTTAATTCATTTTCACATATTCCTCCTCTTGAAATGTCTAATCATTTTACCATCTTGGACAATGGTATAGGAGATTATTTGACCCATGACACATTCCACATTACCAAGCTTTCATATAACCCCAAGCCTTATAGAAGACCTAAATCTAAGCCACCTTGCATGGAATACCAATGCAAAGGAAAAGGCAAGCTTCATATCCTAACACCTGTTATTTTCACACTAGCCACTAATCAAGAAGAGGACCCATTGGCCAATGATGAATCCTAGTTTTATAATGATAAGTAGGATGATTGTTGCAAAAATTACAAATATCCCCTCCCTAATAGGATCATGGAGAACCAAACCTATGAAGGTGGAGGCCTACAGCCAAATCAATAAGGTACTCTTGATCTAATTTATATAATTAAGTACAAAGGAACTTATGGTCTTCTATTTAAATTGTTTGGGTGTGACCCCACATATCTTATTCATGTTCAAACACCAATGTCTAGTATTATATAAAGGTACACCAAATTAGCCTTTGCACTCGGTTAGACACTTAACTATCAGACCAAGTTGGTTCTAGACTTGATGGAGTTAGGTACGAGCATAGTAGGGTCTGACACACAACATTTACTCATGTTATGAAAATGGTATTAATTTTACATAAGGTGAAAGCCTTGTGTGCTCACCTAAAGTACGATAGTGAAATGACTAGGCCGACATTGGGATAGTTGCAACATGGCATAACTTGGGGTTTAAGGGGACTTAACCATTGGCACAAGGGGTTCAAGTGGCCTCTTAATTCTAGGTTATTCAAAGTAATTTCACTAGGTGCAAGCCTTCTCAAGGACATAGGTCCTAAGATTCAAGTAAATAATAACTAGCTAGGTGGGGCTCTCAGCAGTGCAAGCTAGGAGATGGGCTAGCATAGGGTCATTTGGTTACTTATGTAGTTCATAAGGATGGCTCAAGTTTAAGTGTTCATCTTCAGGGTAGCGCTTAGGTGTAGGTCTTAGGGATTTGGAATAATATGGTTCCAGTACTTAGTCTATTTATAGATGAATTGAGGTCTCTATATGGCATAAAAATACCATTAGCGACCAGGGTCAAACCTCCATACCATAATACATTTTAATTAATGACCTTTAACATTGCTTAAATAAACTAACTTATAACCATACCACTCTATATATGTTGCAAGAGTCAACATATCATTGAATCAACCATATCCTTACTTTTTTCATAGTTTATTATACAATTTTCAAGAATACAACAGAACCTATGATAACTTTTAATATTACTCATTCCTAGTAACTCACAGGTGAGCTTGGGCTATATAGTCAATGTTTAAACTATCATATGTAGAATAAGAAATACTAATTTTTTGCTCTCTATTTTATCAGAGCTTCACTACCTTCATTGCCTTTCTTGATCTTCAAATGTAAAGCTTATTTTATAGGAGGTTGTGATTCTCTTTCTAGGTTAGATGGGTGTGTGCCAAGGGATGAGCTATCATGAGTCCACTAACTCCACTACACTACCCAAGTTGGATGAGTACATTTCGTATGTCTAGATATCACTTGGGGGGTTTCTATCTCACCTAATCCACTCTTCAACATGGATGCTTCTTGAGCTACCACATACCCACATACAAGTCTTGACAGGGATGTCCCCTAAAATTTGGTGCCATGTAACCACTTACCAATTGGTATGGGATCTTCAAATACTCCTCCAAATAGTGCCAAAATTTAAAAAATGGGATAAACTACTCCAAAATTTACTTCGAACCAAGATTTTAAAAGTTGGCATGGTCCACATAATTACCACAAAAGGGGGCCCAACATTACCCCATATAAAATTGCTAGTCTACCCTAGACTAGTCTTTTAGTGTCTTAGGTGCACAAAACTTGGTCACACCCTACTCTATGTCTATTTTTAAATTCTTAAATCCTTTTATGGTACCCTTAATTTCTTCAATGTCACCATCTACTTCTATGGATGAAACTTCAAGAGCAATCACATTTGTGATTTCTATCTCTTTCCTAAAGGCTTCAAGCCTTTATTTCATGTGTTTCACCCCACCATCTAAAAGCTCCCCCTACTCACTAGCCTTAGTTTAGAAGGCATAGAAATCCACCTCAAAGTCTTTCTCTTAAGTCTTCAATTGAGTGATAAGGGAGTTGACCTTGGACATTACTTGAATGCACTCAGTCTTAGTTATCATGAAGAAGTGTTTAAACAAAGCATCCTTTTCCTCTTTTGCCTTCTTCAAGCATGCATCAATGACTATTGCCTAGTTGGTGAAGTTAAAAAATATTGCATCTACTTCCTCAATTCCCTCCATAAGTCTGGTGAAGAGGTCTTTAACCAAATCCATATTGTTATTCAACTCCTTCCTTAGGGCCTCATAAGGGTCCTCTTGTTCTTTGAGTGTTGACCTCATCTTAGGGAACATCTACTCCACAAGCACATAGACTTGGTCAACTTCACTCCTTCATAAGGTATCCACCTCATCCAGGAGGGATGGATCTACCTCTCTTATGTGCTCAATAATCTACTACAACTTGATATTGGTTGCCTTGAGCTCCTTCTCAACCTTCTTTTGCATAGCTTACACTACACATTTTTTTCTCGTTCTCTTATTTCCTTAGCCTCTAACTGATTGATTTTAGCCTAAGAAATGCCCTCGGATTTCATTTCCTCACACCTTTAGTGTAATTTTAGTAAGGAATAAATATATTCTTCATCAAGTTCCATGCCCTTCTACTAGCATTATAGTTCATCTTTTATGTATGCACCTGATTGGGTCACCTCTTTAAGCTCCTTTCCCTTTTTTCCTTCTTAGCTTCCTTCTTCCATCAGTGCCTGGCACTCTTCATTTTTTCTCTACTCTTTAACCTCCACCATATCAATTACTTCCTTTGGCACTCCTACCTTATTCATTTCTTATTTTTTCTCCCATAGCTCTTATTCCCTCTATATTTCAGCTTCACTGAAGCCAAGTTTCCTCAATCTCCTTCTATGCTTCTCTGGCTCAATCTAAGGTGGTGGGGAGGGAGGTCTTTCACTTGATGAGGACTCAACATCCTTAGGCATAATGTAGGTTCCCATCATACCTTATTCTTCCTCCCATTCCTCTTCATCCACTTCTTCCTTTATGTCAGAAAGGACTATCTTTGCCACTAGAATCTGGGCCTTCCCCTTCTTCTTCTATGTTAGGGTAGGTCTTTGGCACAAACTTGGTGCACTTATTAGAAAAGCTTAAGGAGGATGCCTCCTTTTTTGAGGCAATTTTGAACTTCAGGAGCTCTTCTATTTCCTTCAAAGTTTCCCCTCTCTTTTTTTGAGGAGACTTTTTATTTGTTGTGGGTATAGGTGTTCCTTCATCTTTGACCAGGATTGAGGGGTCTTATTTCTACTCAAAACTTGCCCTAGTGCTAGAATACTTTTTTCTTAGATTCATCTCATAGTAAAGTCTATGGATGAAGCCAAGGATTGTCACCTCCTGAATTGGATCAATGCCTATTCAATTTGAGTTATATTATTCATCTTCCATCACTCTTTCATCTACATGGGAAAACTTGCACCTCAAATCCTTCTTTACACATCCATATCCTTAACTGGAATGTCCATTTATTTCATGTTCAAGATCCTATGTAAAGTGTCCCTAAAATATTTTATCAAAAAGGTGAATGGGATCTTTAGCCAACCTGACATGTTTCCATCATTTAACACCAAGCACATGACGTAGTATTATGGAATTACAACAAATATTATCATCTTAAACCTTATTTGGTGGAGCCCCTAAGGGATGCACCACTCCAATCCAAAGGCTTCAATTTACTTCTCTCACCGGTGTATTATATGAATCTTTTATTTTGGGCTAAAGGTGGTGGGGTAGGTGTAGTCCTTATACTTTTTCATGGGGGATTCATGGTGTTATAGGAATACCCATAGGTTATCTTCAATTCCATTAGGAATCATGATCTCCTCCATCATGATCAAAATGAGGATGGAGCCCCACCAAAAGGTTCCCTTAGTGTTGTGGCATTCTAGTGTGTTCTTGATCAACTCTTCAACAATGAACTATGTGATATTGAATTATACACCCTATGCCATATGAAATGTGACATATAGGTATGCTTTGGACACATCTATCCATTAGCCACTAGGACACAATTTAGAACTCATGAGGTGTACAATCTCCCTTGTGCTTGGGTCCTCACACTTTTTAATTGAGAACATGAAACCCCCTTTGTATTATATAAGGAGATTCATGATTTGATCCACCTCCTTGACATCATCCATCATCTGATGGATGTCCTATTTTCCATCTAGTAGCCTAATTATCCTCTTGATTAGTTGGGGCAAAATCTTCATGCACTACCCTCTAAAATAGAATCGGTCCTCATGGATTCACAAGAGTAAGAACTAGATGATTTCCACTAGATTTTCAAAATAGGGTGGATATTAGAGATGAGTTTTTCCTATAACCTTAAATTTGTATTGAATTGAGACATCAAGCAAGGCATCACCCTTTAGCATCTCACACCTTGTATCTACCATCTAGTCTTGTGCCAAGTCCTACAGATGACTTGACACCTGATGATTATAATCCTTTAACTAGAAGTTATGCATGGAGTGCCAAATTTTCCCCTACATGAACCTCTAAAGGATAAGGCATATACTACTATGATATCTTGGTTAGTGTCTTGGTATTAATATCCATGACACTAACTACCTTAATCGACTGCACCTTAGTTTTGGCGGTCATCACCTCCTCTACAATCCTAACCCTCTTGGGTTCCATCTACACCTCTATGAAGCTTGAAACCTTTCATTGCTTCACCATTTTGAATATACTTATATTTAATCTAGGTATATGTGGCTTGTCAAAGCCTCTAATGGTGTTTGGTGATCCTACAGTCATGGGGGTCTATGACTATATGTTTGGCCCTAAGCTTTATTGGCCATTAATGGCAGCCTTGGTGTTAACTTCCTAGTTCAACTTGGTTCTCTACATGAATCTCTTTCCTTAATCCTTTAGATCAGTTTTCACTATGAATGCATTCTCTCTCTCTCTCTCTCTATTCTTCCATTCACTCTAAGTTACCTAGATTACTCAAATGCTCACTATGACAAGGTTCTTCCTTTAGCTCTCTAGTTTCTCACTAGGTTTACACTAAGTCTTTTAGTTAGATTAAACTTGGTAACCTAAGCTAGTCTATATTTTACCATTTTATACCCTTCACTTTTCAACCATAGTTATTAATGTAGTTTTAATGGTGTATGTGCCTTAATTTCTTTAAAAACATGAAAATATATGAAATCCTTGATAATGTCTTGTCATATATGCATTAAATATGTATCTTTGTAGCATCGCTACCACTTCATTGAATGCTCTTAATGGATTTTTTAGTGAAGTGACATGTGGCTCAAATGGTCACTTCCCATTCCTTTTTGGGTGGATACCAGCTATCTTAGACATTCTCCTTCTTCATGTGTATCCTTCAGTGTGACCTTCACCTTTTATGTGGCAATCTAGGTGTAGTGCCTCACATGCATGAAATATAGCTTCCTTGATTCCAATTTATTTTATATTTGCACTCCTATATAAAGCACACTTTTCTAATTTGGTTGATTTATTACATATCATCTTGTCTTGGCCTATCCTACCCCATACAAATCCCTTACACTAACCCTCTAGAATTTTCCTTCACTTTAGGTTATCTTATGCACTATTATATTGTGCATCTTTAGTCTACCTTGCACTCAACTAAGTTGAGCATCTTTACTTCATGCCTTGCACTCAATAATGTTGAGTGTCTTCACTTACCTCTTGGGGTTCTAGAATCAGATCAATCGATGTGCCTTTTTACAATTCTATTGTAAAGTTAGTATAAGATTATTTTTTTTGGGACATTTAATGGCCCTAAACTTTTCATCTTATGTATACGTCTCTCTAGCTACATCTTCTTGCACCTAGTAAGCTTCATGCACCCACTACTTATATGCCTAGCATCATGTGCTTATGGGTGCAATTTCTGAACTCGCCCAATTAGTTTTATGCATGAATTATTGACACAAAAGTTATTACGGCCACTGTGTGCCACTCACTACCTTTGTACACTATATAATGAAAATTAAAACACATAAAAAAATGGTTTGGCTTGTGAGAATTAGTATCTTGGTCAGCTTATTCCCAACTAACTTATGACCAAGAAGTTAGTGTGTCCATGTTGTAAGATCCATCCTAATATCTATATGGATTCAATCGGTTACCATTAAAATTCTCAAGGAACATTTCACCAAATAATGTGTGCAACATAGATACACTTATTTCCAAAATGTGGTGGATGATGTAGGGACCCATCCACCATATCTATAACTTTATTAGGTGCCTAAAGTAATTAGAACCATAGAGCATCCCTAATGCTACTTTATTCAGTTCCTTAAGCTTGATGTCCTAACACTTCTGATACACCTTATCAATCTGTTGACTCCACTTGGCTTGGGTGCACTTCTCATCTAAGTGATTTAAGTCTTTCAACCTTACACTTAAGGATTATTGTTCATCTAACTAACCAATTTATGCAATACATAAGGAGGTCACCATGAATTCCATGGTCAATATTGTCTTAGTTCCAAACACCAATTGAAATCATGTAGTCTTATTCAGGCACTTATAAGTCATGTTATATGCCCAAAGTACTACTGAAACATGATCATCCCAATCCTTGTAACCTACATCACATATCTTTGTCAGGAATATTACCAAAAACTTATTGAAGGATTTAGCTATGTCATTGGCTTGGGGATGATATTGGGTGTTTTTATGGTATGCCACCATGTCTTTGGTCAAAAATATGTGCACCATTTTATTGATGAAATGATTTCCCCTATCTCTAGTCAGACTCAATAAGCACCCATACCAACATATGATGTTCTCCCATATGAAGCACATGGATATTATGGCTATGTAGTATTTAATCAGTGTAACTTTAACCTTCTTGGTGAAATATTTAATGGTTGCTAAAATATATCTGACACCTGTGTACCATGTTGCAGGAGTGATTGGCCCAATAAAGTCAATGGCCCATTTTTTAGATATATCCTATGTAATAATGGGGATGAGAGGCATCTCGTCCCAGTGGTTGGTATTTTCAGTGTGCTGGCATATATCACATACCTTAGCATACTCTTTGGCATTTTAGAATAAGCTTGGCCATCACCAGCTTGACTATAAAACTTTACATGTCATTTCATCACTAGTGCAGTGGCCTCCTGTGTTCCCTTCATGCACTTCCTATAGTATGGATTTATTTTCATGTTCCAAAACACACCAATGTAGGAATTCATCCTTAGTTTTTACAACTCCCCCTCAATGAGTTAGAAGGGTGTGATGTGGACCACAAGTTTTTTTTTCCTTAGTGGACAAGGTTTGGGGCACAAGACCAGACATTAGAAAAGCAAAAAACTCCACCAAGTATTTAGGGATGTGTTAGACTCAATATAACTAAACTTTTAGCATGTCATCCTCAATTGACAATGATACATCATTAGAGTTGATGTAGGATAAATGGTTTAGCCCCAAGTTCTACTTCTTAATTTTAACTATAATGGATAAATAGAACTCTTGAAAGAGAACAATCCATCTACATATGCACTTGGGTAAAATAGGCTTGTTCATAAGGTACTTAAGTGACTCATGATCTGTGAAAAAGATGAATGGGATTGCCAATAGGTATTGCCTAAATTTTTGTAAGGCATACACCATTGCCATCACCTTGCACTTAGTGGTGGTGTAATTTTCCTTTATCTATGTCAATTTCATACTTGTAAAGGATATGGGGTGGTCCATCTTGCCTTCACCTACTTGCACTAATATGACACTAATAGCAAAGCTTGAAACATTGATGTAGACATGAAAAGGAGTAGTCTAGTCTAGAAACTATAGAATTGACATGCTATCCAACTTCAGATTCAATGTTTTAAAGGCCTCCTCTTGTACCTTGACCTAGTAGTATGGTCCATCCTTGTGTAAGATCTCTTATAAAGGCACTACGATCTTTGCATAGCTCTAAATGAATTTCCTATAGTAGCTAAAATGGCCTAGAAAGACACAAACATATTTCTATGTTGAAGGTGTCTAGAGATGGATTATTATGTCTATCTTCACTGGATCAACAAGTAAATCATTCTTACAAATGATGTGCCCAAGAAATATCCCAAATGGAGTTGCAAAGATTCACTTCTTTAGATTTAAAGAGATCTAGAGCTTCCACACCTTTCAAACATGAGGCTTATATTTTCATAGTGGTCTTTCACAAGACTATACATAATCCAATCATCAAGATACACTTAGAATAACTTATGGATAACTTACTTGAATGTGGTGATCACTACCCTAAAGAATATGATTGTTGCATTATTAAGTCCAAAGGGCATCACATTGTAAGTGAAACAAACCCAATCAATCACAAAGGTTATTTTGGGCTTATCCTCCTCTTTGATATGCACCTGATGGTAGCCCAAAAAACCATCAGTGAAAGTGTAAATTTTATAGAATATGACTCCATCCAAAACCTCATTAGTGAATAGGGTTAGGAATGGATCACTAATGTAAGTGGAATTCAATAACTTGTAGTCGATGTAGATATATATGTGCCCATCCTTTTTGATGCTGATGACTATTAGGCTTACTCATTTAGATTCTTGTATTGGATAGATGATGCCAACCACCAACATTCCATCAATCTCCATTTTTAACTTGGTGCAAAGATTAGGATTCATCTAATATGGGTGCTTATTGACTATCCTCATGCTATCCACCATCTTGATGCTTATTTTTCCAAGGGATGGGTGTGTGCCCTTCATATCCTAGTATCTACATAGGAACAAGTCCTATAATTCATTTAGGAGGTCTAAAATTTATACTATATTAGCCTTAAACTAGTAAGTGCCTATACTGGTAATCTTTGGCTTTCCATCTATGCTAATGTCTACTTTAGTGGTTTTGAGTGGCATGTGGTAGGGATTATTCTTCTCTTGATGAGAATCTTTAACTTACTTTTTCCCCTCAGTTATCTTAATTTAAAGATAAATTGGATGATATTCATCTAGGGTGTTGTCATCCACAAGGTACACAAGTTTTTTCCTTCCTCATGTTAGAGCCTTCCAATTGTGCTCTTTCTAGGTCTCATCGTCTTCTTCATTAGAGTCACTATTAAGCATCATATCTTTAAATAATGTCAAGAGTGTTAGTCCTTTCTCCCCACACATTTCCATAAGAAACTATTTTAAGATGGTAGTGTCCTTAAACATTTCCCTATAGATGACTTGAAGTGGCTCTAAGTTCTGGGAAGAAAAGGATAAGGTGTGCATGAACATTTCCTTGAGTAATTCCCAATTCTGTATCTCATAATGCATCTCATTGACAATGTACCATGCTCACACCCATGTTTTCAAGGTCCTATAAAATGCATGCACATATATGCCTTTTGGAACATTTTCACTATAGATAGTCCAAGTTTCTTAACACAATCTTATATGTGTTATTAGGTCTAAATCACCTGAGTATGTGGGTATGTCCAAGTCTTCATTAATTTTTCCAAACCTAGTACATATGGCTGCCTTTACATATTGAAAATTTGGTAAGTTAGGTCTTTTTACTACCCACTAGTGAGCAATAGTGTACTTTAAGGTATGCACTAGTGTGCCCATTCGATCCACCTCCTTGAGGATGCAAGCTTCAATATCATAGACATAAGTTTCTATGATTTGGTTATTTTCATACTTTGGGATCACTACAAGACTCCATTTACTTAGTCAAAACATGATTTTCTCCACCTTTCAAGCATGGGGAACCCATTTATTCTTAGGGTGCTCAATCCTAACTAGCCCTATCCTAGCTGGCCTTAGTTTGACTATGCACACTAGGTGGTACCTTCAGCCAATGACATCATAGGCATATTTGACCCATCACTCATAGGCTACATTAGTTGTATCAAAGGTTGATTATCCATCCTCCCATTCAAGTATGCCTTGGTCATTAGGGTTGATATTCTTAGCACCCTACACTATGATGTTATAAATGTGGTTGATCTCATCTTTGATATCAACACTCTCTACATATGGGGTCCCTTGATCACTAGATAGAAGGATTACCACCCTTTCCTTACCAATCTTGAATGTCATGTAGCACTTCTTAAAGTTCATGTCTACATTGTTAGTATAGGACCATATCCTTCCCAGGTATGGTGGATAGTTATCCTACTCTATCAACTCAATGACCTCAAATTCAGATTGGAACTCAATGCCCATGATATCTACAATGGTACCCTTTAAGATCCCGATATGCTACACTCAAGTTTCATTATCCATGAACAACATGTGAGGTGAAGACCTCAAAGGTGGCCACCTCATATTTTCCTAGGTGGTTTGGGTCTGAATATTTACCTCTACACCCATATCAACTAGTTCTTCACAAACTAATCATCCATTGATGGTGGCATCTATCAATAACTCTTGGTCATACTTAGCATTTTGTGTATGCCTTACTTTTTACACATACTCCATATGTAGTACAACAAATTCAATCATTTGAGGCACAACCTCTACTTTTGGCTTCTTCCTTACATGATTTATCAACAAATCTTTCAATAGGGGTAGTATTCCTTCAATTTGTAGGAGGTGAAAGATCTTGGTCAACTCATATACTTCAACCTCCTAATTTTTCTTATCTTTTGTATGATGTGATTACTTGCACCTCTAAATCTTTTTCCAAATAGACTTTTCCCTACAAATTTTGTATCATGCTCATGGCTTATTGTAGGACATATTCTATTATGTAGCATCAGGATAGGGCATAACTTTTGGCTTGGGCCATGTTATGCACTCAGTGCATCTTGACTCACCATACTCCAAGCAAAGTTCTTGTGTTGGCACAATAGGTAGTTGAGTGGTAAAACCACTTTGGGTCATGGCTTATACCTTATATGGTTCCTTGTGAGTCTATTGTGGCTTGAGATCCCACTTTTTATCTTTAGACTTGTACCTCACCATTGTTTCACCTCTGTCTACACTAGGCTAACCTTGATTCAAGTTTTTGTATAAGTTAGGGCATTATTCGACTACATGTGGTCCTTGACAATACCCACACAATGGGTACATGGTGACACTTATAACATGATCATGGTGGGAATGTTCCTTAACCACATCTTTCTCCTTGCCCATGCACACCTTATTGGTTCCTATAACTCATATTTTGTTGGCCAAAGACTTCATTGCCTTGACCTACCTAACCATTGACTTTTTTTTTCTCATACCTCACACCTCTTTCCATGTTTTGGTGCATCTCATCAATGACCTAAAAATCTAATATTGAATACTTATAAGCATTACATGTCTTATAGTAAATTTTGGTGTTTAATTGACTAGCACACAATAGTAGAGGTCAATTTTGAGAGTCATGTGACCCATGACAAACCTCACAATTGAGAAGTAGGGAATGGACATTTCTCCATGGGAAATTTTAATTTTATGCCCTTCCATCTCATAGTCGGTGTACCATAATCCATTATGAGTGTCATGTACCAAACCAATAGTCAACTTCTATAGATAGGATGCCATTGACATGCTTAGTACCTTTATGAATGGGTTGATATTAGTGTCAGTGCTACCTACTACCTTAGCTTGGAATGCAATTTCAAGTGATTTACAGGGGTGTGTGAAGGTCTTCATGGATAATAATCTTCTAAATGGTACCAATAGGCCTCCAAAAAACCACTTGCATGTTGAGAGGGGTGAATGTTATATGGAAGATTATAAAGAATCATTTTAAATCATGCATCATATAGGTGTACTCTCTTAGATAACCCTTGGTTTTTTATTTAAGTTCCATGATACTTTACTTATTGAATTTAGGGATATCAAACTTTTTTTAAAAAGGCTTCCTTCAACACATTATAGTCAACCATAGCCTAGTTTGGATCAAACTTTCAATACTAGGTATGGGCATGATCTAATAGGGTGGTCAAAAATTGGGTTGAATTATGCTCAAGTTGAGTGATGCCCCAAGCATGCCATTTTAACTCACACTTTAGCACATGCTTCCTGGTATTCTCTACACTATGATACTCAAGCAAGT
Source organism: Torreya grandis (assembly GCA_037957365.1). Lineage (NCBI taxonomy): Eukaryota > Viridiplantae > Streptophyta > Pinopsida > Cupressales > Taxaceae > Torreya > Torreya grandis. The sequence continues at coordinate 6,668,999 of JARHVA010000037.1, forward strand.
GCATTACCATATCATAGTAGACTTGTTGAAGGGGTGGCACTAAGTTTTGAGGTATTTGTCCCCCTTGTATCCATATTAGAGGTGACCTTCAAGTGAATCTAATTATGGGTTAGAGCATTTATCTTGACATTGTCATCTATGTTATCATATTATCAGTGTAGTACCACTCACTTGTGGCATCGTGCCACTTCCTACAAGCTATTTACTGATTGGCATAGCTGGTATTCTTTGTATAGGAATGTTTATGCCTATGTTCATAGTTCCTAGATTGGTGCTTACAAGATTCATTGTATCCTCACATAGTTCCTCATATGGAATCACTTTCTTAATAACACACTCTCAATCCAAATTTTGAATCCTATCAAAGTCGATATCAAAAATAGGTTCACTTACCATTATTTTATCTCTTGATGGGGAATTCAATGCATGATCTTATACTTTAGGTTCAAATGGGGTAGGTGATTCTAACACATTCTCAAGCACCACTTCTTATAAGAACCCATTGTATCTTACACTTAACTACTAAGTCTAATCTCTTTTTTCTTCCTTTCTCTCTTTGTGTTACTTTAGGTCAAGGGATCCTTCCCCATGCCCTTCCCACTTGTTATGGGTCCTCTTGACACTTCTAAGTTTTAGACCCTCCATCATCCTATGCCTTTGCTTACTATATTTTAGCCTCTAGAGCTCTCAGGTGTCAAGTTGTTCCTCTTCCATCACACCTTAGCTACACTTCCCCTTCTCACCTTCTATGCTTACCCATATGCATAAGGACTTTTAACCTTCTATCCTTATGGTTTTTATACCTTAATTCACTAGATGATTCTTTATCTTGGTGATAATATTTCTTATCAATGTTCCCCTTAAATCAAAAATAAACTTGTACTCTATTTTTTTAGGGCACAAGAAGGTTGACACTATGAACTCCAACATGTAGTTGTTCAACTTGTTTCTCCACTACTTATACATAGCACACATCCAAAATTCATCTAGGATCTCCATCCTCTCTACATGATCTATGGTCTACTCAAGGTTCTAGCCATATCTATGTCTTCTAGTAGTAGTGTAGCTAACTAGCCACTAGTACACATCCTTAATTAGCTCACAAAATAACACCTCATATAAAGCATCATGCAGGTTATCTTGCACCCATTTTATTGGCTCGTTTTCTTTGCGTATAGGATGCTTCTTCACAAAACTATATTCTACTTACTCTAGCTAGTTCTTGATGTTCTTGATCAATATTTAGAACATCACTTTATTGCACAATTATAGTAACAAAATTCAACATAGTCCTAGTAATAGAACCAAAATGTTGTAAAAATATCCAATAGGTTAGCCTTTACAGTTGGTTAGGTGCTTAACTGTCATACCAAGTTAGTTATAGACTTAATGGAGATAGGCACAAACATATTAGGGTCTATCACACAACATTTACTCATGCTATGGCATTGACATCAATTATACACAAGGCACAAGCCTTGTACACTCATAGGAAGTGAAACAGTGAAGCGACCAAGCTCAGATTAGGTTAGTTTCAACATGGCACAACTTGGGGTTCAAGGGGACTTAACCATTCACACAAAGGGTTTAAGTGGCCTCCTGGTGCTAGGTTATTTCATGGAAGTTCACTAGGAATAATCCTTCTTGAGGACATAGGTCCTAAGGTACAATCCCATAACTAACTAGGTAGGGTTCTTAGTGGTGTAAGCTGGGAGAGGGGCTAGCATAGGGTCATTTGGTTACTCATACAATTCATAGGGATGGCTCAAGTTTAAGTGTTCATCCTTAAGGTAGTGCTTAGGTGTAGATCTTAGGGTGTTAGTGTAATCTAATTCCAACATTTAATCTATTTATAGATGAGTTTAGGTCACTATATGGAACAAGGATACCATTATCAACTAAGGTCAAACCTCCATAACATAATACATTTTAATCAAGTAACTTTAGCATTTCTCAAATAAACTAACTTATAACCATATCACTATTCTATCTATGTTGCAAGATTTAACATATCATTTAATCAACCACATCCTTCCTTGCTTCATATTTCATTATATAATGTTCAAGAATATAATAGAACCTATGCTAAATTCTAATATTACTCATGCATAATGGCTCATAGGTGAGCTTGGGATATACAGTCAATGTCTAAACTATCATATACAAAACAAGAAATACTAAAGGTTAAATCTCTATTTCACTAGAGATTCATTTCCTTCATCACCTCTCTTGATATTCAAATGCAAATCTTCTTTTATAGGAGGTTGTGAGCCTCCTATCAGGTTAGATAGGTGTGTGCCAAGTGATGAGATATCATGATTCCCTTGGCTCCACTACACTACCTAAGTTGGATGAGTGTATGTCATGTACTGATTTATCACTTAGGAGGTCACTAGCTCACTTGACCTACTCTCTAACACCCATGCTTCTTGAGCCTCTATGTATAAGTCTTAGTAGGAATGTCCCCTGAAAGGTAGTTCCATGCAACTACCTACTAGTTAGTGTGGGATCCTTAGGTACTCCTTTAGTTATCACCAAAATATATTAAAGGGGAATAACCAATCTAAAATTTTCCTCATGATAAGATCTGACAAGTTGTTTTGGTCCACATAACTACCACAAAAGGGGGCCCAACATCTAGTTATGATGATATTGGCATCAAAGTAGAGTTTGATCATAACATTTATGAAAAACTTTCCTATACAAACCTATTTGACTTGCATACCATTTGTACCATTACCCTAATAATCTAGCATAATTCACTTCCCATTTATCATCCTCAACTTATAGATTGGGACCAACAAGAATCCACAATACCTATATATGAGTTTGATAATGATGAGGCCTTTTGTGATTTTCTAGGCCTAAGAGACAATGTTTTGTTGGGAGACCACAAACAACGGTTCTCTATAAAATTATATCTTGCAACCTATTTTTGAGATCAGGTGAATGCCAAAAATAAAACATTGAGGTCCCAAAACCTATTTGAGGCACTTTTAGACTAGGGTAAAAGTAAAGAAAAAGTCAAGTCTTTTGGTGAAAACCTATTTCAGGCAACATTAGATGGGGGTGTTTACCTTTCCTTGAATGAGGCTCAAGAGACCACAAATTATGAACTTAATTTTGGGTTTGATTTCAATTTAATACACCAATATATCTTTGATTGAATTGTCTAAGAATTTTTAATAGTATTTGTGATATGGCCATCATTACCATTAGAAGATTCAGATTCATCCTATTTAGGAAAGTGTGAATAACCAATCCAACTAGAGGACTTTGTCATTACATGATAATTCACATCATTTCTAAGCATTCTAGAAGATGGCTTGACTCTCCTAGTAGAAGATACTACAACAGTCAACATTGAGACTCCAAATAACCCAAAATGGATCAAATTAGGTGCTTCCCTCACTATGGAGGATCATGAAGTGTTTACATCCCTTTTGAGGGAGTTTGTTGACATTTTTTCATGGGCCTATTTATACATGCTTGGTTTGGACCCTGCCTTGGTTGTACACCATCTTGTTATGCATCCTAATGCCAAACTTGTGAATATGTATCCTCATATTGTTATATTAGTTGAGAAAGTGTTTGAAAAAATATTATAAGCAAGATGTATCTGATCGATCAACTATTTAGAGTGGATCTCAAACATTGTGTCTATTATTAAGAAGCTAGAAGGGATCATAATCTATATTGATTTTAGAGATATACACAAAGCCTACCCAAAGGATGACTTTTATCTAACTAATATCGACATGATAGTTGAATCCATAGTAGGGTATTAAATGTTTTCACTTATGGATGGATTTATAGGATATAATTAGATCAGGATCACACCAAAATACCAACACAAGACAATGTTCACCACTCCTTGGGGAATATTTTTTATCAGGTTATGTCATTTAGCCTCAATAATGATGGGGCCACATACCAAAGATCCATGACCATCATATTCCATGATATGTTGCATGACATTATTGAATACTATGTTTATAACATATTGGGTAAGTCAAAGACACGTGTTGATCATCCAACCATACTACAAAGGAAATTTGAAAGACTATATGAGTACAAGGTTAGACCAAATCCCAAGAAGTGCATCTTTGGTTTCACTTTAGGAAAAATTTTGGCTTCATCATCTCTCATCAAATTATTAAATTTGATCCTTCCAAGGTACAATCCATTATCGAGATGCTTCCACCTTCTAATTTGAAGTAGTTCCAAAGTTTTCAAGGAAAAATCTAGTCTATCAGACACTTCATTTAATAGTTGGCCAAAAAATGCCACCCCTTCTATAACTCACTAATGAAAGGTGTCACATTTATTTAGGATGAAGTTTGCCAAAAATCCTTTCGACACCTAAAGTATTATCTTGTTAATTTGCCTATTTTGTTACTACCAATGCTAGGAAAGCCATTTCTAATTTACCTATCTACCACAACTAAAGCCCTGGGGTTACTTCTAGATTAATATGATGAAAATGGAAAAGAGCATGACATATACTATCTAAGTTTTACAATTATCACATATAAACACAATTATACATAAATATAAAAACCTTGTTTAGCTATGGTCTTTGTAACCTAGAAGTTGTGGCATTACATGCTTAAAAATAAGACCATATTTATTGTCAACGTACCTCCACTCAAGTATCTACTATCCAAGATAGCTTTACAAGGCCACATGGCTAAATAAATCATGCTTATAAGAGAGTTCAATATTGAGTATGTCAACCAAAAATATATAAAGGGACAAAAAATTTAAGATCATCTTGTTGAGGTTCTTATTGCAGATACCAAACCATTCACTTTTCAATTCTCAAATGAGTCCATCATGACCATCATCAAAACATCCCTTGAGGAATAACACTAGAAGCTTTATTTTGATGGATCATTCACATCACATGGATTAGGGGTAGGCCTATTATTTATTAAACTATATGGGGATCTTATCCCTAAATCATTATGTATTAGCTTTCTTTATACTAACAACATGGTTAAATATGAAGCACTTATTTCAAGGATTTATCAAGTAGTACAATGAAATATTTAACATCTCATTGTTTATGGTGATTCTTAGTTAATAATCAATTAGTTTATGTACCACTTTTAGACCAAATATGACTAGCTAGTGCTATACGAGTCCATGGTGGACACCTTCAAATAGCATATTATTAACATACAATTTGAACACATACCTCAGGTTAATAACTAGACAATAGCTGTCATGGCCACCATTGGTTCTTTGACCAACCATACTGAAAAGGTAAAATAATATCAATTCCTCATTGAAAATATTCTATCACCTACCCATGAAACTTCAACTATCATAATGATCTGTGATATTGTTGGTCCAATCTTTATTTGGTACTCATACCCTTATAATTACCTCATGACCATATCATGCCACAAAACCTATCATATAAACAACAAAAGGCCTTTACACACCAAACCTCTCACTATACCTTACTTAGCCAAACCCTTTACCACTGAAGCTTTGATATAACTCTACTTCATTATTTAAATTTGGTAGAAACAACATTAGCATTATGGTAAGCTCATGGAGTATGTAGTGCCCACACTAGTGGGGTTGTCCTAGCCAAAAAATTTCCTATGTATTGGTTACTATTGGCCAAATACGGAAGTAGATGTAGATGCTTATGTCAAAATGTGTGAAAAATGTCAAAGTCATGCCAATTTGATTCATTCCCTAGGAAAAATACTAAAACTAATGCTCACACTATGGCTATTTGCAATGTGGGGACTTGATCTCATTAGGAAGATTAACCCTACCTCATCTAATGGCCATAAATACATCCTTACCATCACCAAATATTTCACTAATTGGGTTGAATATATACCCCTCACTTACATGATTAGAAAACAAATTTCCAAATTCATCTTCAATGATATCATATGTCGCTAGGGTATCCCATCTAACATTATCTCTAATAAGGGTGGATCTTTTAAGAATAAGGATATCAAAGCACTTTGTGTTGAGTATAAAATTATTCAATATTTTTCTACTACATATTACCCACAAGGTAATGGCCAAGCAAAGGCATCCAATAAAACCATTATCAACATACTTAAAAATATTTTCAATGATTTTGATCATAATTGTCACCTCCAAATATTTCATGCCTTATTGGCATATCACACTAATTACCATACTCCAACAAGAGCCACTCCATATTCCCTAATCTATGGTACTAAGGCCATTCTTCTCATCAATTTCAAGTTACCTTCTCTGTATATCTCATTGAAACATGTCATGGATGATGAATATTACATAGTAGCTTGCCTACAAGAGCTAGATTTACTTGATGAAAAATACATGGCTACCATCAATAGCCTTCAATCATACCAAAACAAACTTTGTGGCCAATATAACTTAGGTAAAATATAGAGAGTTTGATCTTGGGGATCTTGTTCTTAAAGAAAACTAAAAAAACACCACAACCAAAAATAAGGGCAAGTTCAAACCTAATTGGATAGGCCCATATGTCATTGTTTCCAGTTATGGCTTTGGAGCATACAGGCTCACTACACTAGATGAAGATGAACTTGATGATCTCCTGAACATAATATACTTCAAATGTTATTTTGATTAAGGGACCTAAAGTATTATCTATGAGACTCATTTACATTTTACCATATATACTAAGAGGGGGGGTGAATCAATATATCATATATCTTATAAAATTTCAGTTAATCAAATTTGACTTAACCATACATTCAAGATATGTAATAAAATTGAAACAATAAACATCATACAAGATAGAGAAAGACACCATATTTTAACATAGGAACCCAATGTGGGAAAAACCATAGATAAAAATCTCAAGCATATGAATGAGCACCAACTCAAACTACAATATTCACAAGCACCAACTTGCAGGAGTACCAACCCCTTTTTTGAGCACTAACACAACAACTATTCATGAGCACCAACCCACAAGAGCAACAACCCCTTTGCTGAGCACCAACACAACAACTATTCATGATCACCAACCCATAAGAACACCAACCCCTATTTTGTATACCACATAACTATCTCTCAATGTTACTTTCTCAATAACTGATAGCACATTACAATTTCTCTTTCTTTTCTCTCCTTTGCTCTTCTAAGCTAGATATGATAATTAAAAACCATGCTCTCTTCCACATATTACAAATTTCTTCCAAAGCCTTTATTTATAGCTTACCAAATGACCTTTGGCATTCACCCTTTATGACCCTTCAATCCTCATGGAAAATGGCACCAAACTTGCATGACCCTTTGAATCCTTGCATTTGAAAAGTCACACGGTGACTCTTCATGAGAAAATGCATCCTTTCCCCTTTTTTCTTTATCTTGGTGACTTTTCTTATTCCTTAAAGTGTCCCTTCATGATAAATTATGCTCTTCCTCTTTTTTCTTCACTTGGTGACTCTTGAAATTCCTCAAGATGACTTTTCATGGGGAAATGCATCTCATATCTCTTTTGTCTTTATCCCATGACTCTTTATGGGCCCTATTTTGACTTTATATAATAAAAAATATATTCATTAATATTAAATAAATATTAACACACATTAGCCAAGATATGAACATTAAAAACACCATTATATGCTATGGAGTCTTTGTCACCAATAATGCTAGACCTTTGACATCAATGACAATATTTCCAACAATCTCTTCCTTTGTTATTGATGGCAACCCAAAACTAAAATTGCCACATCCTAAAACCTTTAATACATAATCTAACCTACATATATCATATAATAACTCCCCCTTACTATATCATCCTATACCTGTTCCCTATACCTATTCATGTACCTATTCCCTATACATATTCTTGTACATGTACCTATACATATTTTTGCCCTTATCCCCCTTTGACATCAATGGCAAAGGGTATATCTTATATCTAACACTTACCTCTCCCTCAACTAATGCCAATCCTTAATGGCAGGAAGTAAAATAAATTACTCCCAACTCCTCTAAAAAATCCTTGAATGTGTCCTTTGATCATGCCTTTATGAAGATATCTGATAACACATATAAATTATTGCCTATCCTCTAAGCATCTTCAATCAACTCATCTAAATAATTTAGTCTAATCTAACAACCTTATACATAAAACTTTAATGTGTATCCCTGATCACATATTTTTATTAAACTTGATAGATTATGTTTAAGACCTTCTACATACAATACATTCTTAGTCTTTGTTCTACCATTATCCAAACTCAAAATACCTTTTCTAGATATCTTAACAATGGTTTTGTCTCCAAATTTCATTGTGCCACCATTAATCTTCTTTAGAGTTATGAAATTTCTCTTATCTCCTATCATGTGCCTTAAACATCCATTGTCAATGAACCATGGTTGCTCTTCATTTCTTGCATGCAAAGCTATCTAAACTAACATAGAATATTTAGGTTTTTTCTTTTTCCATGAATTTGTTTGATCTTTCTTCTTGACAAATGGAGCATTGAAAATCTAATCCTTATTTATTGACTTGAAAAAACTTCTAAAATGATGATATATGTGTTCAAAATTATATTCAATTGTAACATATTATGGCCTCTTCACCAAAGGCTGACAGAGGAGCAAAAGATTTGTAGCTTCTGCTTGACTTTGCATGAGTTTTCTGCTCATTGTTTTTGAGATTGTTATCTCCTTTCTAAATTTATATTTTCTTATGACCATATCCATTATAATATAAATAGTAACCATGAAAATAGAAATTTTTTGTGTATTTTTTTCCTAATTATCTTTTGTAGGTCTGTTCCTTACAACTTTCTTTGTTTGAGATGTCCTTTGTATTCTTCACTTCTTCCCTTTTTATTTCCTCTTTTATAAGAGCTTTAGCATAGATCTTTTTCTTTTCAAACCTAATACATGTCTTATCCGATATTGAATTTTGACTTTCCAATATCTTACTCAACATGTTAGTGTTATCCTCAAATTTTTAATCACTGACTGCTTTATCATTGACTGCTCTCTCAATATCTTCTTTTAAAGAGGCAATTTTAATAACATAGATTTCACATTCTTCACTTACTTTCTGCAACTGTGCTATTAGATATTTTTCATTCTATTTGGATTCTCCAAAGTGTGTTTTTAGATATACAATTATCTCCTTTGACTCATTTTCATTTTTCTCAATCTGGCACTTCAATCTTTGATATTTCTTCTCAAGTGATTTTAATTCTTCTAAGGCAAAAATGAGTTCTCCTTCTAGATTCACCTTAGATTCATCCTCACTTTCATTATTTTATTATTTTTGATCATATCTAATTTTAATTAAGGAGGCATCTTCATTATCACCATTATTCTTATCTGGACATTTATCCTTCAAAGAACATAACTCAACCTTCAACTAATTACTCTCTTCTTCTCTTGATTTCAAACTTGAATATACAACCTCTAGCTAATTCTTAAGATCCTAAATAAACATCTTATCTTCTTTTGATTTTATATCTAACATAGAATCCAAGATACACACATGTTCCCTAAGAGCCTCAACAATAGATTTCAACTCTTGATTCTCCTTTTTTAGATGATTGGGCATCTTGTGTTTTCCCTGATCTACCTTTAAGCTATTAAACTTTTTCTAAAGGAACCTACTTTGATACCAATTTTTAAGCATGAGATATACTGAAAGGGAGAGGGTGAATTAGTATATCATATATCTTATAAAATTTCACTTAATCAAATTCTACTTAGCCATACATTAAAGATATGAAATAAAATTGAAACAATAAACACCACACAAGATAGAGAGAGACACCAAATTTTAACATGAAAACCTAACACCAACTTGCAGGAGCACGAACCCCTTTGTTGAGCACCAACACAATAACTATTCATGAGCACCAACCCATAAGAACACCAACCCCTTTGTTGAGCACCAACACAACAACTATTCATGAGCACCAACCCATAGGAGCACCAACCTCTATTATGTATACCACACAACTATCTCTCAATGTTTTTTTCTCAATAAATGATAGCACATTAAAATATCACTTTCTTTTCTCTCCTTTGTTCTTCTAAGCTAGATATGACAATTACAAACCATGCTCTCTTCCACACATTACAAATGGCTTCCCAAGCCTTTATTTATAGCTTACCAAATGACCTTTGGCATTCACCCTTTGTGCCCCTTCAATCCTCATGGAAAATGATTCCAAACTTTCATGACCCTTTGAATCCTTGCATTTGAAAAGTCACATGGTGACCCTTCATGAACAAATACATCCTTTCCCCTTTTGTCTTTATCTTGGTGACTTTTAATATTCCTCAAAGTGTCCCTTCATGATAAATTGCACCCTTCCTCTTTTTTATTCACTTGGCAACTCTTGAAATTCCTCAAGATGACTCTTTATGGGAAAATGCATCCCATATCTCTTTTGTCTTTACCCCATGACTCTTTGACTTCTTCATGGGCCCTATTTTGACTTTATGTAACCAAAAATATATTCTTTAATATTAACACACATTATCCAAGATATGAACATTAAAAATAGTATTAAATTATATGGATCCTTTATCACCAATAATTATAGACCTTTGACATCAATGACAATATTTCCAATAGTCCTAGATGATGAATATTACATAGTAGCTTACATACAGGAGCTAGAGTTACTTAATGAAAACACATGGCTACCATGAATATCCTTCAATCATATTAAAATATACTTTGTGGCCAATATAATTGGTAGGTAAAACATAGAGAGTTTGATCTTGGGGATCTTGTTTTTAAAGAAAACTAAAAAAATGCCACAACTTAAAAGAATAAGAAGGGTAAGTTCAAACCTTATTGGATAGGCCCATATGTCATTGTTTCCAATTACGGCTTTGGAGTATATAGGCTCACTACACCAAATGAATATGAACTTGATGATCCCATGAACATAATACACCTCAAATGTTATTTTACTAAAGGGACCTAAATTATTGTCTATGAAGCTCATTTACATTGTACCATATCATCATCTTATTTATACCATACCATATACCATTTTATCATACCTTCACTAAAGACCAAAGTTGTTTTTACCCTCTATACCCACCCCTTTTGACCTTGGTTCCAATCCATTGGTTATTTGGTCACCTTTAGTAAGGGTATTTAGACCAAATTTTAGTAGTTGATTTAGTATTATAGATAGAGGTAGTATCTTGGAGTAGTATGATAGTTGGTTTGGTAATTACATTCTTCATTTTTGTCATATTCTATTTCATTTTTAGTGCTACTATGTATAACCACCTTTGGGAAAATAAGTATCATTGACCTATGTCATTGATTCCTAATTATAACTGCTTATGGTCAAATTAGGAACAATACCTTTACCATCCATTCCTATGATATAATTTTCCATTTTCCTTATCCATGAACTTGATGATACCTAGTCAGATTCCTCCACTCTAAGGCAAAACTATAGCGACTTGAGGTCCTTATGGTACTATGTAGGAAGTGCTTAATTTACATTGAGGTCATTTTAGTCACCCCTTTTCCCATGATTTTGCCATTTTTTGAGAAATTTAAGTTTGAATTTTCTCATCATTTTGTGAGTAACCTATGCCACACTCTCACCAATTTGTGAGTTGGACTATTTAGTATGTCATCATTCTCGATCAATTTGAGATGCATATTTTTTTTTAAAAACATTGGTAAAAAATGTAACAAATCCTAAAAATCATAAAATCATGAAAATTAGCTTAGAATTTCCATGAGAGATAAAAAGCCATCAAAATTTTTGGGTTGGGTCATCTTATTTTTTTAGTTTATTTCTAGATGACCTTGGTATTTTTCCTCCCATTTTTGGGAGAACTACATCGACTTGAGGTTTGCATGGACTATGTAGTTAGCACTTAGATATAGGTTAGCTTAGCCACACCTTCCTTTCTTTTCAACCACTTCTTTTCCTTAAGGATTATGTGACTCTTAACTATTTCATGAGTAACCACTTCTCATTAAGTTTCCCCATCATTATTGGTATTAGCCATACACTCTGGCCATTTTTTTGAGTCTTCTCTATTTTTCATGTTCTTGACATTTTTTGAAACCATTCTCATATCATATTTTCTAGCTTATCATTTTCTTCTATCCCATATCATGGGAGAACTACATTTTGATTGAAGTTCATGTTGGATCACGCATCCATGGAACTATGTAGGTAACATCCACTTGCCTAATGCATTTGGAGTCATCTCAGCTATCCCTTCCCTTAATTTTATTCCCCACATTTTTTCTATTTATTTCATTATCTCCTATATCCTAGGTTAAATGTCTATCATATTATTTGTGTCATTACTTCCCTATACCATAAGGGAAACCTTGTTCCATTATTCTTGTGTTGTTATACCTGTGTCATTGTTGCCTAGTTTAGGGGTCACCATGTCACCAAGAATAACACCTCTATTACACATGCACAAATAATTTGTTTTTTGTTTTCACTAACATTATGATTAACCATTGTTTTCATTTTTTTCTTGTTGTTTTGTTTTGATGTGTCTTTCTTTTATATTTCTTGGTGTTTTGTTGTTTTATTATTATTGGTGTTTTTTTGTTTATTTCATGTTTATTTGCTTTTATTATTATGCCTTGATTTAGTCTATATGTATTAATTGGATGATTCCTTATACATTATACTTAAGTCCATCCATATTCATATGTCAACATTGTCATCATGGTTTTTATCATTGGTGCATTATTTTCACTTGTTTATTGGATCACATGTCAGTCCTTATGCATATTACAACTAAATTATCATGGTGTTATATATCATGGTTTTTATTGTCATTTACTACAAAAAAAAATATCTCAAGGGATCTTACAAGCAATGATGTTATGTTACTTCTCCTTGGTCACCTAATAAATTCTTAATTTATCCAATCATTTCCCAAATAAAAAGTAATTAAATCACAAAATAATTTTAATCCTTGCTAGTTAGGATGTGAATATCCATACTATAAAGAATCCAAACTTCATTCCTATCCTTTGTACTGGCTTACTCTTAATCCATGAGTATAGATTTAGTCTGTGATCCCCCTTTTTTAATTTTCCATATTGTTCCAAATTATTGTGCTAATGATGATAACCACCTTTAGGACAATCATTGTATTTCAATCTATTTGAATATTAATAACCACCTTTGGGTAAAACATTTTCTTTATCTTTCATTACTAGGGCATGTTTTCATTCTACTAATGATTATAACTTCCTTTGGGAAAATCATTATCTCTATCCACCCAACTGGGGCATGTTTTCATTTTGATAATGATTATAACCACCTTTGGGTAAATCATTAGCTTTTTACCTCATTATACTAATGATTATAATTGCCTTTGGGCAAATCATCCTTTTTATCTACCCAACTAAGGTATCTCACTATGCCATTGATTATAGATAACTTTTCAAAAATCAATCTTTTCAACCCCATTTACCTTTTGGTCCCATTATTTTCCTTCTTTTGAGGGACTGATCATCAACTTTATTTGTCACTTTCTCCATCGAGGGGGAATCTATGGCTCATACATTGTATATTGGTGCATTACGCATTAAATACATGTTCATTATTTGAGAATACATTACTATTTATATAGTTTTAAATTCCTTCCCAAATAGGGTGAAACTATAGACACCCCATTCTAGCCACAATTGGCTTCCAACCAAGATTTAGACTTATTTCTACCAAACATTACAAATTAATCTTAAGAATCACTAAACATCCAAAAAAATATTACACATCATTCATTAGTGCTCAAAATCATGTTGAATCATCCCTATTTGGGGTATTATCCATACACAACAATAACCTCTCATGGATCCATCTCTAGTTACCTTGTGACTTAAAAATTGGTAGTTTGGCCTATGGACCCATTAAGCAAGGCACTTGAATAATTACTTAAATAGATGAAATTCTAATAAAAATGAATCAAATAATTAAAATATATTAAATTCCTATCTAAACAATCCATTTGCAATTTATGAATATGTAAAAAAAGAAATTTAAAAATTCAAAATATCAAGCTTCTTCATCATTGCTTTTATGAGTTGTCAAGCTCTCAAAAAATATCTAATTTGTGAACCATGCCTATTAATTGAAAGAATAATTACATGACACCTCCTTAACTTAACTAGATTTATAATCAACTCACCTAAGTTTTTTTTTAAATTATTTCATGCTTAATTTTAACCTACCTCAACTTGGGTGAGAGTTGACTTTGGAAGCTATAAATGCATGGCCTCACCTATTGATCTTGTAAAGTTATTATGCTCAAATACAATACAAATATTTTCTAGTGAAATGTTATTATGCCAAAATAACTCCAAAAAGATTAATATTAGTATTACCATGACAATATCATAAGCCAAGCCAATGTGCCAAGGAGAGGTGGAACAATGGATCTTCATTGACAAAAATTTCTTGAGCACATAACTAAGGCAACTCAACAAGTGGTTTTGGAGATATAAGGAATGTAAAAGGAATATTTATTTTATTTTATATTTGTGTTTTAATTGTGTGCTTGTTACTTACATTCTCCCTAGTGTCTAAGCTAGAGGTGTTAGTGTTTAATATGCTTGTTTAATTTGATTTTCTTAAATAACACTATACTAATCTCCCCTCTATGGATTCCTTGATCACAATAACTATATGTATTTGAATTAAAGATGACAAATAATCATAAAATCATAAATAGAGAAATAAAAATCTATGTGAAAATAATTATAAGACATAAATATAAGTTCATAAAACTCCATATAAAAATAATCCATAAGAAATCATAAAATAAGGATGTACATAAATGAGACCCAATGAAATTGAAAATCAACATATCCAATATATAAATAATCATAAATCAAGGCCCAAATCATGTAATATTATGATAAATAATGTAATATAACAAGATGATGTGTTCACAAATACTAATAAATTTCACTACAAATACCATCTATAACATCTGATGCATCCTCATGTAATTGAATTCTAACATTAATTAGAGTCTCATCAATATTTGCAAAACATTGTGACAAAAATTTGTTTCATATCATCTCTACAAAAAATTAGGTGTGATAGAAGAATGATTATGCTCCTAAGTCACCTCCTATGTGGGATACTAAATGTTATTAATGTAACAGGTTTCCTGAAAGCTGTGAGGAGATTTAGGCGAAGGGGAAGGAGAATCCTTGGCCTACAGATGAACTAGAGAGGTAGATTGATATGGTGAAGGCATAGGCCATGAAATATCCCAAATATTCTACTAAAGTACTCAACATATATTATTATGGTTTGTAGTGCACTACTGCCAAAGCTAATATAATTCCCCATATTGAGGGATATACTCCATAAATAGCTTAGGAGGTGGTATAATTTTGTCATTAGGATATGTTATGGCTAGATACAGTGTGTCAATGTATTACTTGAGTGATTTTAAATGGGTATAAGAATGGTTATATGTACCATGAAAGTAATAAATTCATATATTAATATATGATGAAGGTCTACTAGCTAAAGTGGTAGAGGAAGAAGATTATTGTAATTGATGTATATGAAAATCCTTAGTCAAATGACTAGCAACTCTATGGATATCACAATAGGGCTCATATTCTCATTGGTATGGTAAAGGATCAAGCTTAGGTAATGATAAAATACCATCACCAAGGAAGGAATAAGCTAGAGTGGAGTCTAGAATAGGCTCATCTGTAAGTGTGGTTGGTTGTGAAATGGGTCAAAGTAGAGTGGCTAACATCTGAGGAGGTAACAAACTATAAGTATCATGTTATCTAGTAAAATGGTAAGGTCTTATCATGACATGGTATATAGGCATACTCTTAAGAGGTTAAGTAGTGATTAGAGGTGTAGTAAGTGTGTGATCCATTTATATCATATGAAAAATAGAGGAAAAACTGATATTATGTACTATGAGAGAAGGAATAATAGAAAAAAATTGGGATATTGAAATAAAAAAGAATGATATATAATCACCTCTACATTTTTAGTGTGAACTAATCTAGTTACAAATGGTCCACCTAGAGAATATTCATTATCATAATCAAGTGTATATAAGTCAATAGTACATGCATTTATTATTTTATCAGATGAGGATTCATGGTGGACAAAATGTGTAGTTTTAATTAGGGTAACTGGTAGTTCATCTGAAGGGTTTTGATGGGAGCATGGTTAGAGAGGAGGTAATTGAAAAAAGATATTAGGAGAGAGAAAAAAATTGATATTTGGGTTTATCTCATTTGGTTCATCATTATATGATTTGATGATGTTAGGAAGGATGTTTCCTATTAATTTATAATAACCATGATAACCTCAAGTAGATTTGACAAGATAATTAAAATGTTGTGATTCATGAAATGGAATGCTAAGTAAAGGTTCAAGGGTAGATATTTTGAAGACACCTCATTATTTGAATTATTTGAAATTATAATGGTTTGTGTTGCCTTTAATATTATATATATCACCATCATGGGGAAATTTAACACATTGGCATGTGGATACGGTAATTGTTCTCATATGATGTGTCCAAGATAAATCGAGTAATATATTATAGGAAAGTGAAAATTTAAATATCATAATTTTCACATTAAAAAATGATGTAAGGAATGGTGATGGGAATCCAAACATAACCTAGAAGAGGTATTTATGTTCTATCAAATCCTTGACATGTACTTTATGTGTATTTAAGATGTACTTTGTGGGTATTTAAGATTACATTTATAATATCCAAGTGTTTTAATAATATCAAGGGAATCAACACAAGTGCCTAATCCTTCATCAATTAAAGAAATTTTGACTTACATATCTCCTATTTGAATGATAATAAATATGGGAGGATCATCCACATGAAGAAATATCTCATTAATAATCATGGAATAGATAGTAAATTTGAGTGAGAGAGAAGTGTCTATGGTTTCATCAACATGAATATACATATATTCACACTATTGGATAATTATATCTTTTGATCTGGGTAATGTATATTTTTACCCCATGGGTGGAGGACAAGGGATGTTCATTTCTAATAATAATTGCATTGGTCAATTATGATGATGAGGTGAATTATGCATAAGTTATAAGAAATGAATTTTAGATAAATATGGGAAAGTTATGCTATAGGATCCCATTCATAATAACCCATTATAGGATTAGTGGACAAATGTGAATAATATTGTAATAAATGCATTAAAGTTGGGGGGGTGGTAGATGTATAATGAAATTTGTGTTGATAAGGTATATTTATCTTATGTTTGGCTGGATTGGGTTAATTTATCTTTGGTGATGTGGTTGTTTCTATAAGTGTTTCTTATGTTCGGATGGGAGAAGGTTGATGTGAAGTTTGAGGGATATCTAATTGAGGTATTTGAGTTGGAGGAGAATTAGAACTTGTATCAATGGTATGATAAGTATGATAAATTTGCATTATTAGAGGTGATACTTATGTTTTTTTTGGTTCCACATGCCCCAATTATATGAGACGTGATGGGTAGGTGTATTAAAAAATGAAAAAAATTAGATAATTATTATGGTAAGAGGTTAGGTATGGTTCAATATAAAAAACTAATCTCCTAATATTATTCATGTTGACCACATTCTCATTATTGATTTTATGGATAGGTTGGTTGGTGTTATCTTGATGGTTAGGGAGAGGATATTTATAGATAGCTAGATGAGCACTAGCTTGATTTTAGGCTTCATTTTTTTTTTGGCTTCCTAAGCCTTAAGTTTTATTTAATAGGCTTGTTGATGTTTATGTATAAGTGACTTGTGGTCAAATTTGGGTCTAAGGAGAAATTTGGTTTCCTGAGTCTTAAGTGTTATTTAATAGGCTTGTTGGGATCATACCAGTGTTTCATAGGACAAGTAGGGTCAAGATCTCCTGGTGAGGGTCATGGAAGATGCATTTGAATTTTTTATAAGGAAAAAGGGTTCTATGTATTTGTGTTATATTTTTAAGGAAATAAGTAACTAAGATGAGAGTTATTATTAGGTGGAAATGAAGGAACATGCTCTATTGTAGTGTTTGGAGTAATACATTGGATGGTGTGTATGTTACCATAAGTATCCATAATATCATCATTTTTTGCATGTCAATTTTTAGATTTTACAAGCATACAAGTTCTCATTTTATGGTGGGAAGGTTAAAATTAATGTATAAAGAAATATTGGAATTTATCTTGGTTAATTGCCTCTCCCAAATATTTTGGGGAAAGAATATTAATATGGTATTATAATTTAAGATGAAGAGAATTAGTGAATAAGTGGAAGAGGTTCTCATCTATCATATTAATCTTGACTTTATTAGACAAAGCTTTCCATCATTTAATGAAATCTTGTGTCATTTTAGATTTTGTTTATTTATAGTTGATAAAATGGGCTAAATTATTTTTATTAAGGTCTTTAGTTTGGAACTACTGAACAAATTCATTGATCAAGTACTCTAAACTAGTGATGGAGTAGGTTTTAAGTTCATTATGCCAATCAAGAGCATCTCTAAAGAGATTTTTAGATAAGACTTTGGTTGTAGTGAAGGTATTAAGTTTAACCTAATATTTTTATAGGTTTCCAAAAAAAATAAGTGCAAGGTAGGACTCATAGATCCAATATAAGTAATAATGGGAATTATACCTCCTAGGTCAATGTTTGTAATTTGAGGTACAAGGGGTTCATTTTGTAAAAATTTAATAGTTTTATTAATAAGTGGGGGTTGAGTTATAAGTTTACCATGTGCATCCCTAAGGGGAGATGGGGGACATTAATATTTGGTGTTCCCCATTGAGTGTGTTGAAGTTGATTTTGGATATATAATAAGTGGTTTTGCATTTGCATCATTTGGTTTGCATTATTGGTTTGAAAAGTAGCTATTTGGTTGGGAGTTTGTAATAGTATTTGATTATTTTTAGCACTATTTTGACTATTAGAAGTAGCTTTGGAAACATTAATGTGTTGTGAGGTGTTAATAAATTGGGATACACTAGTAGCATGAGATGCATCAGTGGCATAAGAAGTATTAGTGTCATGGGAAGCACTAGTAGCATGGGAATAAGTAGTAGCATGAAAAGTACTAGTTGTATTAGATACATTATGAGTTAAATGAAATTGGGTATTATTATGGATGTTTGGGCTAGGCCCAATAAAATATACACCAACCATGTTAGTATAAATAATTGGCATAGAGGTGAAAGAATACATGGAGGATGATGTCATAGTGTTAGAAGTATATATTATATAGGGTAAAGGAGTGGAGGAAATTATTAATCTACTTGCCCCAAATCTTATGGAAAATCTAGGTAAATGTGAATGGGGATCTTCAAAAAGAGGTACCATCATAATGTTATATATAAATAAAGGATATTTACCTCTATGTTGAGGGTTTTCATTGATGAAAAGAATAATTTAAACCATGTATTCAAGATCATTTTCATCTTCCACCATTTTTATAAAGAAGGGATTAAGTGAATAAAAATAGGGAGGAGTCACATAGTTGTTATTCCTAGTGGTGACATGAATATTAATTTGATTTGAGTTAGTTACCAAAAAAATTGGCTTAATGTGTTTTTTAGGATTTGTCAAACTCATCATGTTAGTTTGATTTTTCTCTATGTAATAATCATACAAATGTTCCAAGATGAAATGGGGAATCTATAATTTTCCTTAAAAAGAGGAAAAATTGGTTATTATACTAGGTCAAATAGATCAACTATGTTCTATAAATAGGTAAATAGAATAGCTAGCAAAAAATAGAGTCAAACAGGTTGACTGAGTCATATGGGAAGATAAAAAAAGGTTCTATACGATACTAAGTTGATTGAGTCAAATCTATTCTATAGTAAGATAAACAGAGTAGCCTATAAGAGACTAAATCAATGGAATTGGTTATGTTATGTAGGAAGATAAATAGTGTAACCCATAAGAGACTAAGTCGACAAAATCAACTGTGTTCAATAGGAAGATAAACAATGTAACTTGTAATAGACTGAGTCCTCTAATTTAAAAATGTTCTATATGTAGGAAAAAATTTAAATGTTATAAATTTGGATGACTAAGTAGAAATTGTGCAAAGAAACAAATTAAACACATAGGCAACTAGGTTGATTAAGTTGATCTATTTTTAGAACACAACATAAACCTTGTACCAATGCTGGCTAATATAAGTTTTACAATACAAGATACAATTGTCAAGAAAAAATAAGTAATACTAAAATGTAAATGTTAATATAAAGAGTGGGCATTCCTATACTTTTTAAATTACATAATTTATTTAAATGTGATAAGTTTTTAGAATTATAAAGGAACTAAAAGAGGTAAGCCAAAGTTTGTGTTAGGTATGTTAAGGCTAAAAGGGATCTATATTGGTGATGGTAATTTTTTGGTTTTGGGGCCAACCCCCTCACTTCACAATCCCACAACAATAAGGGTGTCAAGTGCTTTTCCAATATATACCATCAACCATGTATTTTTACTCAACCATAAAACTATTTCAGTGTCCCCGTTGTTGATGAAATCCAAGTAGGTAGACCTGGATATACGTGTTTAAATATTTATTTGATATTTTTTTATTTGATAGTGTGTGAAATAAGAAAGTGACCAATCTAGTAAATTAACATTCCTAGTTATACTACATTCACTAATTTAAGAAAGAGAGTAAATAAATGAAAGGTGAATTAATTACTACCAATGTGAGTTAATTTACTTTTCTTAAAAAGGAATAGTGTTAAGTCTATTGGATCGACCTAGTATGCAAATAATGTAGAATAGAGTCAATCTATCGATTCTATCTATTATAAGATATTCTAAGGAAATGCAATTGAGGAAGTCAACTGAGTTTCCTAGGTAAAAGTAGTTATAAAACTAAGGTGAGTCAGTCAACTTAGTTTAATGTAATGTGACAGTATTTATAGAACAAAAAAAATAGAAAAATAGAACTATAATTTAACTAAAAACGAAATGACTAAGTTGATTAGGATGAACCTAAAGTTTGTTTTTATAAATTTTGTTTAATTAATTTTAGTAATGTACTAAATCTATTGAATTAATTTTTTTAAGCTATGTTTTCCAGATGAGGGTTTGAACGTAAAAAATAAGATGTTAAAACAATGTCAAACAAGTCAACTGAGTTTGCATAAATTGAATAATTAATGATTGAAAAACTATGTTGATAGAATCAATATAGTAGTCTAAAGAGAATTTTTAAATTTTTAAAAACAAGATGAAGATCTAAATTGATAAGATTGATCTAGTGTGCTAAGGGAAAAATATGATCACAGAGAGTCAAACAAGGTTGACAGGTTCACCTTAGTTGAAAAACTATAAGTTTATGCCCTCATTGTGTTGATCAAATCAACAAAGTAGAAGATGACCTACAAAATAAAATAAATGAGTCAATCAAATTGATCTAGTTTTATGTAGGAGAGAAATACCTACACAAATAACTAAACTAAGTTAATTGGATCAACTAAGTCTTGATACCTATGTATAAACTATTATAATGAGTAGATAGAGTCAATCCATTAGTCTAAAAGTGAAGATTTAAAATCTACAAGGGTTAGTTCACATTCATCTCACTAGAATATATGCAAGTGAAAGTGAAGTTGATCTAAAAATCAATACTAACTCAGAGAAGATAAATAAGATAATGATACTTCTAGTAATATGTTTATAATTGAGGTCATGACCAATATGGATATGCTAAACCTACCTAGAGGATATCTTATTATATGATATGGCTAGAGAGGGTTCAAAATCCTCTATTTAAGTAACACCTCACAATATTCCAAGCTAGGTCTTGATAATTCAATGCAATAACAAAGTAAAGTAAATTTAATTTAGTGTTCACTAAAGTTTGTCCCATAAATGGGGGATAAACATAAAAAACAAACATGCCAATAATAATGCTACTCAAGTCAATGTAGAGGTAATCCTAAGTAAGGAGAGATAATACTTTCATTATCCATTATAAATGAAAATATATCTACTAATAAAAGAAGAGTAAGAGTTAGGAATACATACCTTGAAGATGAACCCATTGAGTCTCAATCTCTCCCTTGGGCAATGGTGTTTTGAAAAAAGTTGTTTTGGTTTGTAAGGATCAAAATAATAGGTCAGCTCTAGGCTACAAGACTTCTCCTATGCATCAAAGACATTTCCACAAGACAAGATTATTTGCCAAAAAGTATGAAACCCTAAACAATGACTCATCAAGTAGAATGGTGGATAAGCATATAAAGAAGTGCAAATGAATGATTCTCTATATTTCAAATGGGGTGAAGGATGTGTATATATATCTTGATCAACACCTAAACCCTTCTAAAATTTTAGTTGTTGAAGTTAGCCTAGTTGACTTAGTTAGTTATGAAATAGATTAATTGGGTTTCAAACCAAGTGGGTTGGACTGACTTAGTCCCATAACATGCTCAATTCCCATAACTAAACTGACCTAATCTACTGCATTTCTTAAGGTGGTAAAAATGGGTTTTGGCCTTGGTAGGGGCTATTTGAGGTGGTGAATTATTTGGAAAGGAGTGTATGAGAGGTGTCAAAGCTTAGGGAAACATATAAGAGGGGTTTGTATTGGTTTTAGGTGGAGGTATAGTGAAAATAATATTATGAATCACAAAAGGCCTACCCACCCCTTTCTCAATGCACCCTTTAAGGCATTCACTCATATAAATTGAGACTTGATGGGTTTCTATAAGATAAAAAACATCATTAATTGATAATTTCTAAAAATATTGTGTATACAGTAACTACCACCATTTAAGGTTTGAATATGATATGATTGTGCATTTGGAATAAGACAAAGGTAATTAATTTTCACTCATTATTTGATATAAATTTGGATAGTTTCATAATAATAATCATCAAAACAATCCATATCATCCATGATGAGGGAAGTAAAGAAAATAATGGTTAGGGCAAAAGGGTAAAAAACATTGAATATAGAATGTTTATGTGATAATGAAACTCGTAGATTAGGTTCACTAAATGCTTAACCTTAAATTGAGATATGGGGTATCTAGGGTTAAGAAGATAGAGTATTCTAGGGCACAAAGGTGATAAAATACTTCTATAATAAGCCAGTTAATAGAAATATTAGATAAATATTATTATAAATTTATAAAACTAAGATTGTTAAAAATAGTAAAGTACAACTATTGATAGATATTTTAATAAATTAGAAACAATGATACTTAGTTGGTTTAATGTATGCATTTAAGTCTAAGAAAGAACAAGGTAGAAGTGTATTTGATGATGATTATAAGATAGTCATAATTTTTTTAAATATCTTTTATGTAGCCTCATATTCTTATATTAGATCTATATAATTGTGTCAATGTATATGTCTACATCTAGCATAGGTGTACTTTATAGAATATTTATTGGATCTAGATGTAACCAATTAGAGCATTATGGGTTTTATATAACTTTTATTCTATTTTTTTCAGATCATATGCATAGGCCATTGCTCTTTATAAAATTATCACACCCTAGTTCTCCACCCTTGGAGTGACTATGGAAAAAATGGGTTAGTGGGATCACAATGTTGAGTTGACCCCTTTATCAATGTGCTCTACCTATATAGGCACTACTCCAAAAAGGGCCTAAAGCTGATGTATTTCTCACCTATGTGTTGTATTGTGTGTGCACATAAGATTACAATGTGTGATAAGAAATACATTCAATAACCTAGCTTGTAACTTAGGAAATATGGCCCATGGTTGCTCTTTGAGTTCTCTACACCTATAGAAATATTGATCTTATGACGAATATGGAAATAGGGACAAATAGAGAATATTTTTTCACTTTAATTCTTGATTGAGTTCTTCTTGGTATATTTCCATGTGAATTGCCTATGTTTTCTAGGTGACTAATGAATGAAATTTGATATATATATATATATATCCCATTTTTAATTATCTCACATTAAAGCACTTAGGCCAACCTTATCGATACATTTTTTTTAGATTAGATGACTTTTGGACATTGGACACTTTTTAATAAAATGTGCAATTGCATCAATGCATGTGTCTACCTGGGATGAAAGTGTCTAAGAAGCTACAAAATAGGTACATGTCCAAAACTAGTTGTAAAGGATAAACATCAATTTTAGAGTTTTTTTAATAGCATTGAAAGCTTGGGTCATTATTAATAAGGTTCAAAGTAAGAGATAAGTAATTAAACACAAACATTTATAAAACATGAGCATTTTGGTAGTGGCAAGGTCTAGAACTAAAAGGTAAATCCTTGATAGATATTTTACAAGTGTACAACATTGAGGTACTATATAAATCAAATTTTAGTATCTATAGTTTTAGAGATTAGGTCTCTATAGTATATTAAACTGATAAAACTATGTAGACCTCACACAATTAATCACAAAACAAACCCATAAAATAGTAATAAAGTTAGTTTGGATAGGAGAATTTCATTTGCATAGGAGTACCCCCCCTCACACTATTGTCCAAATAAGGTGATATTACCTCAAAACATATAAAATAGTCATTTATAGAATCCAATAGAGTCTCAAGTAGTTTACAATAGTTTCACAATTTTAGTTTCAAAAAAATAATCAAATTTGCTTAGTTTGGGGGCATCATATGTGACATGTGTTCCAGTTAACACAAGTTTTTTCTCAAAATTTTAGTTGTTATTACTAGGTCTTAGAATCCATATACACTAAAATATCAGATTGGGGGCATGTGCATGAAATATGGCTTAGTTATTCCTCAATTTTTACATGAGTTTTAAATATGGAATGGAAATCCATGTCATTATCTACATTATATAACTAAACACAAATTATAATAACTTTCTACACCAATATTTCACCATGAATGAACCTTATTATTTCTGCAATTGTTGGTTCACATTTTTACACTAGACCAATCTATTTTGATTCACACAAGGATTCCAAACTACTTTAATAATTTGGGTATGCAATGATGGAAAAAAACACACCTTGAGTTCTTAAGCACACTCATTTGTTGATGAAAATTTGGGCTTGCATAGTCCAATTCAAAATTTTCATTGCAAATGAAATCTCCAAATATCTTACCCTCCTCAATCACCATCTTTTTATAGTAGTTTTTTTCTGTATGAAAACCCCAGGGGTTGCATACCCAACTAGGTGTATTCATTACTTGGTATTATATATTTGTGTGTGTGTGTGTGTGTGTGTGTGTGTGTGTGTGTGTGTGTGTGTTTTTCTTTAATTCTTGATATTCATCTTAATTAAGGACTTATTTTATACATTTTTCATTATAGGTTTGCATGAAGCATAGTTTAGTGTTACCTATATTCAAGACTACACTTTACCTATAAGTTCAAGTATGCACTTTTTATCTTACTCTAGTACATTCACTTTACTACATTACTAGAATAAAATGGGTAAAACATGGATATTCAAATTAACATTTAATTAAAAGAAATCACTTATGACCACTCTTTTGACATACTAAGCTCATGACCTATGCTAGGTCCTTTTGACCATTTCCTTCAATTTATACATGATGACTCAATTATTCAAGAAACCCAAATCATTTCAAAATGTCTCTATACAAACCGCTCAAGAGTCTAAGCTCATTATAAAACTGACCTACACCTTCAACTTAGAAAATCATGCCATTAGGATAATAACACCTTATTAAGATAATAACACACCCTACTATTATCTGTTCTCACTAGTATTTTCATCCTACCAATTAAAAACTATTTTCTAAATTTCAAAAAATGTATAAAGGTCATCCTACAAGTTTAGTAAGCCCCATCTAAAGTAATTCCAAAAATACAACTATAAAAGAACATTTCAAACCATTTCACACATAATAGGATTCCACACTAAAAATCACAATAATTCTAATTGCACATTGAGATAAAATCCCCTATTTGTCCCAATTATTATTAAATATATCCATAGTATCCCTTAAATAAAGAGTGAATACACTTCTAAGGTCACAATTTATGGTTGAATCACTTAATCACACTAGGATTGGACCACCATCTAGTATTTTATACCAGTTTCACACACACCACCATAGCATGGGATAAATACATGGAGTTTGATCCTTCTTCTAATTATTTATATGTATGCAATGCTTAACACAAAGGTGTTGAGGTCAAACATAACTTCAACTGTTGACCCAATTTTAGTTCATGATTGAATTTTTCTTCTTTTTCTCTATTGAGTCAGGGTTTCAAATGGAAAAAGAGTTACACAATGATATCTGCATTAGATTGGAATCTCTTGTATAGTTTTTAGAATAAATAAGCAAAGGAAAACATAACTCAAAAATATCAGAACCCTATTGTCTTGTAGACAAGGTTTCCCTATTTAGAAAACAGTGCCCCCTACTAATGTCTAGTTGTAGTGCCATTGTCTAGAAACCATACATAATCATGTCCAATTTGGCACTCATTTAACATAGTCTATCAATTAATGATAGACCAATAAATAGTATGCATCTCATTTTTCCATCTAAGTTCATATTTCTCTTTTGTATTTTCCATATTTAGTATATTTCCAAATTTAGAAAGTTCTAAATTAGTTTATATCATTTATTGAATATCTTTATAATTTTAATTTTACATAATAATAATCTATCATATTTAGGCAGTACATCTCATAGTTTTGTAAAAATTTGATAAAACACATATACACACACATCTACAGATCCAAATGTTAGGAAAATCAATATTTAGCATAATAGATCTAGTTTACCTATTTTTCATTATTATAAATAATAAAATATATAATTATAAAACTTCATTCAATCAAGCATACAATTATAATAGCTTCACACAATCATTAAAAATCACAAAATTTGTAAACTATAATAGACCACAAGAAAAACTAAAAATTGCATAGCATAGAACAAGCTCTAGTTTCATATTTTAGTTCCTCATTTTCATGTTCAAAACCTAAATTTCATGGTATATTTCATTTATTTTCATTTAAAAAAAATTTAAAATAACATTTCAGTTGGTGTATGTAGTTAAAACTTTGCATATCCAAAATTAACACTTGCATCATTCATCTAAAATTCAATTTTTAGCACTTACATTCCTAAAAATATTGAAAAAAATAAAATTAAAATCATATTCATTTATTTTAATTTGAGATATTAATTTTATTATTTCAATCACTTTATTTTCATCAAGTAGTGTAGTTTTCTTTCCTTTAAAAAAAATTACCAAAAACACAATCAAATAAAGTCTTATCACAATGCATACAAGCCTAAACCTTAGTTTTAGCCATTGAAAATAATAAGTACACTTTTACAAATCATAATCACAATAAACAATACACTTTAAACAAAATTTCTTTTCCCCTTGGATGATACTTCTATAATGACCACACCTTCATGGAGAAATCATCTTTCCTAGAGTTATATCTCTCATTTATGCAAGTAACGTTGAGCTCATAATTGAATTTTTACATTATATTCCCATTACACACATTATCATCATTCAGATTAGTGATATTGATGATAAATACCATGTAAATTAACACCAATAGTTAGACCACTTTATATATTAACCCATTAATTTAACAATCTATAAATCTAGAGCTTCACTATTCCTTTTCTCCCTCTTCAGGACTAGCCACATCATATTTTTATTAAATTTACATATTAAATTTATTGGAAATAATAAACCTAATAGAGTCAAATAATTCCCTATGGTTACTTAGCCTAATTATTCTTAGTTCCCCATACCTAATATCGACCAAGTGCTTTAATATTAGATCCTCACTCATAGTGAGGGTTTAATGAATTTGATCTCCTCTCAATTTACCTCTCTTAATGAGTAGTGTGACACTGGTGAGATATTTTTATATTAACACGAATACCCATTACCATCTATCATCTAAAACCCCATCCTTCTACCTCAATTTAATCAACCAAACCCATCATATTTTTATTTGGTCAAGTGCATAAAGGTTGGCATGTCATTTTCCGCATGTACATAAATTGGTAAACCCAAAATGAAAGGATTATATTTTTTTTCATCATCTTCATTTAAATTTCTTCCACCTTAGCTCCTCCATTCCATTTATTTTTTGGTTATTTATATAACCCCAAATATTTTTATATAGGAATTTGAGATATCTTTCAACATAGAGAACTATTTGAGGAACCACCATGTTCTCAATGAGCCTTTATTATTTAGTTGGAACAATAATAACTCTACTTAAAAGTTAGTTTCAAAATAATTCATATTTAAACTCAAAAACTAGGTTTAAGGTAATGATTTAAGTAGTGTAGGACCCTTATGAAATTTATAGTAACTACCAAGACTCTAACAATATGACTTTCATTGATTGAGGGGGACTTTACCCTCACATTATAACTAGACCGCCAACTATCTTAAAAAGCCTAGATATGGAGAGCATAGAGAGATTCAATAAGTATATTGAGAGAATTTGTTATCTATAAGATGATATGAGAAAATTTTAATCATCCACACACCCCTATAGTGATAACCAAAACATCTCTATCCCACATGATCAAACTACAATAGCTCCCCCAAGTCTTCAAACATAAACTAGTTTATTAATGGTTATCAAGCCATATATCTAGAAGCTTCTACTAAGAAGGATATTATATCCATTACTATTTATTCACCCAATAAGTTCATATTAACCCTAGGGGGTTACATTTGGGATTTAGAAGGCAACCAAAAATCTCTCATCCAAGGGATAACTTCTAATACTTATAACCAAGGTCATCCCTCATCCATTTCCATTCCCATGGAAAACTATCAAACACCACCTTATCAAACAATTCAATATCAAATTAACTACACTTAAAACCATTATCTTGGGGACATCCTTACCCATGGATACCCCAACCTTGTATCTTCTATCATTCCTCTATCATATCAATCTCTTGTTTAAAATATTGTTGGAGATGTATTTTCTCACATTCCTCCTAATAATGTGGTGGCCAACACATTTCCACCCTTCATTCCTACAAGTTATGTGTTGATTAATATGTAACCCATGTACATGCATAACCTATAAGTACAAAACCCCACTTATTCATCTAACCCTCTTCTAAATTATTATCAAATGTTTTCCAAATCATCCACCTTTTCAACCATCACCTTTTCCTTCTAGCGGTTTCCCGCCCATTTCTTATCCAAACCTTCCTCTTCAATCCCATCTCACTATGCCTTTCACAGACTTTAATTCCATGGTGACCTATGAAAATATTTAAATAAATCCCTTGAATAAACATACAAGGAGTCATTTTTCTACATCCCCTACTTGAGCTCCCAAAGTTTAAAGGGGAGGGAGATCCCAATGCACATGTCAAGGCATATTCAACCACTATTAGAGAACTTATACCTTGGGATGGGGTAGTTTCAGAAACAAAACCTAAAACCCTCAAATTAATATCCCTAGACTTTTATTACCACCTCCCTGAGGCATCTATTCATTACTTTTGACAACTCATGGCCAATTTTTTCAAAACATCTAACATGAAAAAACTTTTCAAGATTACCATACAAGAATTCTTAAACATTAAACATGAACCCAGTGAATCTGATGCCCATTTCATCATGAAATATTGAAAATTCATAAAATAATCTACTAGTTCACCACATATGGACAAAAGAGAATAATTTGATCTCTTTTTACACTCCCTCAATAAATAAATGAGGAAATATGTTAAAAATTTCCCTAATCTATCTTATGAAAAAGAGCTCAAAAGTGCTCTCAAAATTAACCAAGTAGTTATCGATAGTGGTCATAGAGCCTATAAATAAAATGGGTAAATCATTTTCCCAAATTAAATAATTGGGATTATCTAAATTCAAATAAAACAACCCAAAAAATCAAGGTTTGAAGGTTCTAAATAGAAATCACAACAACTATAAATGTTGTGATGGATCAAAGAAAAAGACCAAACATTATAAATCAAAACCCACCTTAACCTATGAATAATTAAAAAAATAATGTAAGTGTGAAGAACCAAATTCCTCTATACATAATTTATAATAATTAAGTAAAGAGATCAATGGTTGATGATGAGGGGGATGTTAATATAGTCTCTTTTTCATTTCTCCAAAAACTAGGTTATGGAAAAAATAATTGCTCTACCACTCATAATACCCTAAGAGGTTATGATAGATTAAAATATACCTCAATTTGAATGATCATAATTCCATTAAACTTGGTATCCAAAATAGTTTTAGAATATTTTTACAAGATAAATAGGGATACAAACTATAACATGATCCTTAGAACATATATCCATAAAATTAAGGGGATCCCTTCTAAATTATTCCAAGAGATTAGATTCCTCCACTTAGGTAAGGTATTTATTTCTCATGGGTCATAAACCCTTTGATGTTGTTTAATTCAACTTAAATAATAAATTAGGACTCCATATATATTACCATCTAGACAATAATGGTGTGGTGAAAACCCCACCTTCAACCAAAGATACGGAACCTAGAATAACCATTGTGTGTTTCCTAAAGAGGATTTTTACAATTCCTAAGTCCCCATAAAGTGAGGGACCTAAGGAAAATTGATTTAATATCATATAAAAAGTGAGTGAATAAAAACTTATGACAAAACCAACCATTTTAACCAAGTCAATGTCTGAAATCATAATCATCCTAGAAAAAACTTAGCCTATCAAACTAATATTCAATCCATATAGTATTGTAACCTATATCCCTCATAGTCTTATCAAAATATATGATTTTATCTCAACCATTAAATTTAACCATCTTGGCATGGTGGAAATATTGGGGCATGAAGATAATCCCCCAAAGTAACCTAATGATCCACCTCCTCAATACAATCAATCAACTTCCCATCATGTAAGGGAAAATTGTATTTATATGTTAGATTAGATAATGAAACCATTTTACTTCCCCCTACTATGATTAAAACTATATGAATGAACTTACAATTGTACCCATGATACTATATACATCAACATCAGCTCAAAAGAAGACCCAAAACTTATCAAGATGGGATCTTCTCTCTACCCTATGGAGATAGAAGACTATAGAGAACTTGTCACTAAATTATCACAAGATTTTGATTTCCATTATTTGGATATGATGGAAAAAACATAAATTATTATACCTTACCAAAAAAATTATGAGTATCATAAAAATGTCCATGAACATCATATATAAGTGGGATACCTTATCATGAGACTTGACAATATTATAGATAAGAACAAGGGAGAAGGTTCTAAGTTTAATAATAATTGGATGGGCCCATATCTAGTGACTGAAGACTTTATTAATCAATACTATTAATTGTACAATTTATAGGGTAATGATTTTGGTGATTTTGTCAACTCTTTACACCTCAAACATTTATAAATATTTTCATTGAATTTCACATTTCCCTCTTTTCATGGTAAATAGGTTTCCCATTATTTATGTGTTATTTTTCATATCAAATGTTTTGTTTGGTGATTATTCATCTATGAGTTCACATTAAAAAATAATTAAATGTGTATCATATCATTCCATCTCATTTTCTATATAACCCTATTTCCCCTTTATAAAACATTCTCAAAATCAACATGACATAGGTCCTTATCTTAGTTATTACATGCATAGTGTACCTCATTCCCCTATACTATTGGATGGTGGATCCTAATCTTATTTTAATGCATAGTTCCCAATATGGGCTGGGGGGGGGGGCGCAATGCCCCCCACTAGGGTTTCTATGGGGGTCTAGGGGTAGTAAAAATTATGTAATTTCACTAAAAATGTACTATAAAATATTTTAATTTCATATTAAATCTAGACCATTTAGTATTAGGTTACAGATCTAATAATAGAAATTATGTTTATGTATTTTTTCCCTATATATAACCCTCCTTTGATATGAGGGAATTGGAATTATGTTTTCACATTGTATGTGAGTGAAGAGGATATTGTAGTGGTTTTATTATATGTTTTTCCCTTCATTTGTTGGATTGAATAATAAGAAGGATTGGCTATTTCTATGTGGATGTAGCTCATATTAGGTGAACCATGTTAAATCTATGTCTCTATTATGTTGTGTTTTATACATTTTATTTTCATCTTTAATTCATTAATATTGTTATATGTTCTATATTCCTAACAACTGGTATCAAATTCAAAGGTTTATTTGGTAGATAAACTCAAAGGAAAATAGGGTTTCCTAGTTTGAGTGGGAGCAATGGTGGAAGAAGGAAAGTTTAAGGTTGAAATTTTCAAAGGCAAAAACTACTAGCTATGAAATATGAAAATGGAGGAATATCTATACCAAAATGATATTTTCCTACTATTGGGTGGAATAGAAAATAAATCATCAATTATGAAGGATGAATATTAGAAGGTTCTTGATAAAAATGCACTAGGAATAATACAGCTATACTTGGCGGCATTGGTAGCCTTTAATATTTTAAAAGAAAAGACAATAGTGGATGTGATGAAGGCATTAGATAGAGTGTATGAAAAACCCTCAACCTCTAACAAGGTATTTCTTATGAAGCATTTATTTAATCTATAAATGTTATAAGGTGGGTCTATTGATGATCATTTAAATGAATTTAACATGGTCACAAATTAGTTAAGATTTGTAAGAGTAAATTTTGATAATGAGGTTAGGGATATTTTGATTCTATGCTCATTTCTATAAATTTAAAATGTCTTGGTCATGGTTGTGATTAATTCTATCTCTGATTCAAAAACTTTAGAGTTTGATGATGTTATGCTTGTTATTCTTAGTGAGGAAATGCGATGAAAAAGCATAGGTGAGAAATCAAGTAATGCTTTGACTATGGAGGATAGGGGAAGACAAAAGGATAGAGGAAAGGGACCAATGGACCATGGTAAGTATAATAAGGGCATATCCAAATCTAGAGGAATTTTTGTGTGGTATATTTATGGGAAGAAAGGACACTTGAAATATTTTTGCTTTCAAAAAGGAAAACAAGGAGATGGACAACAAGATAAAAATTAAGAAAAAATGTAGCAGATGATGTGTTACAAGATGATTTAACCCTTTCTTTAGATCATATTAATGATTCTTGGGTGTTAGATTTAGGGTCTTCATTTCATGCTACACCCCATAATAAATATTTTCAAGACTATTTTCGAGGTGATTTTAGACATGTTTATTTGGGTGATGGTGAACCTTATAAAATCTTAGGAAAGGGTAAGATACAGATAAAATTATAGAATGGAAACAAATGGTTACTAAAAGAGGTAAGGCATGTTCCTAAATTGAGAAGAAACCTAATTTTAGTAGGGAAATTGAAAAGTGATGGTTGTATAGTTACATTTGCAAAAAATTTATGGAAGGTCACTAAAGGATCACTGGTAATAATAAAAGGAGAGAAGGTACATAAATTATATTTATCTAGTGGTAATGTTGACCCTTTTATTGTTTTATATTCTACAAAAGTGGATACAAAATTATGGCACCATAGACTTGGGCACATGAGTGAAAACGGGATGCAAGTTCTTCACTCAAATAATTTTTGGCTAGATTTAAAGAATATGGATTTGGAATTCTATGAGCATTATGTGTATGAAAAATATAAGAGAGTCAAATTTCTTAGAGTTGGGAAGATAAATAAGGATGAAAAGTTAGATCTTGTACATACATATGTATGGGGATTAGCTTAGGTATTATACTTTGGTGACTCTTAATATTATGTTACTTTTATTGATGATGAAACTAGAAAAACATGGATTTATTACATATGAAAAAAAATTAAAATTTTTGATACTTTTAAGAAATGAAAATATTTGGTTGAGAATGAGATAGGAAATAAGTTGAAGTGTGTTAGATCAGACAATGGAGATGAATACTATAGTAAGGAATTTGATAATTATTTTTCATCACATGGGATTAATAGAGAGAAGATGGTTCCAAGAACACCATAACAAAATGGTGTGTTAGAAAGGATGAACATGACAATCATGGAGCATGCAAGGAGCATAAGATTACATGCAGGGTCACCCTTGTAGTTTTGGGAAGATGTTATGGATATTATTGTTTACTTAATAAATAGAGGGCCTTCAAGTCTGTTGGATGGTGGCATTATAGAAGAAGAATGGATAGGTAAAAAGGTAGATTATTCCTTCTTAAAAACCTTCAATTGTGAATAATTTGTCCATATTGATAAATAAAATAGAATCAAGCTTGAAGCAAAATCCAAGAAATGTAATTTTATTAGATATGGAGTCAATTATTTTTTTTACTATTTATGGGAATTTGAAAATCACAAAAACATTAGGAGTAGAGATGTGATCTTTAATGAAAGGGTCATGTACAAAGATCAATTATAGGGAAAGAAACAAGAAAATCCAAATATAGAATATGTAGTACTTGATAAAATCACTAGAAATGAAATTCCAAAAGTGCCAAAAAATTAGAATGTGTAAAAAATAGAAAAAACACCTCAAACTCTTGAAATTGTAGTTAGAACATCTACCAGAGCAAGCAGACACCCTGAACAATACTTTCATTTACTTTATTATTTATTATTGACTAATGGTCATGAGATAGAAAGCTATGAAGAAGAAATGCATGTATAAACCAAAAAGAAGTGGGAGCAAGGCATGAAAGAGGAGATGGACTCCTTGGTACATAACCAAACTTGGGATTTGGTTTAGTTTCCTATAGGTAAAAGAGAATTGCAAAATAAATGTCTTTATAAGATGAAGGAAGAAGATGGAGGAAAAAAGAGGTACAAGGATAGACTTATTGTAAAGGGTTTTTAACAAAATAAAGGTATTTATTTTGATGAAATATGTTCTCTATTTGTAAAAATGAGTTCCATAATAGCTATTTTAAGTTTGGTAGTAGTAGAAGATTTGCACCTTGAACAGTTAGATGTGAAGACTGCTTTCCTTCATGGTGATTTGGAGAAGGAAATATATATGGAGTAAGCATAGGGATATGAAGTAAAAGGTAAGGATAAAATGGTGTGCATGTTGAAGAAGATTTTATATGGTCTAAAGCAAGCTCCAAGTTAGTGGTATTTTAAATCTGACATGTTTGTGATAGAGCAAGGTTATAGTAGATGTCATTCTAACCATTGTGTCTATTTTAAGAGATTAGATAATGGTAGATATATTATATTATTATTGTATGTAGATGACATGCTTGTTTTAGGGTCTAACATGTAGGATATAAATTATCTCAAAAGAAAATTAGTAAATTCTTTTGCAATGAAGGATTTGGGTGATGTAAAGTTGATCCTTGTTATGAGGATAACAAGAGATAAGAAAAATTAAAAATTGACATTGTCTCAATAAAAGTACATCAAGAAGGTGTTGCTCAGGTTTAATATGCAAGATCCAAAACCTATAAGTACACCTTTGGGAGGGAACTTCAAATTAATCAAGGAATAATGTCCTAAAATACATGAAGAAATAAATTACATGTCTAAAGTTTCATATGATTTAGTAGTTAGAAGTTTAATGTATGTTATGGTGTGCAAAAGACCAGATATTGCCCATGTAGTGGGAGTTGTCAATAGGTTTATGAATAATTTAGGAAAGGAGCACTAGGATGTAGTTAAGTGGATTCTCATATACTTGAGAGGGACCAATGATAGATAGTTGTTCTATGAAGGTTCAGATGTTACTTTACAAGGATATGTTGATGTAGACATGACTGGAGATTTAGATGGTAGGAAGAGCACCACAGGTTATGTATTAATTATTGGTGACATAGTAGTTATTTGGATTTCAAAATTATAAAAGATAGTTTCTTTGTCAACTACAGAGGTAGAGTATGTTGCAACTATAAAAGCTAGCAAGGAGATGATATGGATGCAATGATTCATGAAAGAGTTGAGGCATAAGAAAGAAGATTTTAGGTTGTATAGTGATAGATAAAGTGTGATTCATTTATAAAATAACTCAAAATTCCACTCAAGAACCAAACATATACAACTTAGGTATCACTTTATTCATTTATTTTTGAAGGATGGTCAACTAAAGTTGGAAAAGATCCATACAAGTCAGAATCCTACAGATATGATAAAAAAAGTAGTCACAAAGGAGAATTTGGAGAGTTTTTCATACTCAATAGGTATTCAAGGATAAAAAATGATATGAGAAACAATATAGGATCAAAGTTCAAAGAAAAGTCCAAGGAAGAGTTGTAGTGGTGGAGTTGTAGCAATCAATCTCCAAGTGGAAGATTGTTGGATGGTGGATCCTGATCTTATTTTAATGCCTAGTTCCTGACAACGGGGGTGTGGGGGGGAAAAGCCCCCCCACTAGGGTCTTCATGGGGGTCTAGGCCCCCCATATTGGGGGTTTGGGGGTAGCACCCTTGAAGCAAAATTTTATTAAAAATGCACTATAAAATATTGTAATTTCATAGTAAATCTAGACCATTCACTATTATGTTGTAGATATAATAGTAGA
Organism: Torreya grandis; assembly: GCA_037957365.1. Taxonomy (NCBI): domain Eukaryota; kingdom Viridiplantae; phylum Streptophyta; class Pinopsida; order Cupressales; family Taxaceae; genus Torreya; species Torreya grandis. Next base: position 6,705,409 of record JARHVA010000037.1, read on the forward strand.
AATTATGTTTATTCATTTTTTCCCTATATGTAACCCTATTTTTATATGAGTGAATTGGAATTATGGTGGCACAATGTATGTGAGTGAAGAAGATATTGCAGTGGTTGCATTGCAAGTTTTTCACTTCATTTGTTAGATTGAATAATAAGGACTGGTTGTTTTTGTATGGATGTAGCTCATATTAGGTGAACCACATTAAATATATCTCTCTATTTTGTTATGTTTTCTGCATTTTATGTCCATCTTTAATTCATTAATATTACTCTATGTTCTTTATTGCTAACATATACCTTCTTTCAATCTTGGAAAACTCTAACCTATAGTCTATTCCAAAATCTTGTCCATTATAGAGTCTCCTCTGATGTTTATCTCTATCAAAAACACTAGTATGATCAAACCAAGTAATGTTACTCACCTATCTTTTCCTTTGATGATGATCCATTGTATATTAATGGTTACACGAGGTCAAGACAAAAAATAAAATAAAATAAAAGACATTAATAAAAAACTAAAGCATATACAAAGTAAATCAAATCTCATATCTCTCAATTTTAGGTAATTTATGGTGTTAATCCCTCATATATTACTATTTCCATGGGTTTAATATTTATAAAGATGCCCTTACTCACCTACATCTAGCCTTTGGTGATGATCACATGTGCCTTCCTAGTCTCATGAGACTAATTTTAGAGAGTTAGAAAGAAAAAAGGAAAAAGGAAAAAAATTAAGTAAAATTAAAAACATAAACTGTCCAAAAAAATGTAATAATATTCCCCATAAATCTTGTCTATATGTTTATGTCAAAAGGATAACTTTTCCCGCTAACCAATTATGTCATGGTTGGCCACCTCTAAATAAAGTGAATAAAACTAGTGTTTTATGAGTTTGGTAAGAAGTGTAATTTCCCCCTTTGATCATAAGGATTAGATCAAACTCATGTTTCTTGTAAATTTTTTATGTATAGTTTTATGCTATCATTTCACATATCCTATTCCCCTTTCATTCATTTACTACATGTTGAAATTTATAAGAAAAATAGCTTGATCATTACTTGAAAAATAGTTGTTAGTACATTTGTGAAAATTCATTTCATTACATTTACATTCATTATGTTTCCACATATAGAATATATAAGAATATCTATAATTTTTTAAAAAACACATATATATGGCATTTTATCACATTTCTAATCATATAAAGTGCATAAATTTTAATTTTCATAAAAATTAAAAGAACAATGCATGATGTCAAGTCACCAAAATAAACCTAAATTTTTCTCTATATATTCAATGTCAAGTTTGTATATATCATGTCTCATTAAAATTACCTTTGTAGAGGGCATTTTTTTATAAAATATTAAAAATTAATAAAATATAAATATAATAGATTGACCTTAAGGTCCCATTGGAGGTTGTTGACTACCTCAAAAATCTTAATGTCTAGGAATCCTAATCCTCCTCCTATGAGAAAGTCTTGATGTGAAGTGATGTGGGTTATGGATTATGTTCTTAAGGCATCTCCTATTCATTCCCACCTGGTATGTTTTCCCCCCCACTATATATCAACTAGATAATCCTAACCTCCTCTAGCCCTAATAATATCCTGAAGAGTCTTACTATCCTCCCCCTCCATCATGTGTCCACTTCTATATCATGATATATAATTGTGTTGGTGGATGTTTTGGTGGTGATTATACCTATTACTAGCCTCCCATATGTATCATAACTTATACTATAACCTACACAAATTTTTTTCTTACTTGTACACCTCCTCTCAAAACTCTCTTAGTAGCACCCATGATAGGAGTCCCAGATGTGGGAAGATGCCACCCTAATATCCATAATATACCATCTCTTATCTCTTTGCTCACCCTAAGCACTACTTGGGCAATGGGTAGATTGGTTATGTAATGTAAAATAAATTATTGGGGTACCCTATCCATGGGGTGGACCTTTGTCTACAAGGACTTATCTCATACCTACCATGCACTCTCACAAATTGTGATAGTTTCCACCTCATCTACCCATTATCCTACCATACCTTGATATGGTATATCTACCAGTTCTATCACTATAAATGTGCCTACCAATCATGGAATGTCTCTTAATAATGCCATACCTATCCACCTAGAGGCATTGATGGCCCACAAAACCCTGATCACTACCCTTTGATAATAATGGGTCATACACTTATACACCCACATCATGATGAGTGTAGGGTGGCTAATGGATAGATCCCCCAACCTCATGATCTAATATAAGTATTTATAGGTCCTAGTCAAAACCTCCTAGACCCACATGAAATATTGTCCCCTCTCCTCAATGCTCCTAAAATGGGTGCCTAGCTATAAATTAGGTGATTTATCCCCTTGTCTCCCACTAATCATGAGGTAAAGATCCTTTTAATATCCTTGTTGATGATCAATATCATTGCCTACTCCACCCCTACCAGTCTAACCCCATAATGTATACCGACATCAGGTGTGTTAATGCCACTAAAATAGTTTTCCCAACTAGTAGCCTCACCTTTCTCCATGGCCTCTCTCAAGACCACAACCCTACCTATAGCTACAAAACTTAATATCCTAGACACATCCATGACGGTGATAGTTCGATCTCCTAGGACTTTTGGGAACTAGAATTTATTTTGGTCAATGTCTTAGTAAGTGAATAGGTTACAAAAAAACCTACTCAATAAAGAAACAATCCCACCTGTATAATATTGAGTACCCTTCTATATCTAGTATGGCTAACTCATCAATCATCAACTACCTTAGAATGTAAGTAAGCCACTCCTACTCCATAGTGTTGCTTCATTATATGTATATGACCTGAAAACACAAGTTAAAACATCCATAATCACTCTTCTATCCTTGAAAATTAATCCAAGCTTTTCCTTCTCTCTCCATGGTGAAACCACTACCTTATGCAAGTAATAATTATGAAACCATCATAGTGGTAAAAAAACTAATTACATAACCACTACATGATGGTATCATGATTTCCATGTCATAAATGTTTTTCCATGGTGATTTATTCATCTATCATAGGTAGAAATGTAATTACTAGTATACAAGGATTGATAATTCTATCTCGACACTAGTAGTTAACCATTTGGCTACCTCCACATCCTATCTCCCTTAAATTTCCAAAATTTTAACCAAAACATTAAAAATTTGACATTTTTCTTATATATCCTCCAACCCAATCCCTATCATGCATTCTAACTCAAATTTATGAGATTTATATGAGTTTTCAAGAAATTTTAAAAATTAGGGCAAAAATACAAAAAGGATTATAACTTACCTATCCCTAACCTACTCCTTATGTTTCTTGTATGTTTTACATCCTCTCCTCACACTTATTGATCTGAATTATCTCTCTTCTAATTCTATCATAGAAAATTTAGAGCTCAAATTTCTCAAAATTCAATTGTACAAATGATTTCTATTTTTTAAGAGTTTTCAAATAAATTATCTATTTTGCTAGTTGTTATGTTTTGAAAACCTTTCATTTTTGGTAATTTTCCTTCAAAACTTGTATTTCCTCTCACCTTGAAACATATTTCATGCATAATTACCTTAAATGTGTCAAACACTAATAATTTCAATGTTTTATTTTCCATAGCATCACTACATGGTAGGTTATTTTTCTTTATTGGTTTTATAGGTCATCATCACTCAACACTGAGCTTAGCCCCCTGACAGGGTACTTCAAGTAGTTTCCTCAACCCCATGTACACGATAAGTAGATGTCTATATTTTGATTAATTATCATGTTTTTATCTCTCTTAAAATTTCACTTGATTCCCATTTTTTCTTGCACATCACAAGGGTATCTTAGTTGGCTTAGTTATGGCACATAGGAAAGTAAGGTAAACTTCTTATTAGTGGAAAAATGGGCACTTTTGTTATTTCATAGTTTGTGACTCACCTAATGTGAAATTACACCAATTCACCAATATTTTGATAAATCACCATAAGAATGGTTAGTTTCCTCTGATTTTGAGAGGGGAAGTTCCCTCATAGGATATAAGTAATTTGGGTGTTTTTGTGTACTTTTCACTCAAAATCACAAAAGAAAAAAAATAGAAAATAAAAAAATAAAAGGGGAAGAAACCCATAGCGATAAAAAACTAAAGAACCAATGGGATAAATCAATAGTAAACAACATAAATATAACTTCTTCCTCTCAAACAAGAATGAACATAGGAATAGTGAGGATTTTGGGAACACAAGGCATGTTTGGAAGCACAAAATCTCCTCACAAGCCTGATTACACACAATTGGTAGAATATTTCATTGAGATAAAACATGTATAAACTCATGGTCATCAAGGAAGATCATACATAGGGATCTCAACACAAAGTTTAGAAAACATCATTATTTTAAATAACCAAATAAATGTAGAAATTTTATGGAGTCTTTGATCACAAATAGGAAATATGAATTCATAAACAAAGATAATTAAAATCTATAAAACCCCAAAAGAGTCTCACCCATTTTATTTTATTTCATTTATCCAATTTATAAATAATATATCTCTACACAAAATTGCAACTTGCTCTCTCCAAGAGCTTCAGAAAAATAGAACACTAGAAAAAACTAGATTTTTTCCTTTTGTACAATCCCTTTTCCTTTAGAAGATGAAAAACCCTTTATTTGCCTCTATTTTTATTTTCTTTTATTTAGGCAAATTCTTAATATAAAAATGGCCTTTTCAAATTACACTTGCACACAAATATTACTTATATAAATAATTAATATATCTAATGACTAAAATAAAAAAATAATTTAATGACTTTACTTAATGCTAATTATTTATAAAATAATTAATAATGTAATTAAGCCAATACATTTCATGTCAAACCCACTATATCAAATGTACAATTTATAACTTGTGGGATAGTAAAAAATGATGCCTTGTTTATTGGGCTATAGAGTTACAAAAAATAAGACAAAAGGCAAAAATGACAAAAAAATGATAAAATAGGGTAGTGAAATTTAGGCAGCTAATTTCACTACAACACTTCCTAAGACTCATTTTCCTTTCATTGTGCCATTACTCAGGAAAACACCTTTTCCAATTCATGTCAAGGCATCTCCCTGATAGGGCAATATGTATGCACCCAAATTTTTTATTATGCAATATTTAATTAAAATTCCAATGATGATGCAAAGATCTTGACAAATATAATGCTCAAAACTAATTCTCTCTTATTTAAATTAATTTTATTATTTTCTTGGCTGTCATGTTTATCAAATTCTCATTTTTTAAAGCATTTTGCTTCAATTTTTTTAGCTTGGCTTCATGATGAAACTATTATACTAAAAACATATTAATCATGTTAGTTCATAAAATACCTTGGCAAAAACATAACTACCAAAATGGTTCCATATTTTATAATGTAAATTTGTTAGCCTAAGTGGTAGTTTTGTGAACCACTGTAGTGGTTTCAAATTTTCCACCTATAGACACTAGAAGTTCCATCATATATGCATGTTTTTAAATTTAGAATCCGAGAATTCAATTTTCACATATTTTACATGTTTTTAGTTTTATTTCTTGGTTTTTTTACTTTACGATCACCTTCAATATTTCCCAACTCACTCTTTATCTTATTTTTATCAATCCTTATCAAGTTAACTTAGCCAACCTCCTAGTAAATCTTCATTTAAATTCCATATGCAACCTTCTTTCTTCCTTTAAAAGTATGTCACTTTTCTTAGATTTTTAGATCCAAAAATTCTACCAAGTATTAAATATTTAAAGTTTTTAAAATCCCTATCTTACCTAATTTTATCTTATATAAGTTTTTCCTTGATTTATAGTCATATTTGTGTTACTCTACATAAGTTTGTACAAGAAAATTCATCAAATTTGTAACTAGTTCATTGTTGTTTATGAAGTAATCCAACCAAAGTCTAATTGTTTCCTTATGTATAATTGTGTCCTTATTTCTTATACTTTTTTTTCATTATTTTTTGGAGATTTTCCAAAGGAAATATTGAGAAAATGAGATAGCTACCTAAGAATTATATAATCATATTAATTACTTCTTCACCTTCACTTGATTTCACCATTTATTAGGTTGGATGATTTGATTTCAATTTTGTTTTCTCATTCCTTATATAGATTCATATTTAAAAATTCTAAAAAATAAAATAAAATAAATCATCTTCCTCTCTTTTTTTTTCACAAAAAATAATATTTTTGATCTATATAGTTTGTAAATACATATCAAATCTTCAAAAAACATAATTTTTCATCCAATATAGGGTATATTAGGTGAAATTTATCATTAGGTACATCCACACAAATTTATTATAATTTCAATTTTCTCTCAATGAATATTCATAAAACAAACATATACACACACATCCACGCATTCAAAAGCTATGAATATCAAGATTTGCATATTAGATCTAGTTTATCTATTTTTCATGATTATAAATTAAAAAAATAGAATTATAAAATTACATTCACTCAAAAATATAATTAATAATAGCTTCATACATTCATCAAATAACTCAAAAACTTACATACTAGAATAGATTGCAAGAAAAAAACTAAAAATTGTATAGCATAGGATAAACCCTAGTTTTAAATTTTAGTTCTTTATTTGCATGTTTAAAACCTAAATTTCATGTTAAATTTCATTTATTTGAATTCAAAAATAAAATAAAAATAGCATTTCATTATATGCATGAATTTAAAACTTTATATAAAACTAGGAAAATCCAAAATCATGACTTTCATCATTCATCTAGAATTTAGTTTTTAGTACTTGCATTCCTTAAAATCTTGAAAAGAGAAAACATAAATGCATATTCATTTATTTTAATTTCATTTATTTATTTCAATATTTCAAGCACTTTATTTCATCAAGTAATTTAGTTTACTTTCCTTTGTAAATATTATCAAAAATAGAATCAAACAAATACTTGTTAAAACACATACAAGCTTAAACCTTATTTTCATCCATTCAAAATATGAAGTGCACTTTTCCAAATCATAATCAAGACAAGATATAAAAAAAAATTATTTTTCCCTTGGATTATGATTCTATAGTGACCATACCTCCATAGATAAAACATTTTTGTATAGAGTTAGATCTTTCATTTACAATAGTAACATCCAAAGTAATATCAAAACTGAGCTTATAATTAAAGTTTTCCATTCGACTCCCATTCCAAACCTAATAATTAGTTAGATCAATGATTTTAATGACAAATACCATGTATAAATACACCAATAGTTATACCACCTCATATTTTATCCCATTAATTTGATGATCTCCAAGTCTAGACCTCCGCTCTTCCTTTTCTTCCTCCTTAGGAATAGCCTCATCATAATTTTAATCACTTAACATATGACATTGATTGGACATAGTAAAATTGATATATTTGACTAATTACCTAGGGTTATATAGTCTAATTACACCTTTTTCCCATACCTATTATTTACCAAGTGCTTTGATTCTTGTCTTCACTCGCATTGAGAGTTCTTGAAATTATATATCCTTTCAATTCACCACACTAAACAAGAAACATCCATGAGAATTGTCTTCATAATAAACATATTCAAATGCAATCATACCTCAAAGTGATCCTCTATGTTTTTTTATTACCAAAAAATAGAGTTTATGGTCACCATTCATAATTTTAATGAACAATCTATATAGCTAAGATTTTCAAAATATGGAAAATAAAACCATGGACTCCAAGTTGATAATTTTCAAGTTATTAGAAACTCTAGAAAAAACAAGATTAGGAATCCCATCAAAACATTATGAAGAATAAATATTAGACCACAACATACCTAGGAGGAGACATGAAACTATAAGATATAATACCTCCAAATAACATGCTCATTTGTTAGCTATCAACCAAGATGATGCTTGCTAAAATGATGGACCTTGAATTACACCTGTCAAGTGTATTACTCACCTTTATCTCAAGAAGAGACATGGAATTTGTTTAATAAAATGCACCAAATAAAATACTCAATTTGTATCCATTGAAATCTATTAATCACATTTGGTCTAGCTGGGCAATCTTGCATACACAAGGTAGCATGAAATACTATAGCAAGATGAACACTATAGAATGTATCTTAATCTGGTACAATGAACTACCAAAGGAAGACACTTATATAAACAACTAAGGTAATGTGGATTATGTGAGTTCCTAGATCCCTTAAGAATAAATCATATGAGTCTATTACAACTACCATCTTCCCCTACCATTGATGAATAATTAAACCATTAAAATTTGCCTATGAACTATTTGACAAAATGTCTCAAAGAATTTTTTTTTTAATTTCCAATCATCAGTCCCATATGCTTTGCATGTGAACCATTTGAAAAAATGCATCATTTAAATTTGGGCATTTAGGGACCCTTAAAATATTTGACAAAATGTATTATTACATTTACACCTAAGACATTTTATGAGATCTTTTCATACCACCTCTTCACATGCCTCAAGATAATGCATCTTTGCCTTCATAGCTTTTTTTGGTGGAGTGCCAGTCCAAATATTCATGCCTTCTCTTTCAAGTTTTTCAAAATTATTAACTAAATTTGAATACATGATATATTTTATGATCCACTTTATTAATTTAAGACATATATTTGCCTTTGGTTAATTATGTCACTCTAATGTACAAAAAACACTAGATTTAGTGTATATCTAGAAATTCTTAGTGTACTTAACATGACAAAGAACTTCTCACCAACGTGCCAAATTCTTGGGAATTATTGGAATCTAATCTATCTTATCTTAGTAAAAAAAAGAGTTTCCCCCTCTCCAATTTTTTATACACAATATCAATAATAAATTCTATACTTTTGCACATGTAAATTACATAAGACTTAAAAATATGAAGATTGGTCATGAAGAACATTCAAGTGAGCAAGGATTTTTTTACCAAGGGCCTCGTCACATTTTTGCCTTTATATGGGAGGTATATAAGGGGAATTTGATCTGAATTTACATATTATATCTTATATATTTCATTATAAAATTCCCTTTCCAAAATCTAGACCACTTTCTCCTACATGCCTAGCAACCCAATAGTCAACAACTAAATAATTAACATAATGCCACCCATCGTCTTAATTTTTATAGCACCATTTCCTCATCATAAACTAAAGTTGAGAGATCCTCTAAATTAGATTCTTAATCATCACCTTTTTTTAATCAATATCTTACATAAGAGGGATGATAGCCTCAGACTTAATAAGAAAAAATGATGTTTTCATTAAATAGACACCCCTTTGAACTCTACATGTTTCATCTAGGGGTGGTGATAGACACATAAAAATAAAAAATTTCCTTCTTGGGATTAGTTTAATTAATTTCTTTTAGTTATCTAAAAATGTGCAAGGGAAATGGTTTCCCTAAAACTTTGCTAGTGGAGTCCCATATCTAAGTAGCCTCACAATAATTAGAATGACTCTAGCTCTAGCTATTTTTAATTTAAAATTAGTGTTTGAAGGTGTAGTAAACTGACATAATACTCCAAAAGAATTTTCAACCAACTAATATTTCATAAAATTACTCATAATTATAAGGATTATTTAGGAAATAATACTTATAATCATAGGTAGTGTCCTAGCCTCTACAAGCCATTCAGTTATATGTTTGTTATCTAAAGGAAGGTTCCTAAGGACTCCAATTACAATATATTTCTATTCTTCATCTACAAATGTTGAAATAAGGTTCACAAAGTTTACTATATATTTTTTCCCAAGATGCTCTACCAATGAACACCCATCTCTATCCTAAGACAAGATAAATAGCAACTTAATAATATTGGCTCACATCTCTAAGTTACTAGCTTCAAAAATGGGAAGTATTATCTGAATATTTACTCCCTCTCTTAACTTTTCCCTGACCTCAATTACAGTTGGTGCATTACACAGAGAATGGAATGCTCAAAGAATGATCCTTGGATGTAAGGACCTATCAAATTTATTAAAGATATTAACTTGTATTAGATTTCAAGAGTACAACTATTGTGTCACTTTTACTTTTAGGTAGTGCAATAGATGTAGTCAGGGTTGAAAATGTGCTAGAAACTTATTCTCTCAAAGTTAATACAATTGATTTTAGTGTGTATATTAGGTCTAATATGGTTTGAATCACTCCATCTTTGATCAATGGTAAATTATTATTAGTTAAACTTGAAATATTCTAAAGTGTTCCAATAGCTGTTGATTTATATTCAATATTTCTATTTGAAATCATTTCAAAAAGTGGAGCCAGAACTCCCTCTTTCACCTATGCAGCCTTGTTTTGATTTGTCAAACCCATTTCTAAAAAAACACTTGCCATAAAAATTGTAACTATGAGAGATATTTCATGCATAAACCCACGTGATTTTTTATAATAAATTTAAGGCATGCTAAATTTACTTTCATTATTTGCTTACTCTGATAACTACCTTCATCTTCTAGAGCATCATTGGAATTTTCATTATCATCAATTCTTATTCGATAGTTCTAGATTAGTATAAAATAGTTTTGATGCACTTCTAGTATATGATAATTTGACCTATTATATTTAACACACAACATTGAATGAATCCTTGAGCTATAGTTCCACAAAAGATGTACATTTTTCGTGCACAAACCCATTAAGTTCCAAAATAGAAGTTTTGTTGGCAAGAATATAACCCATAAAATATCATGACATCTAACCATGAATTATTTATAATACCTACATGTCAAATGTGGAGCTACAAAACATGAATGTATGTCAAATTATTTCCACAACTTCATTAAAACAATAGGATCTTTTAGAGAAGAGCACAACTACCAAAACACCTTGTGAGCCTAAGAAACCAACATAGGGAGAAGGAGAAAGACCACAAAAAAAGGTTGGGTTTTATGGAACACACACACACACACACACACACACTAGAAAAAAATTAAGGGGGAAATGACACAAGCCAAAATTTTACAAAAGGGGAAATTATTTAGAAAGGTAAGAAAAAGAAAATGAGACTAAAAAAAACCATTTACCATTTGATCAAAGTATGAACCTTTGTAGGATAAAATTTGATAATATGAGGACATCACATGCAAGGAAAAAATTAAGGGAAGTAATATATTTTTCATCACATTAATGGGGAAGATATGATGCATGGAGGGAAAAATAAACATGGATTCAAACACATGACCTTGCACAATCGAAATGAAAAAATTATTTGCATTCTTCTCATGAATGTAAGAGGTTTGCTTGGATTTGAAACATGAAACACAAAAAACATTAGACATACTTCCAACACCTTCATCTCTTGGGTGCCCTTGAGATTCTTCAACCATGAATCACTGAATCAAATCTCCTATACGTGCCTCTACATGTGAACTTAAAACCTCTTGGAACTCAAAATAGATGGAAATTTCTCATGGATTGCTTCTTATTTTCTCTTCAAAACCTATTATTAGCTCATGTTCAACATAAATGCACACTTTTTCTTCACCAACATGAAGCCCATTATCTTTGTGACTTACCTCATGCTCTTGAAATATGGTTAAATTTTTATTTTCTATGAATTTTTCTACTTGAGCTAAATTTTAGCGTGGGCATATTTCTTCCTTTTTCACTTGTATGTCTTTATAGAAGTTTTTCAAAAACTAAACTCTTGTTTTGTCATCAACAATCTCTCAGATAGAATTTTATTTGAAAACTGGTATAGAGAGAAATATATTTGGTTTTATATCATCATTTTCATAAAACCAAACAACACTTAATTTAGGCTCATTTTTAACATTTGTCTCTTTTATTTTTTCTTATTTTTTCTACCCAAGGTTTGCATGATATACATACTCATTTTTCAGCTAAAACTTCTTCATACCTATAACCAAAATCAGACCATGGGAAGTAATAATTTTTTTATAAAATTAGAATCATGGGCTACATTTCATCATTTTAAATAATCTTTTCAATGAAATCACCATTCTTCTCTTTCAAGGGGAAGATTTATTTCAAATTTTAGGAATCAAAAGGCACATTTTCAATCCCCAGTAGAGTCACCAAAATTATTGGTATAAAAATGGGCACTTTTGGTATTTATTGGTTTATCACTTTCCCAATGTGAATTGACACCAATTTGATAATAGTTGGAGAAATCACCATAAGAATGGTGAATCTCCTCTACTTTTGAGGGGGGCAGTTCCCTCATAGGATATAAGCAATTTGAGTGTTTTTGTGTTATTTTCACCCAAAAGCACAAAAGGAAACAAAATATAAAATAAATAGATAAAAAAGGGAAAAACCCATAGTAGGATAAAAGTGGAAAACCACTGGGATAACTAAAGATTAAATAATATAAATAGAACTCTTTCCTCTCACACACTAATAAACATAAGAACATCAAGGGTTTTGGGAACACAAGGCATGCTTGAAATCACAAAGTATCCTCAAAATATCAATTATACATACTTTTTACAATATTTCATTGAGATAAAACATGCAACAACTTATGGACATCAAAGAAGCTCATGCATAGGACTCATAACATAAAGTTTGGGAAACACCATTGTTGCATGTAACCATAAAAAATGTAGAAATTTAATGGATTCTTTGCTCATAAATAGGAAATATAAAATCATAAACAAAGATAATTAAAATCTAAAAACCCCCAAAATAGTCTCATCCACTTGCTTGCATTTCATTATTCTAGTCTATAAATAACATGGCTCCACATAAAATTTTAGCTTACTCTCTCCAAGAGATTTAGAAAAGAAGAAGAACCCCATAACAATATAGATTTTTTATTTTTGTACAACCCCTTTTCATTTGGAAGATTAAAAACCCTTTTATTTGACTCTATTTTGATTATCTTTTATTTAGGAAAATTCAAAATATAAAAATGGGCTTTTAATTTACACTTGCACACAAATATTAATTCTAAAAATAATTAATATATCTAATGACTAAAAAAATATCATCATTTAATGAATTTAATTAATTCTAATTAATTATAAAATAATTAATAGCATAAAATCCAATAAATTTATCATCTAACCCACTATATCAAATGTATAATTTATAACCTATAGGCTAGTTGAAAATGATGCCTTGTCTATTGGGCTATGGAGTCCCATAAAATAGTATGAAAAATAAGACAAAACGTAAAATTGAGTAAAAAAGATAAAAATGGGGTAGTGAAATTTGGGTGGCCAAATTTCACTACAACACTTCCTAAGCCTCATTTTCCTTTGATTGTGTGACTCTTTTGGAAAACACCCTTTGTAATTCATGATAAGGCATCTCCTTGAGAGGACAATATGTATGCAGTTAAATTTGTTGTTGTTCAACATTTAATTAAAAATCCAATGATGATGCAATAATATATACCAATATAATTTTGAGAACTAATTCTCTCTCCTTTTGATTATTTTTTTATTTTCTTAGCCTTCAATCTTTTCAAATTCTCATTTTTTAAAAAAAAATTCTTCAATTTATTTTAGCTCGGCTTCATGATGAAATCACCACAATGAAAACAAAATTGTCATGTCAATTTCATAAACTACCTTAGAAAAAACATAACTACCATAGTCGTTCCATATTTTTCATGTAAATTTTGTTAGCCTAAGTGGTACTTTTGTGAACCACTATATTGGTTTCATTTTTTCCACTTGTAAACACTAGCAATTCTATCATAGATGCATGTTTTTAAATTTAGCATTTAAGAATTCAATTTTCATGCATTTTGCATGTTTTTAATTTTATTTCTTAGTTTTTTTTCTTTGTGATCACCTTCATGATTTACCAACTCCCTCTTTATCCTATTTTTATCAATATTTATCAAGTTAACTTGTCCAAGCTCCTAGTAAAGCTTCATTTAACTTCCACATGCAACCTTATTTCTTCCCTTACAAGTATCTCACTTTTCCTAGGTTTTTAGATCCAAAATTTCTACCAGAGATTAAATATTTCAAGTTTTACAAATCCCTAGCTTGCTTGGTTTTATTTTATATATTTTTTCCTCAATTTACAATCATATTTTTGTCACTACATTAATTTAGAGAACAAAATTCATTGAATTTTCAAATAGTTCATTGTTGTTTGTGAATCAATCCAACTATAGTCCAATTGATTCCTTATTTCAAATTGTGTCCTTATTTATTCTATTATTTTATCATCCTTTTTTTTAGAGTTCCCAATGGAAATATTGATCAAATGAGCTAACTAATTGAGGATCATATACTCACATTAATTACTTCTTCACCTTTATTTGGTCTCACCATTTATTAGGTTGGAGGATTTGCTATCAATTTTTTTTTTATTATATTAGATTATGTTATTTTTATCATTCAATAGATATATTTATATTCAAAATTTCTCAAAATAAAATAAAATAAATCATCTTCCTATCTTTATTTTTGCAATAAAAAAAATATTTTTGATTTATTTATTTTACAAATACATATCAAATATTCAAAAAATGTAGTTTTGTGTCCAATATAGGGTATATTAGGTGATATTTATAATTATGTAAAACCACAAAAATTTATTAAATTTTCAATTTTACCTCAACAAATATTCATAAAACAAGCATATACACACATCCAAAAGTTGTAAATATCAAGATTTACATATTAGATCTAGTTTATCTCTTTTTCATGATTACAAATTAAAAATATATAATTTTAAAACTCAATTAATTAAACTATACAATTATTCATAGATTCATACAATCAATAAAAATCTCAAAAACTTATATATTAGACTAGATCACAAACAAAACTAGAAATTACATAGCATATGATAAAACCTAGTTTCAAATTTCAATTATTCATTTTCATGTTTAAAACCTAAATTGAATAGTAAATTTAATTTATTTTAATTCAAAAATAAAATAAAAATAAAATTTCATTAGATTAATGAAGTTAAAAATTTACATCAAACTAGGAAAATCCAAAATCAGCACTTACATCATTCATTTAGAATTCAGTTTTAATACTTACATTCCTAAAAATCTTGAAAATAATAAACATAAAGGCATATTCCTTTATTTTAATTTTGTATATTTATTTAACTATTTAAAATTATTTATTTCATCAAGTCATGTATTTTATTTTCCTTTTCAAAACATTACCAAAAATAGATTAAAATAAATCTTTGTTAAAATGCATATAAGCCTAAACCTTATTTTCCTCCATTCAAAATAGGAAGTACACTTTTCCAAATCACAATCAAGACAAGATATAAAATTTTAATGACATTTATTTTTCCCTTGGATGATGTTTATATAGATACCATACCTTCATATATCATGGATTTTTTGTAGAGTTAGACCTCTAGTTTACACTAGTAACATCCAAAATGATATCAAAATTGAGTTCATAATTGAAGTTTTCCTTTATAATCCCATTAAAAACCTTATAATTAGTTATCTCAATGATCATAATGATAAAAAAAAATTATAATTAAACCAATATTTATATCATCTCATATGTTATCCCATCAATTGATGATCCCCAAGTCTAGACCTTCACTCTTCTTTTTCTTCCTCCTTGGGACTAGCCTCATCATAATTTGATTCATTTCACATATGACATTGAGTGGACATAGTAAAATTTATATATTTGACTAATTAATTATTTTTATACACCCTAATAACACCTATTTTCCCATACCTTTTATCGACCAAGTGATTTTATATTGTCCTCATTCACACAAAGAGTTATTAAAATTCTATATCCTCTCAATTTGCCACACTCAATAAGAAATGTGTTGATGGTGAGATATTTTGGTATCACCATTATAACCCATTACCACCTCTCATATAAAACCCCATATTTAGACCTCAAACTGATCAACCATACCCATAGATACATCACGCCATCTTATTTTCATTAGTTGTCTTAGCTAGACCTTGGGAAGTCAAGTGCATGAAAGGCTAGTGTGTGTATTTCCTTGTGTATAGATAAATAAGATGTATACTTTAGCATATTGGTATTTAAAAATTTAATCTTAATGTTAATAATCATGTTAAAAAAATCAAAATATTGATAAATTATAAGCATGGCTTTATCTTTAAGTGATGTAAACAAACTATTTTAAGAAAGAATTTGAAAATCACTATCATGAATTTGATGTGACCTTATCGTAAGCATAGTTTTGAATCTTATCACATAGTTAGCAAAAATATCACTAGGCATTTTTTTGATTTTGTAAATTTTAGTAATTGAGACCTTTTGATTAATGTTTATAAGAAAACTAGTTAATAACATGTCATCTAAATGTTTAAATTAATGCACATACCCCTTACATAGGGCATAGAACCAATCTAGGGCATATTCCTTTAAACTTATAAGAAATAGGTTAGTCATATGTAAATAATCATGAATAAGTGTTTTGAAAAGGTGGTTTACTATAACCAAGCACAAGCATGGGATAATTCCCTTTGATCTCAACATTTAAACACTTAATTGTGTCGACATCAATCTAAATAAGGCATAGGCTTTATGTGCTCACTCAAAGTGTAGCTAAGAAGGAACTGAGGCCCACATTGGGATAGTTGTTCCATGGCATGAGGCTTAAATAGGAGAACTTAAGTAATGAAATATAAAATTAACTCTAAGGTAGACTCATAGGTGTAGGTATATGCTCGAGGTAAGCCTAAGGTCATATAGGTGCTTAGTGGGTCGTAAGATGTCTTTGATTTAACTTACTCTCCATACTAAATAAATGCAAATTAAATAGGGGTTGGGTTCACTGGAATAGACCTATACTCATCTTGAATTTAAAATGGTGATGACATCATTAAAATTATAGAGACTCCATTATTATATTGAAACCAACAAAACACATGAACTTTAATTTACATAATTGATCAAAAGTGCGAAATCACACAAACATTTTCATCCCATAGCAATATTGTAAGACATGGATACCAGACAAACTACATATAATTTAAGGTGACACCATTTTGTCATTGGTCAAAGTTCATAGTAAGATTTTATATTCAAAATCATAATACTAACAACCTAGAGGCTCATATACAAGCCTTGGCACATACAATTGGAGCTAGAGTGGCTTTCATTCAGTATATAAGCCTTAATCACCGTTAGAGAAAAGTTTTAAAAACATGGTTTTTAATTCATTATTCTATATCTTCACTACAATTCTCCCTCTTTTCATTCTCTAGTTATAGATCCTTATATAATCCTTCAAGATCATCTTTACTAGGATGAAAGATGCATGTTGAGTGTTGATGTAGAGTTCTATCATCATAACCATTGGATTTATGACCCTGTGATTCCCATGATCCACTTGACATATTTTTTTAGATATTAATTGATACCCTAAATATTGGGATATTGTTAGCTATCGACTAACTGGAGCAAGATTTGGATTTCATCCTCTAGTTGGATATCAAAACCATTAGGCTAACCATTTTTTAAAAATATCTAGATGCATCAAGGTGGATATAAATTTGGTGTGAAAACTTTACTACACATGTTAGGGGCCCAACATTATCCCATAAAAAAACCCTATTCCACCCTCAAACTAAGCTGTCAAACTCTTGGGAGTGCAAAATACAGGTTCATTCTCCTAGAGTTCTATGCTGAAATCCTTGAAACCCTTTATGGCTATCTTGTTTTATTTTTTAGTGATATTAATATTAGATGATGTAGTAGTGAGCACAAGTGTATCTATTTTATCTTAATCTTTAAAAAAGTCTTTGATGTTGGCCTGCACCTTTACCACACTTCCTTATAATATTTCCCCTTACTCACAAGACTTAGTCTATAGAGTATGGAAGAGTTATTCCAAGGTTATTTATTGATCTTTAATCTGATTGCTCAACATGTTTACATTGCTCATGATATGTGACATTTTTCCCCTACTTCTAGATTATACCTTAGCGATCAACTATTCATTCTCATCCTTTGTTTTCTTTAAGGGTGCATCTATCACTGAATCCTTGTTAGAGAAGTTTAATAAGATGGAATCTATTATTTCTGGCCTTCCTTCAATTTTTTGAAGAGAACCTACACTTCTTAGAGCTTTTATGACAATTAATTCTTCAATGAGACACTGACATCTTCCTCTTTTGATTCTTCTTATGCTGGCTTAAGGTATAGTCTTTGGAACATCTGCTCTACCAATACATAAATCTTATTGACCTTTGAAAGGTCTGAAGTGTTTACATCAACCAGAAGAGATGGCTTGACTACCTTCATGTGATCACAAAGTTATTATAACTTGAGCCTATTGGTTTGTGCTTCCTCCTTGGATTTCTTGAGATTTTTAAATTTCCTCACCTTGCCTTCATTTATGATATTCTAGTGCATTATTTCCATGGCCATTTTTATTAGTGCATTCCCAGATTGGACTAGGTTCATGATACATGGGTCAATAAGAAGAGATACCTTCCCTTATATAGTATCTTTTAGGTTCAAAGTAGTAGGTTTTGGTGCCTCGAATTGGGGCTCATCAATGTAATGGTCCATCACAAATGAGAGATGATTTTGTGTCCTTGTCATGGAGGCTTAGGGGGCATAGTTTCTTATAAGTAAAAATATTCATCCCCCCCAATTATTTTTCACCATCTCCCTAATTTTAAGCTCTCTATAATGTTTTTTGGTGATAGCCTTCTCCATTTAAATGTATTCCTCTTCACTAGTGCCACTATTATCTTAAAAATTTTCCTTTGAGGAGTCACTTGTTTGATCCTTGGGGGTTACTTCATCAGACTTATCTCCCTTATTTACTTCCTCATCCTAGGGCTTCTCAATATTTACCTCAAGTTTTATACCTTTGATACTAGATTCACCCTGTTAATACTAGTGATCCTCATCTATCTTCGTTGTTTATTTTAAGGCACTAGTATTAGCTTCTTTTGGTATTGACACCCCTTCACTACTTGGGTGTCCCTTAGCAGCTTCTTCTGCTTATCTGGCAGGGTCACATAGCACTTGCTTGACCACTTATATTACTAGTTATATGCTTGGGGTTACTTTCAAGGACCTATTCTCTAACTTGGACTTATTCTATTCCCAATCAAATTTTCACTTCTAATCAAGTGACAAAGCCCAATTTATGTCTTTTTTGCTAAGTCCCATATTTCTTTAGGTCACTCTTTTCTCTTTGACATATTGAGGGGCTATTGGGGAGGCCTTATCCTTAAATGTCAATTTTGTTTTCTTTGGTAGGCTCTTTATCAAGGTTTCATCAAAGGTAAGGCTCATAATTTATTCAATTACTCTTAATAATAAAATCATGTCACTTTGCAAGGCCTCTTAAATATTTCTAATGTTGAACTCCTCTTCTCCTTCCTCTATTTGCAAGATATAAGTCCTAACCCTATATTATTCAGTCTCATCTTCTATTATGGACACTAGGGCCACCTCTCTTTTCATATCCATAAGGTTTTTGGTAGGGAATGATATAGCTCCCTTAGTCTTTTTCCTTGGACTCTTTTTGGAAGAAGTACCCTCTTATTTGAATGGCATGTGCTTCTTTAGGCTAGGTGGTGTGATTTATTCTTTGGAGGATATTTTCAACTATATGCACTCTATAATCTCTTCTAATTTTTCACCCTACTTCCTTGGGAGTGAATTTTCTTTAAATTTTGGAACATCCTTTCCTTCATTGCCGGCTAAGCGGGGGAGCTCATCATCCTTGCTAGGATCCCCTTCTTGTGTGGCTTCATCTCACAGTATAAGTTGAAAAATATTCTATTAATTATTACTCTTTGGAGGGGATGAATTTTAGGCCTATCACTATCATCCTACTCATCCCTAGTTTCCTTAGTTTTAGGGTGCACAATTGGTGCCTCATAATCCTTCTATCATAATCTATAGTCTAGGCCTATATATAAATTTTTTATGCATTTAGGATTTTCTTCAGTGCCACTATGAATTATTTGGCTAAGAATGCATAAGGTAATCAGATCCAACCTGATAGATTTCTATTTGAGAGCATTAGGTGCACCACATAAATGTGTTTCATCATGGTGAAGGTTATCATTACCATAAGTTGTTGAGGGAATTCTTGTGGGATGCACCACTCATTTCTAAAGGCCTCTACATACCTATCAAGCCACCCTTACACTCTAGTTTTTTACTTCTACAAGAAGATAGAGGGAAAGATGAAGTCCTAGTACTTAATCACTAGGGACTCATGGTTTAGTGGAAACACCCATAGGTGGTCATCATCACCATCTATCACATCTATCTTTTTCATAACCATCAATATAAGAATATATCCCCACTAGAAGGTATTGCATGCCCAATGGCATTCTTTATGATCTCCTCAATAATGAACTTGGAAATGTTGAACACTTCTCCTTATGCCAATGTGTGGGAAATGTAAAGTAAGGTTTTACTTATATCTGGCCATCAACTACCAGAGTAATGTTTGTCACTTACCAAGTGTGTTACTACCCTTATGCCTGGGTTTTGGATGTCTTTAATAGGGAATGTAAATCCTAACTTGTAATAAAATAGGAACTTTGGAACCCTCTCTACCTCTACATCATCCTCCATCCTCTCCAAAATATCTGCTTCTATGCTAGGTAGCCCTATGATTCTACTTATGTGGCTTTTCAAAATTCTCATGCACCATTTAGAAAAATAGAACCAATCACCATGTACCTATGAGAGAAATAAATTTACCAAATCTTCTAGTTTTCCAAAGCTTGGTAGCTCAAAAATTTGTGTTGTGCTTGTGGTTTATAACTTGTCTCTGATATAGAGATCAAAAAGCATGGAACCTACCTTGGTCATATTACCTTTGTCTACCATCTAATCTTTGTTTAGCTCCTACACATTGTTGCATGTCCTATGGTTATAGTCTTTTAAATTACATACATCAGTGAGGGATACCCACTTTTCCCCCACCATGACTTATGGTGGGTACTCAATTTCTTGATAGGTCAGATTTGAGCTCATGGATGGATCAACCTTTATGATGTTGACTCCCTCTACCAATTATGCCTCATATTTTATGGCAGTTGCTTCCCTCACTAAATTTGATTTCTTTGCATCCTTGTGCATTTCTTATGATTCTGAGCTTAGTATTTTATTCCCCATCTTGAACCTACTACTATTGAATCATGACTGATTAATCTTGTCAAAGCCCAAAATTGTGTTTGGTATGATTTATAGTCATGTGAAATGTGACTATGCATTTGGCTATTTAGCTTCCTGCCCTATTAATGATAGAGTAGTTATTCTACCAAAATCTCTACTTTCCTATTTTTACCTTAAATTCCATTTTTTGGCCTCCTCTTCACCTTGGGGTGAAACACAATCTCTTACTTACTCTTTCATCCACACTTAGGAAGGCTATGCGGAACTTGTTTCCTCTCTGGTAACATTTTAGTTTTGGTGGCTTCAGCTCCTTGCTCTTAATGACAACTAAACCTCATACCTCTACCATCTATAGTTTTACACATTGTTATCATATACAAAATTGATATATGTCATCATTTAGATCCTCAAAATCTATTAAAACCCATAAAATCCACTAAAATCTACCATCATATGCTCATCAATGTGGATCTTTGTTATTCTACCACCATAGCATTAACTCTGCTAATGGTTTATTTATGGAAGTGATAGGTAATTCAAATGGTC
Source organism: Torreya grandis (assembly GCA_037957365.1). Classification (NCBI taxonomy): domain Eukaryota; kingdom Viridiplantae; phylum Streptophyta; class Pinopsida; order Cupressales; family Taxaceae; genus Torreya; species Torreya grandis. The sequence continues at coordinate 6,727,015 of JARHVA010000037.1, forward strand.
ACTTCCCACCAACTATTAGGTGAGTGTTAGCTATAAAAATGGTCACTTTCTTATGATTTATTCATATTTGTGTGATATTCACCTTCTTTTTGGTTACCTAGGTGTAGTGCTTCACATGCATGTGATTCAACCTCCTAGGTTTCATATCTTCTCTAGCATTGCACTTACTTTCAAGCATGCCTCACTTTATTCATCAATTTATTTGTTCTTTATTGTCTCTTGATTCAGCCTCCCTTACACCATACAAATCCTTATGTTCATCCTACATTGCTTCATTTTATCCTTGTGGTCTCTTATGCACAAACACCTTGTGCACTTTTCTCATCAATTAGTACTTGTAGTTTACTTACTCTAGTAGACCTTATGCATGCCTAAAATATTAGGTGTATGGCCTTAGGATCTTAAAAATAGACCAATCTCAACTCACTCGATTGGATTGATGTGCGTGTAAGCACCATAAATGTTCTATTATAGGCTTGAACGTACCATGCTTATTCAAAAAACATAAAAGAAACAAAATAAAATGAAAAGAGTTAGCTCACACCAATTTTATAATGGTCAAAAGATAAATCAACTAAATTTTGAACATAAATCTGACATTAGATGGTGCAAGTGCCATCCTAGTGATGGTATAATTTTAATATATTATTGTTGAAATGCCCAAGGAGCATTTCATAAATCAATGTGTGTAGCTTGCATGCATCAGTCTCTAAGATCTTATGGATGACATAAGGTCCCATCCACCTGATCTATAATTTACCTAGGTGCCTTAGGTACTTAGAATCATATAAAAATAATAGTACACTTTATGTAAACACTTTGACCTTGATGTTTTTATCATGCCATGTCTTTTAGTAGGCCTTATACATCTATTGGCTCCATCATGCTTGGGTGCATGTCTCATCTAGCCTCTCTAAATATTATAGGCATGCATTTAATGACTCTTGGTCATCTAATTAACCAATGTGTACAATGTTAATGATGGTATGAGTAAATCCATATGTAAAATTTCCTTTGTTCTAAACATAAATTGGAATGGTGTAGCCTTCTTTAGGTGCTTATATGTCATGTGATAGGCCCATAACACCAATGGCACAAGGTCATCCCAATACTTGTGACCAACATCACATATTTTTGTTAGGCATGTCCTTAGTATTTTATTAAAAGTTTTTATGGTGACATTAGCTTGGGGGTAGTAGGGTGTTGTTGTATGGTATACCACCATATACTCAGATAGTAGGATATTAACTATTTCATTGATGAAATATGTGCCACGGTCACTAGTCATGCTAACTGGGCACCCATACTTATTGATAATGTTTTCCAAAATGAATCTTGTTGTTGAGGTAGCTATATAATCTTTGGTTAGCATCACTTTACCCCACTTGGTGAATTAATCTGTAGTAGCTTTAATGTACCTCGCATTTATTTACCTCATATTATAAGTAAAAGGTCTAACAAAATTAATGTACCATTTTTCAAATGGTTCCTAGGCAAGGATGGGGATGAGGGGAATCTCATCTTGGTGTTTTGGCTTTCCATTCCAATGATATATGTCACACATTTTGGTGTATTCTTTTGTATCATTAAATAGAGTTGGCCATCATAATCTTGATTTTAGTACTTCTAGCACTATGGTGTCTCTAATAAAATGGCCTTTAGAAATCCCCTCATGTTCTTTTTATAGTACCAGGTCCCATTCATGCTCTAGGAGACATCAGTGTATTACCTCATCATGGCCCAATTTGTATAGTTCCTCACCAATGAGTTAAAATAGGGTAGTGTGAACCATGAGCTACTTATTTTCTTTAGTTTTCAAGGCCTAAGGCGTGGATTTGAATGCGAGAAATGTTGTAATGTCTACTAAGTCTTCCAAGACATGTTGGATCCTATAGATTTACATGTTAGGCATATCATCTTCAATTATCACTACCACATATCTAGATTTTATGTGAGATAGATGGTCTAAACCCACATTTTGCTTTTTAAGATTGACTAAAATAGAAAATTGGAATTATTGAAACAAAATGATCCATCGGTAAATGTGCTCATGTAAAAATGGGCTTGTTCACCAGGTACTTAAGCACCTCATGATCAGTAAATAAGATAAAGGGGGTTACCATAAAATAATTTCTAAACTTTTGTAGGGCATAGACCATGGCCAGTACCTCATGCTTTGTCATAGTGTAATTTTGTTTTACCTTGGTTAGTTTCCTTCTTGTGAAAGAAATAGGAAGATTTATTTCCCTTCACCTAATTGTATGAGAATGGTACTGATTATAGTACCAAAAGCATTGATGTGGAAATGGAAGGGATTCACCTAGTTATAAAATTATAGTATTGGTACACTTGTCAGCTTTAGCTTCAGGGTCTCGAAAGCATCTTCCTACACTGTGCCCTAATAGAATGGGCATCATTTTTCAAGAGTTCCTCTAGCAGTGAGACAAACCTAGAATAATTCCTTATGAACTTCCTTTAATACTCACAATATACAAGAAAGGTATAGACATATTTATACATTGATGGTGTTTAAAGCTAAAGGATGACTACAATCTTGGCTAGATAAATAAACAAACCATCCTTGTAGATGATGTGCCTAAGTAATGTGTCAAATGGCATCATGAAAATACACTTATTAAGATTCAAAGAGATTTGTAACTTTCAAATCCTTTCAAACATTAGACACAAATTATCATAGTGATATTTTACCAATCCATACACTATCTAATCATCTAAATATACTTGGAGGAACTTGTGAATGAATTCTTTGAATGTGGTGATCAACACCTGAGAAAAAATGATTGGTGCATTCTTTAGCCCAAAGGGCATCACATTATATATGAAACATATCGACTCAATCACAAAGGTGGCTTTGGGATTTTCCTCCTTCTTGATGTAGACTTAATGATATCCTAAAAATCCATCAATAAATGTGTATATTTTGTAACCTACAATTTCATCCAATATTTCATTGGGGAATGGAGTTGGGAAGGGGTCGATCATGCAGGCAATGTTCAACATCCTATAGTTAACACAAATTCAAATGTGCCTATATTTTTTGATGATGATGACCATGGGGCTAACCCATTTGGACTCCTTCATTAGGTAGATAACTCCTATGGATATCATGCCATTGATCTCAATCTTGACCTTGGCATGAAGATTTGGGTTCATTATATAAGGCTGCTTCTTGATAGGTCACATGTCATCGACTAATTTGATGCTCATCTTCCTGAAGGATGGGTGGATGCCTTTCATATCTTTATAGTTTTATGGTAACAAGTCTTGGAATTTTTTTAGGAGATCAACAATACATGCCAATTTTATGTCATACCAATAGGCACTTAGAGTGGAAATTTTGGGTTCCCCCTCGGAATTGATATCTACCTTGGTAGTTTTTAATAGTGCTCAATAAGGTTCATGCTTCTTTTTGTGTGAATCCTTGACTTGTATTATACCCTTGATTGTCTCTACTCAAAGATGGTTAGGGTCTTATTTTGGGGTGTTATCCTCAACTTGGCACACTAATTTCTTTTTCCCTACCAAATTCTTCTAGTTGTGCACTTTTCAAGTGTTATCATCTTCATCACTAGAGTCACTATTTAGAATTTATTCTTCAAATAAGGTTGGGAGTGTTAAACCTTTTTTTCCAAACATGTCCTTCAATCACTCTTCTAATATAGTGGTCTCCTCAAATAATAACCTTCAAGCTATCTGTAATGGATCAAATAGTTTAATATTTTACAAAGAAAAGGAGAAGGTATGAATAAATTATTATTTAAGTGCATCCAAATATATTATTTTGTGGTGAATCTCATTTAATACATACCATTCTCACACCTAAGCCTTTAAGGTTCTATAGAAGGTGTGTACCCATAAATTTATTGGGGATTTTTCACCACAAATAGTCCAAATTTCTTAATAAAGACATACATGTGTTATGTGGTCAAATTCACCAGAGTAGGATGAAATGTCTAGGTCCTCATTACTCTTTCCAAATATAGTGTAAATAGATGCCTTTACATCCTACCAAGTTGTAAATCTAGGATTATGTGCTACCCACTAATGAGCAATAATGTTTTTCAATGTGTATACTAGTGCACCTATTTTATCCACCTCCTTTGGAATGCATGACTCAATGTCATAGACATAGTATTCCATAGTATTACTTCTTTCATATCTTGGGAGTATAGAAATTTTTCCATTACTGAGGTGAAACACTCTTTTTCCCCTTTTTTGGTGTAAGGGACCCATCTTTTAGGAGTGAGATCAATCTGTATCCATCCTATCCTTGCTAGTTTTAGCACCTTTACTCACACCAAGTGGCACCATCGACTAGTGGTCTCATATTTTTTATTGACCCATACATCATAAACAACATTTGTGGTGTTTGAGGCTAACTATTCATCTTCCCATGAGAGGATTCCTTGATTTTTATCTCTAAAGTCTTAGCACCTTGTGTTGTGATGTTATATATATAGTTGATTTTATCCTCAATATCCATGCTCTCAACATAGGGGGTCCTTGGTCATTTTAAAGAGGTATAACTACCCTCTCCTTTCTATTATCAAAGGTCATATAACACCTTTTGAATTGTATATCTACATTTTTTACATAACACCATGGCCTTCACAAGATCATCAAGTTTTTATCCTAATCTGCTAACTCTATTACTTCAAATCAAGTGTAAAATCTAGTGCCCATGATATCTACAACTATGCTCTTCAAAATTTTGATATGTTGTGCCTAGGTATTATTAGACATGAAGAGCACATGATGGTAAGGTCTTAAATATGGGCTACCCATTTTCTCCCAAACAATCTTGGTCAAGATGTTGACCTCAATGCCTATGTCTACAAGAACCTCATAGACAAACCATCCATTAATAGTGGCATCCACTAGGAGTTCTTGGTCATGTTAATCATTCTAAGTATGTCAAATTCTCATGCCCTCTCCATGCATGATGCATAGATCTCAACTTACTTTTGACCTTCATGTTCTAGGAGTAGATTATTTAATAAGGGTAACATACCCTCAATCTATAAGAGGTGTAGGATATTGATTAATTGTTTAACTTCAACATCTTGGCTATCATTCTTCTTTCAAGAGGTGGAAACATGTGCTTCTATGTCCCACACTAACTAGAGATCCCATCATTAGTTTTGGATTATGCTTATAGCCTACTATAGTACATCCTTCTAGTTCATTTGGTCTAGGTACAATGCAACTTTTGGTTTAGGCCATGTTATATGTTCATTTCAACCCTTATCCCTATAATCAAGGTGTAACTCAGGTACTGACATAGATAGTGGCTAAGTGGTAAATCCACTATGAATAGTTACCTACACCTTGAATTCTACTGTGTAGGCTACATATTTTGGGTATATTTTTATATCTTTTACTCATGTCTGATCATCCCTATGCCCTTATCTATGTTAGGCCTACCTTGAGTCAACTTCTTGTAAAGGTCAGTGCATTCTTTGACCTTTTGGGGCCCTCAATAATACCCATATGTGGGATGTGTAGGACAATCATGCTGATAATGCTCTATTAAACCACACTTATAAAATGAGTGTGGTGGGAAACTTATACCACCATATCCTCTACCTCACCTTTTGGTACCTTGATATATCCCAAAGCTAATATTTTGTTGGTTGTATCCATCATTCCCTTGGTTTTCTTGCCTTTTGACTATTGTTTTATCCTATCACGTGCTCCTTTCCATGTTTTCACACATTTTGTCAATCACCCAATAATTAGTATTGGTATGGGTATATGCATCACATAGATAATAATATATGGTTGTGTTGACTTGGTTGGCATGTTTCAATACAAGATAGTTTTTCATGTCATACACTTCTCAATAAACTTCATAGCTTAGAATAATATCATGCACATTCCTCTATGGGTAGTTAGTTCTATTATGGCCTTTTACTTCATAGTCAGTGCACCATAGTCCACTTTGAGCATTATACATAGATACGGAGGTAATTTTTTGGAGCTAGCATGTGATAGATGCAATATGTGCCTCTATAAATAGGTTGATCCTAGTGTTTGAACTTTTGACTACCTCAATTCTGAGCATGGTTTCAAGTGCTTCTCAAGGGTTTGTAAAAGTCTTCATGGAAATCACTCTTTAGAATGGCATGATTAACCCCCTAATGAACAACTACACATGTTGAGAAGGGTGAATATCATATGGGAGATTTAATAAGAGAGTTTTGAACCATGCATTATACAATTACACACTCTCTAAGAGTCCTTGGGCATTTTCTTTTGGCATGGTGATGTTCTATTATTTAAAATCTAGGATGTTGAAATCCTTTAGGAATGCATCTTTTAGGGTATCATAGTCAACTATGGCCTAGTTGGGATCAAACTTTTTATACCAAGTATGGGCATGATCAAGTAAAGTGGTTGCAAATTTGGTATCCTTTTACTCTCAATAGGTTTGCCTCTCACATGCCACTTCATTTCACACTTCAACACATGTTATAAAACATTTAACACACCATAATACTCTAGAATGTACATATCCATTTCATAGTAGATCTATTATAGGGGTCAGTTAGCACAAGTGGTGTTTGTCTCTCTAGTGCATATCCTAATGATGGTCCTCTAATACCTCTATCCTAACAAGTAGGCATTAGTCCCATTATTCCTGCTAGCATAGTTGATGCCATTGGTGTTATACTACTCATTTATGGCATTAGACCCCTTCTTATGGTTTTTTCCCCACCTTAAATTATTGACATCAGTTGTGTTCATACAATCATATTCAAGTTCTATTATGTTGAGCTAATTATCAATAGTTTAGAGATAGTTACACTCACCTCCTCATATGGAATAATCTTTTCAATAACAAAATTATAATCTAAATTTGTAAAATGTCTAAGATCTAAGGCATTGGAAGGGTCAACAATCACTTGTATACTATCTTAAAGTGGGAGATCCATCATGTGAGCATGAATTATAGGTTTAAAGGGGGTAGGTATGTCAAGCATATATGTAGTTACATAATTCTATAGGAACTCAGTGAATTCCATACCTATCAAGTATTCAACTTAGTCCATCACTCCATTATACCTCTCATATTCATACTTCTATTTTTCAAGAGATCCTTCCCCATGCCCTTCATGTTCACTATAGGTCCTCTATATCTTCCATCAGTTAGTGTTGTCACTTATTAAAGGCTTATCTTCTAAGCTCTCAGATGTCAATTTTATCATACCCTTCCATCACTCCTCACCTAAACATCCCCCTCTTCCCTTTTATGCAACTCATATGCGAAAGGATTTTAGCCTTATATTTCCAAAGTTTAAAAACCATGGTCAACCATTATATTATTGAGCTCTATGCCAAAATCCTTCATAAATGTGCCTCTAAGGGCACATAATAATTATTACTCCACTTCTTCAAGTCGTGAATAAGTTGATATTATGAACTCAAGTATGTATCTATTAAAATTTCTTTGCCACCATTTATCCACCACTCTAGTCCAAGTAACATCCAAGATCCTAAGCCTCTCTAGGTGATCTTTTGTCTACTCACAGTGTCATCCATAGCTTCTTCTTCTTCTATGGGTTGAATATAAAACTAACCACTTATACACATACTCAGGTAAGTCATAGAAAAAGACCTCGTATAAAGCATCATATAAGTTATCCTAAACCCATTTTATTATATTTTGTCCTTTGAAAGTTGGATGCTTCCATGAAAAGCTATTTTCCACCTAGTATAGCCAGTTTCTAATGTTTTTGAGAGAAAACTAGTACATCATTTTTTCACACCATCACAAAAAAAAATTCAACATGGGTCCTAGAAACAGAACCAAAATGTTTTGAAAGTATAGAGGTGGTTTACTACAACCAAGCACAAACATGGGATAATTCCTTTTTTAATCAACATTTAAACACTTGGATATGATGGCATCAATCCATAGAAGGCATAGGCCTTATGCACTCACCCAAAATTTAGATAAGAAAGAACTAGGGCCCACATTAAGCTAGTTATACCATTATGCAAGGCTTCACTAGGGGGAATTAAGAAATACACTAGAAACTTAACTTTGGGGTAGACCCATAGGCACAAGCTTATGCTTAGGGTAATACTATGTTCATATGGGTGCTTAGTGGGTTGTAAGAGGTCTTTAATTTAAATTACTCTCCATACTAAATAGATGTAAATTAAATAGGGGTTGGGTTTGCTGGTGAAGATATATACTCATCTTACATGTAAAATGGTGATGACATCATGAAAGTTATAGAGACTCCATTAAAATAGTAAAACTAACAAAACACATGAACTTCAATTCACATAATTGATCAAAAGTGTGACATCACACAAACACTTTCATCCCACAACAATGCTACAAGACATGTGAACCAGACAAAATAATGTATAATTTAAAGCAACACTATTTTTCCATTGTTTAAAGTCCATAACAAGATTTTGTATTTAAAATCACAATACTAACAACTTAGAGGCTCAAAAATAAGCTTGGGCACATATAATTGGAGCCATAGTGGCCTCCATTTAGTATCTAAGCCTTAATGATTGCTAAAGTAAAGTTTACAAAGCATGTTTTTGAAGCCATTTTGTTAGATATTCATTGTAATTCTCCCTCCTTTCATTTTGTGGTTCAAGTTCCTTATATAATCCTTTAAGAGCATCTTTACTAGGGTGGGAGATACATGTTGAGTACTAAGCTAGAGTTCTACCATCATAACCACCAACTCCATTACCCTAAAATTCCCACACTCCACTTACCATGTTTCTTAAAATCTTCATTAATGCCCTGAATATCTAAGAGATGGTTAGCTATAGGCCAGCTACTATAAGATATGTGTTGTATCCTCTAGCTAGCTACCAAAACCGTTAGGATAACCATTTATAAAAATTATCTAGATACACCAAGGTGGATATCAATTTGGCATAAAAACTCCACTAAATGGGTTAGGGGCCCAACAATAAGACCATACCATGATGAAAAATAAACTTTAATGTAATTAAAAGGATAATTGCTAACATTATATAAATTAAATTTTAGCACAAAAAAGTATTTGTAAATAGATGAACTAGAACCTCAATATCCAATGGGTTGCATAATATTTCATGAGATGAAACCACATGACTATTTTTTTTGGATGATTGATATAGTTAGATAAGTTTTAATCATAAATCATCAAGTTTTATTAAGCTACCAAATATGGAGATGCACCACTAATTATATGATTAGCATTGGTATGGATATATTTCAAAATCTAAGCCTTATTAGGATTAGTATTGGTAGTAATTGGGGCATTATTGGTATTTTAACTATGTCTCCAACATTAAGAGATTCATTTCAAGAAGTAGGTTCTTTTAGCATATAATTCATTGGATTGGTGGTAGGAGGAACTTTAGAATCCTTAGGTCATATACGAATGTTAGGATCAACTTGAGTATGTGTGGCACTATGTGGAGGCATAAAAGATATGAGAGCACTAGGATCACTTATATCACCACTTAATGCTAATGTAGAGCCTCCAATATGCATATAAAAAACATTTAAAGGATATATAGGACTAGTATCTGGTCTAGGTTACTTATTTATAAATTTTTCATTTCATTTTTTGATAAATAGATAAATCATGGCATCAAGTTCTTTCATGTCATCAAAATTTTATACATCTAAATTACTATGAGTTTAATTATTATAAGCATTTCCATTATTTTCACTAGCATGTTCATAATCAGAATTAATGTTATAGAATTACATTTTGTCAGCAATATGTTTGAATTGACCATTCACATTTACATCAACATCATTATGTGTTACTCATTTTTATATTTATGAATTCTAAATAAGATAAAACTATTGAAATTTATATCATATAAGATAGGGCATAACCATACAAATATGAATGTAAAAGATATATTTCTTGTACTTACTATTTAAATAAATGACCAAAATACATGGTAGAGGAGGCAATTAGCTAAACTTTGATCTACAATGTTCACTGCCTATGTCACAATCCTTGAGATGATTTTTATTAGCTTTATAACTATTATAATAATGAAATAGATTGTATGAAACTAATAGGATTTTACAACAAAGCTCAAACACATATAGAAGTTGGTATTATCCTCTATTTGTTGACATTATCTAAGATATGTGTTATTTTGTTCTACCAAATATCATTTATCATATATTTATAGATGATTTATGTGTGTTTACTTATCCTTGATCATGTGCTTAGATCCTAATTTTATTTCTCCTTGTATTGACACCATAGCTTCATGTTTGGCCCCATAATGATTTAGAAATATTTTTTAGACAACCCCAACCACTCCTCACTTAGTTCTTGAGTATGTTTTACCCTATTTTAGATTAATGCTAACCCCAATAGGATATAACATGTGTGTTTAATTCAAATTATAATGTATAACAACTAAGCATAAATATTAATGTAAAGGACTAAAGCTAATTTTAAAATTATACTTACTAAATATAGAAAGTATAATACAAGGATAAAATAATTAGCATTATTTTATTTTGTGTGGGACTAAGGTTGTAAAAAAATGGTAGGGAAAATAGAAATTTTTATTGTGAGCTATCCAAATTAGGATCTAGAGTTTTGGGCTCACCTAGATGCTACCGTCAATCTTGGTCATTATTATTATTCACTATACTTTGAGTCTAATAGTTTTTTTTTGTGTAAATATTACACTTCTATTCTAGTACATGTGGTTTTAACTAATTTTTTTTGTTTATATGTGAAAAAATTATGTTTTATTATGTGTGTAATACCCATAAATATATCTCCTTTTGAAACCCTAGGACCAATTTTGATAATAGGTTATGGCTTGAAAAAGGGGAAGAAAGGTGAGTTGAGCTGACCCTAACCACTCCCCATTGAATGGTTGATAATTTCCTACATATTTAATACTCTAAAAAGGGAATTTAAACTATATTTAGTTCTCCCCATTAGGTTAATATTCACAATTTCATGAACCTTAAATGTATGCAGTTTGTAATCTATCTCTTAATACTTAAATGATAATTTTGGCTTGGGATTGACGTGCTTAAATCTTGGCTAATACCTAATCATTGTGACTTATTGATAAATTTGGAAGGATGGGGTAGTTTCATTCAATGTTCAAGTATTTAAATCTGATTTTATAGATGTTTGATAGATATTTAATGGACTTACACCTATTTTAAATTTATATGAGATTATTTTGGTAATTTATCTCTCCACCAACATGACATAAGTATGATCCAACCCATACTAATGATTTTAATTTTAATGACCATTGTTTGGAATGGGATGAACCCATTAGAATCAAACACTACCATCAGACGTATATTCTAAGTTTTATGTTATTCTCTAAGAGAGATAAACATTGATCTTGTGATCTAGAGATGTCTAAGTAAGACAAATAAATAGTTTGACACAAACTATGGGATTTATTTTAGGTGAGTGAGAGTAAATTTGGAAGGTTATGACTATATAATACATTTGGAGATGAGATACTAGAAAATTGGAGTCATGTGTGTATGTGCAAGTTATATTGGCTGAAGGTAAGTTAAAATAAACATTTTCAAGTATCAATTACCAAATTCTAGTGTTTCTAAATTCACCCCTTTTATTCTATTATTTAAATTCAATACAAATATTAGATCAAAAGGATAAATAAATTTATATGAGTTTTTAAAATGCACTTTATTTGTGTGAAACACTAAAAATGTACATCTTTATCTAAACAAACCTAAAATGAAAATTTAACACTGAATGTCAATGGAATGACATATTAAAATGTATAAATTGAAATCTTAAACTAAAGAGAAAGGAAAGAGTACACATGTATATGGGTGAATTATGTTTCCTTATAACTTATTGGACATGATTCTTACTTTTTAAAGCATTGTAAAATTATTATTCTTTGTTGAATAACTTGGAGAGTTGGGGTGATTATTCCTAAAATTTGTATAAATAAGGAAAATTCATGTGTTAAGAATTCAAAATCCCTCAACCCTCATGAAATATGTAGTACCAAGGTTTTTGATCATCGTTGAACCTCAACTACACTAACTCATATAACTAATCTTTCACTAATCTTGTAACCCCAAGATTGAAGGTGAAAGCAACATATTAACTTTTTTATGAGTGTTTCCAATGTTGTATATCATCCTTGAACCTCAACTACATTACCTCAAAAAACATGAATCAACCACTAGATATGGACTTACATATTTAAGTTTGCTCACTTCTAGCTACCATCAAATATGTTTAGAAATAAATAACCATAATAGTGTTAATATGCATGAACATTGTTCATGCCCCTTGAATTTCTTCTTATTCATAATTATAATAGTGATAACATGACCTATGTTCATGGCCCATATATTATATAAACATGTCAACATGATATATTATGCATCTATATGCTATCTATGTTGAATTTGAGGACCTATATCTCATGATGATGGTAAATGATTGTGTATACATTAAATATGCCCCTAAATGTATTTAAATATTTGTATATATGGAAACATATAACTTATATTCTTATTGTTTGAGTACATATGCAAGGCATATGCCCTAAAATGTGTCTAAAATCTATAAATATCTATCCAAATATAATATTTGAACAACTATGAAATATTTAATTCTTATCTTATGTCCCAAAATCTGAATTTTATTGTTCATGGAGGCTTAATTCAGTATAAAAAATCCCACTAATATGTCCCCCTTTTGAAGTGAGGGATGTAGCCTTCGAATCACTCATCTCAAAAGAAAAAGTTAAGTGTATCATGTTATGTATAAATATGTAATCATGTATAATCACGTTTACATGTGGAGAATTTTTCATATTAATGTATATGTCATCAAATCATGCATTAAAAATATGTAATGTAATGCATACAAGTTTCATGTTTATATATATATATATATATATATATATATATATATATATATATATATATATATATTGGCATCGAAATTGTAATTCAAGGTATACAATCTTGGCATAAAACTTGTATGCCTTGAATTATAAGTTTCATATCAAGATGTATGTATGTAAATTAGGCACATATTATTAACCATCACTAATAAATGCACACAATAATAGTAGTAACCATCACTAATAATAATACTCAATAAATGATCATGATATGTATCATGGAACCACACACAAATGGGGAGCTATGTGATATGGATCATGGCACCTATAAACTTATCAAATGAAAAAATCCAAACAATATCAATAGATAATGTCATGGCCATGATGCACACAATATAAGCACATGTAATAACACTCAATGTCACATATAATTTTAAGGGATGCATGAAAATGACATGCATATGCCATAAAAAATAAGGATAAGGGGTTACATATGATAAACATAAATATGTCATAACAAGCAAGTCCATATTACAACAAATAGGGAGCACATATATGTTGAAACAAACAATTCCATGAGGCCACAAATAAGGGACATGAAGATGTCATAAAAAAATTCCAAATGATAATATATAAGAAATGAATAGCCTATCATGAAATATAAACATCATCAATGAATCATATAACAAGTCATACTAGTCTACACTATCAATGTATGGCAATGTCAGAGGATAGTAAAGTAACATACCCATGTAACATTGTATAAAGTATGAGTATAATGAAGACATTCATAAGTAATTAGTATATCTCAACATGATAAATGGAAATGTTATATAAATATATAATATTTATCAATGTAACATGTGGAATAAGATGCCCTTAACATTGGCATAACCCCTAGGTATAGGATAGTCTATCATCTTTGTATCCATGTATCATTTATATATGTATGTCATGCATGCCACTCATGTATACTGTTAAATTCATGTGTGTATGAAAAAGGATATTTAATATACCAAACATGTGGTTAATAACATATGTAAATAATGTAAACAAGAAATCATGTCATGTTTAGGTCTTGCTCACTTCTAGCTACCATCAAATATGTTTAGAAATAAATAACCATAATAGTGTTAATATGCATGAACATTGTTCATGCCCCTTGAATTTCTTCTTATTCATAATTATAATAGTGATAACATGACCTATGTTCATGGCCCATATATTATATAAACATGTCAACATGATATATTATGCATCTATATGATATCTATGTTGAATTTGAGGACCTATATCTCATGATGATGGTAAATGATTGTGTATACATTAAATATGCCCCTAAATGCATTTAAATATTTGTATATATGGAAACATATAACTTATATTCTTATTGTTTGAGTACATATGCAAGGCATATGCCCTAAAATGTGTCTAAAATCTATAAATATCTATCCAAATATAATATTTGAACAACTATGAAATATTTAATTCTTATCTTATGTCCCAAAATCTGAATTTTATTGTTCATGGAGGCTTAATTCAGTATAAAAAATCCCACTAATATGTCCCCCTTTTGAAGTGAGGGATGTAGCCTTCGAATCACTCATCTCAAAAGAAAAAGTTAAGTGTATCATGTTATGTATAAATATGTAATCATGTATAATCACGTTTACATGTGGAGAATTTTTCATATTAATGTATATGTCATCAAATCATGCATTAAAAATATGTAATGTAATGCATACAAGTTTCATGTTTATATATATATATATATATATATATATATATATATATATATATATATATATATATATATATATATATATATTGGCATCGAAATTGTAATTCAAGGTATACAATCTTGGCATAAAACTTGTATGCCTTGAATTATAAGTTTCATATCAAGATGTATGTATGTATGTAAATTAGGCACATATTATTAACCATCACTAATAAATGCACACAATAATAGTAGTAACCATCACTAATAATAGTACTCAATAAATGATCATGATATGTATCATGGAACCACACACAAATGGGGAGCTATGTGATATGGATCATGGCACCTATAAACTTATCAAATGAAAAAATCCAAACAATATCAATAGATAATGTCATGGCCATGATGCACACAATATAAGCACATGTAATAACACTCAATGTCACATATAATTTTAAGGGATGCATGCAAATGACATGCATATGCCATAAAAAATAAGGATAAGGGGTTACATATGATAAACATAAATATGTCATAACAAACAAGTCCATAGTACCACAAATAGGGAGCACATATATGTTGAAACAAAAAATTCCATGAGGCCACAAATAAGGGACATGAAGATGTCATAAAAAAATTCCAAATGATAATATATAAGAAATGAATAGCCTATCATGAAATATAAACATCATCAATGAATCATATAACAAGTCATACTAGTCTACACTATCAATGTATGGCAATGTCAGAGGATAGTAAAGTAACATACCCATGTAACATTGTATAAAGTATGAGTATAATGAAGACATTCATAAGTAATTAGTATATCTCAACATGATAAATGGAAATGTTATATAAATATATAATATGTATCAATGTAACATGTGGAATAAGATGCCCTTAACATTGGCATAACCCCTAGGTATAGGATAGTCTATCATCTTTGTATCCATGTATCATTTATATATGTATGTCATGCATGCCACTCATGTATACTGTTAAATTCATGTGTGTATGAAAAAAGGATATGTAATATACCAAACATGTGATTAATAACATATGTAAATAATGTAAACAAGAAATCATGTCATGTTTAGGTCTTGCTTTTTTATTTTTTGGAATATTTGAATATTTTATAATTTTAAAAATTTTATTTTTAGGTTTTTTTAAAATATGTACCAAAGGAAATGTTAAAGAATTAATAAATCTAAGGTATGGTCATGTGGATGCCTAGTATCAAACATGAGAAGGGTCACCTTATAGGATCATGGAGTATGTGGAGCTAGATACCAATTAGAAACAAAATATGTAAAATGATTTCATGTTGTACTATAACCCTCACCACCATTACTCATATTATCATATTTATTATGAGTAACTTGAGGGTGTAAATTTTTTGGTGAAATATATTGTATCATAGAAGAATATTTTACCTTTATTTATTATGAAACACATCAAACTATCACTAAATATAATCTAGGACATGTAATGAATAGTGATTTTGATTAGTCTTGAATGACCCTATGTTGTAATGGTTGATGTGATATTGGTCATCTAGGAAATTCCACTACTCGCATCTACATAGTCTATGTATAATAAATATGGGCAGGATGTATAATTGACTATATAGAATGAGTCAAGATATGTGAGGTAACTACCTATATAACATAATCCTAAATAGGTGTACTAATTATATTTATATAATAATTTTAAATAGGTGTAACCAACATCAGTGGTGGTGGAGGTGGTGGAGGATATGCTTATTCATGTTGTTGTATTAAAATATGTATAATGGTATGGTATTTAATCACAATGTATGTATGTACAAAACTAACCTCTAAAACCATCAAAATGAATAAATTTTGGTGTATATAAGTTATTTGAAAAAACACTCTAGAATAAAATGCATTATAATAATGTGAATTTATTTGATGAGTATCTTTCCCAACAACTCTAAATGGTTCATTTTATTTATTTTTTTATGTACATTATTTACTTGTTTTAACCCTTGATTTTGAACTATTTTTATTTGCTTTCAATAACCACACTTGCATTTGAGATGATGTAACTATATTTTTATTTGTGCTTCTTTTATAATTTTTATATGTAAGTAAACATATTTAGAGAGTAAAATATATATTCATATTAATGCTATCAATATATTCTTGAATCCATTATAGTCATGATTTTCCCAATGTAACATTCCATTTTGAACTATCTTAGTGCACATATAATAATGTATCAACTATTTTAGATCCAAAATAAATTAGAATGTTAATATTCCCATCTCATCCTCATGTGCATGTTTCAAATGTTTCTCATTGTATCCCAAATTCATTATAAATCCCATTGTGCATGTGTCACATTATTGCTTTTCATTTACAACAATGCCTTATCTATGTTCATATCTAATAACTTATAAAATTATCATTGGATCCTTGATAAGAGCATCCTAGGAAACATCGGTCCTTATATCATGTGAACTAGAAGAATATCTTCTCTTAGTAACCTCATATTTTGAATCTTAATTGACCATTTGATCCTTTATTGGAACATCCTGGGATATTTGGTCTTCTTTAGATGAGTAGTAAAATAAGATAGAGAATGGGATCTTGTTGACCTAGTGTCAACTTTTTTGAATGCAATAACCCTTTTATCCATAAGTTGTTCAATTCTTTTTCATAATGCATAACAATTTTTATCTCTATATCCATTGATATGATGATATTTACATAATGGTCTTGCCCCCACTCATTTTATGTAATGGGGAGGGTGGTTTTAAATGGATGTAAATTGATCATCTTTGTATCAAGTAATTTCTATAAAATAAAACTTGGTCTATCTTTGAAACTATCAAACTTAATTGGATGATTTTCATTTTCAGTATATGCCTCATTTTTAGTTATTGCCTTATAACCGATGTCTTTTTATTATTAACTTCTTTATGGACCTTAATTGGACTCTTTTTTTTAATATATGATATAGTTGATTCCACTTCCTCATTAGGATTTTCCTTCCTAGGTCAATGTGGTCTTGAATCACTTAAACTTGGTGTCTCATGTGACTCATAGTTGTGATAAAAGGTGTAGTTGAAAACATGCATATCATGTCTCTCAAAGGAAGTATGATAATTTTAAAGTGCTCTTTTCTTAGGTAGATACATAAGACCCTTGATAAAGATAAATTGTGATTATAAATTCTAGGGTTGATGCATTAAATAATGCAATGTGTTCTTAAATCCTAAAATTTAATATCAATAACTTCATCATGATCTTGATTTAGACTTTGGATATGTTCCAATGTGAATTTAGTAACCTTTTGTTTATTTAATCTTAATAATAAATCCTCTTTTAGTTTCTTAAAATAATTTAAGGAGCCATTAGGGATACTATAGAACTGATATAAAGTATCACCTTCTAAAATTTTATGGAATGTTTTTAATAGTATCCATCCATCATTGCAAAAAATCCCAAAAGAGAGTGTTATTGAATCAAATGGCTAATAGGATTTCCATGGAAATTAAAAAATTGAAATTTAGGCATGAATTTTTTTTAGTAAGCATATTTTAATACTATTTGTGTGATAGGTTGTCCTAAAATGGCACTATCATTCATATTAATATTACATGATCTATATTGTATAGTAAGAGAAAGTACTTTATTTTGTATGTTACTTATTTCATGCATCATATTAATTATGTAGTTGGAATAAATATTATTGGTTTGAAAAATTCATTCATTTTAAATTATTGTCTACTATAAACATAGGTAAAATAAATTCATCACCAATATCATTGCATTGCTTACAATTTCATTATATGGAAACAACATTGCATAATTTTTAATAATTTCATATCATGACATCATCATCACACTTTGGTTCTAAAATAGAAGTTACATCACATTGTATTTTATTATAATATTCTTATAAAGATATATTTTCACATTTAATTTCAAGTGAGGAAGGGATATTGTTACATTTCATTTCAAGGGAGGAGAGAAAAACATCACTCATTTGTATCATTTGGCATTTCTAGTGAAAGAAAAGAAACATATTTTTGTTTTAAATTATTTTTTATTGTTAGAGAAGGGGAAGAAACATCATGATTAATTTCCAATTAATAATGAGTATCACATTATATTTGAGGAAAGAGCATGTCCACATTTTCCCTGTTTCAAAACTTATCATTACTTGTGTACATATTATTTCAAGGTAAGACATCATGAGCATCCAAATGTATATCATCTACACATGGTGACATTATATTTTCATAAATATGTGTGGCACTATAAACATTAAATAATTTATGGTGTAATTCATTATTACCTTACTCTCATACTAGTGAATAATTAGTATAAAATGTAAAAAACAAGTGGGAGAACTAGGCTCTTCTATTTCAAAATAAATTATTTGATTTACCTCTTCACTATATTTATCACTATTGTACCAAGATTATTTATTATCATATTCATAATCATTTCCTCTAAAATAATATTCCTCGTCTACACAACTAGCATTATTTTTTTGATTAAGGGTAAAGGGTGGGTTTTGACTAGGTCTCGTCCTAGATATGAAAAATAGGCACAAGGCCAAGAGAAAAAAAAACTAACAAAAATTAAAAACACTAAAACATAAAAAATAAGACTCTAAATTCAAGAATCAAATAGCCAAACCACACCCGAAACATGAAAAAATAGAAATGACAATTTACATCTCTAGTTATTTAAGCACCATGGTCTATTATTTAAAGAACTTGTTGAGGACTTATTCAATGTTCCATACCATAGAATTATCTATATTTATAGCCTTCCATTTTTAAAATACCTTATTTATTTTACTTTCAAATATGCCACTTTTTCGTCTTTACTTTCCTTAATTATTCCCTATAAAACACTTATGTTTGAAACATAATTTATAATAGTAACTTTGCTCATTTATACCAGTTTATGAATGGTACCTTACATTTGATTCTTCTTAGCCTATAAATTATAAATTATAAGCCACACCTTCAACCTCATCAACACCATTAACACTGGATCTTCCCCTAATATAAATCTTCACATTAGTACTTCAATGATCAAAGATAATAAATTCCTATGGAGGGTAATATATATAGCCATGTATTTAAGCCTTTAATGGATAATATCATCTCTCACTTATTACTCTATTTATTTCCTCTTATTATTCCCATATGAATTAGCTAACCCAATATCTTTCTACATGGCAATCTCTAGATCAACAACTAGCTTCTCCACCTCATCTTGATTACCATCCAACATCTCAAATTCATCCTCTTCCTCTTTATTTTCCTCCTCAAATATGTACTCCTAAAAGTTAGACAAAATAAATTCCCTTGTCCTCTTTTTAGGATATTTATTAAGGGTAGACACATGGGTACACAATTATCATTATTAATTACATAAGTTTTATCAATTATCCATTCATTATCATAAAAATAAGGCATGGAATGGCTAGAAAGTATAAATTACAAAGGATGAGGAATATTAAGGATTTAAAATGGAGTATTCATCTTGAAATTATCAAATCATCAATTGCATAAAACACAAACACAAAGCCTACTCCTAATATAAGAGTAAACATAGATAGTACTGCCTTGACAAGATTCAAATATGAGCCACCATTATGAGAAAACCATGAATAGTTTTTGGAAAGATAAATATATTTTAATAAAAACCCATTCATAAACAAAACCCAAATATTATTTTAAAAATAGAGACACCCTTCATCCTCTAATCTAAAATTAATAAAAATAGTAATATGTTTATTCCATAAACTTTGTATATAATTTTGGTGAACAAAAATGGGTTTTTGATCCAAATAAGATGAATTGTAAAAACATAAAATGATTTTGAAATTAAATATATTGTGGATCAGATAGGAGGACAACCCATAATCCTAGGAGAGGAATCCTTAATAGGAAATGAGCATGAAATCTTAGGGTAAAGGATAAATTATAGACGATAAGGGTAAATTAGAAATTGGGGTCTAACCCCTAAGAAAATAACTATGAAAAAAATATAAATGAGGATGAAATGAAACCCTAAATGAACATAGGTTTTATCATGGTCAATATAGTAAATGTGTTCACCTATATGTTTTACCCTATTTTGGATTTATGTTAACACTAATAAGCTAGAATTTATGTATGTATAATTTATATCTATCAAGAATAAATATAATTGTAAAGGAGTGAAGTTGATTTAACATTTTCATTTAATAAATATAAAAAATAAAATATAAATATAAGATACATAGCATTATTTTGATCTTTGGAGGACTAAGGCTATGCATAGATGGTAGGGAATGAAAAATGTTGCATTTTGAGTTGCTAAAATTAAGAGATAGACTTTTAGGCTTGCCTGAACACTAATCTCAATCTTGGTTATTATGATTAGTCACTATGTTCTTAGTTTGATAGTTTTGTCTATGTAAATATTCACTTTTGGTCCATTACAGGCCACTACAACTACTTATGTTATGTATGTATGTGTGATCCTAAGGTTTGAGTATATTTGCAATACCCATAAATTTATTGCATTATATTTAAATCCCAGGTCCACTTTCAACACTATATTATGGCCTACAAAAGGGGAAGAAAATTGGGTTGTGTTGACCCAACCTCTAGACTTTGAATAGCTAAGTGATGCCTACATATCTAATACTCCAAAGAGGGAAATCAAATTGCATATAATTCTTCCCATTAGGTGAATGTGTGAAATAGGTTTCCTTAAATGTATGCAACCTATAATCAAGATCTTAATACTTGGTAAATGATAACTTTGGCTTGGGCTTGAGGTGATTTAGACTTGCATGGACCTACTCCTTGTGATAGATGGGTGAATTTGGAATAATAGGGTAGTTATTTTAAATGTCTAAGTGTTTGAATGTACTTTGATATAT
Source organism: Torreya grandis (assembly GCA_037957365.1). Classification (NCBI taxonomy): domain Eukaryota; kingdom Viridiplantae; phylum Streptophyta; class Pinopsida; order Cupressales; family Taxaceae; genus Torreya; species Torreya grandis. Next base: position 6,748,550 of record JARHVA010000037.1, read on the forward strand.
GTTTAATAGATGGGTAATAGACTTACACCTATTTTGTATTAATATGTAACTTTTTAGGTAGTTTATCATGCTACTAACATGTTATATGAATGGGTTAACCCATAGGAATGATTTAAATTTGAAATATGAGTGTTCATTGGAGCAAGATAAAAATTTTAGACTTACATGATGCATTAGATGATGTGTTTTTAGTCACACATTACCATCCATGAGATGAAAAAACTTATTTAAATATCCATAGATGTTTGGGTAAGACACATAACTAGTTTGGCATAGACTATGGGATTCCTTGTAGGTTACTAAGAGAAAATTGGGAAGGTTAGGCATGTAGAAGGAATGTGGAGGTGAGATAATGACTAATTAAAGTAAGGTATATACACATGTCAGGTAAGAAGGTAAGTAAAACTAACATTTATAAATATCAATTATTATATTTTAGTGTCTATAGAGTGTTGCACATGTTCCAATACTCTAAACAAGGCTCAAACCACACATAGTTCTCCCACCTAGGTTTATGTATGATCAATCTTGATCCACTATAATGTAATTCAATTCTTTGGAATTTTCCTCTTGATAACATGAAAATTTGACCTTGTTTTAGTGTTTAGACTCAAATTTTGGGTTATTCCTTGAGGGGTTTTTAGATGTGTATAGTTTTTGGATAATGACTCAAGGGATTACTAAATGAATTTTTAAAGTTTTCAAGGGGTTTTCAATGTAATTACCAAGTAATTAAGACCTTAGGCTTTTTTTGTATTTTTATATGACTCTTTTGGAATTTCCCCCTATAATCAACATATGAAATGTGCTTATGCTAGCTAAAGGGAGATGTTTAAATCTTAAAATTTTCCACTAGAGGTTACTTAACATTAATGGTAGAGATAGACATTTAGAAAAATTGTGAGTGTTTGATTATTGTTGGTAATATCTAGAGAGGTAAAATCAGTGATCAAGATTGTGGAGATGGTCTATTTCTCCTATAAAGGGTATAAATTAATAGAGGTATATATCTAGTTTGGCCCCTCCATATTGATGTCATGGTCCCATCTATCATATATCTACCAATATAATTTATCTATATGTGGATGCATGTAGCCTATATATACATACAAGTCTACAAGATTCCTTGCAACTTATTTATACCCTATTTTAGGCTCGTATCCCTTGTAGTCATGTCTTAAGTAAATTTGATATTGATATGAATAAAATAAACTTATTTAGGTTTTAAACATGATTCAAATATTCAATCATATGTGATTCAATTCAACTATACTCTAAACTCTCTTAAAAAGACTTAAAGCAACAAGTTATCTTCAAAATAATGTTCTTTTAGGTCTAATTAAGCCTAATTTCTTATATAATTTATATATTCCATATTGTATGGTATTTTACCTTCCTAAAACCTCCTTAATATTCTATATCATGTCAATTTAGACAAGATTCCAAAGTTTCAACAATTTTGGCTAGTTAGAATGAGAGATAATCACATTTGAAGTTTGAAAGCCTAGTTTAAGGTTTGAATGTGTCTACAATAGCCTGAGAACTATAAAAAAGAGAGAATATGAATTACGTACTCTTAAAAATACATTAAATTATTTTTTAAGGATTTTTAAACCTTAATTAAACTCCTCTAATAGTTTTTTAGACTTGAATAATCTTGATAGAGCTTCTAATATGTGTTTTAGTAGGATATTATGTGCAACTACAAGACTGTGTCAAATTAGAATGGAAAATTGAAAAAAACATTTTATTCAAAGATGCATAAAAGGTTAATTTTTAAATATTTTATACTCTATAATATACCTATGACTCTTACTATTAAAATAAGCCTTGAACAAGTCTAAAAGAGATATAACCAACTCCACTCTCATAACAATGTAAAACCAAAGTTTCTCCATTTAAACCACATTGTATGTTACAACTTTGTTGCCTAGAGAATGATTGAAAGAAACCAATATATCAAAAAATAAATAATAATATAAATCACTCATGCACATCAAAGTCTCTAATATTTTTTAAAGAACTTATCAATTCTTCTCTTTATTTCTTCATATCAAAACAACACACACAGTTGCTACAAAGAATTACAAACAAAATTATTCCTCTATTTTTTGATACTTTATTGGTATATTTACTTAATTTACTCATATCACCACCTTGAAATAAATATTATTAAATTATTCACATTAGTTTCATGTACCTAGTTTCTTGCAAATATCCCTTAAACTTCTCCAACGTAGGTAATGGCCTTGACAAGTCATCTTGTTTAGGCTTTAACCAAGGTTAAACATGGGAACCCTGAGTAAATGAGTAATAGACTCTATAGAAACATCCATTGACCTGAAGGACACTTTAATAAATGGAATTAAATCATTTTTAACATACAAAATCATGTTAAATATATTACAAAGCCTAAATAAATTTAAATTTTTTAAAAAGTTCATTTTGCCAGGAAAGCCAAGAATGTTACCAAATGACTAGAATAGAATAATAAAAGTATGGTATAAGTTCCTTTTTGACTCAAAAATACTCTTAAGAACTATACCACACCAAAAAAATCAAAATTTGATCTAATTTATACATGTTCCTACATCAAACTACTAGGGTTTAAAAGAACTCTTCATGAGCTCTCCAATGTTGTTACCAATCTTAATGATATATGTAGGTGTCATCCACTTGGATTTTTCATGAGGATGGCCATAAAAATTGAATAATTATTGAAATTACTCTCTGTCCCTTGTGCTTTTCACCACTTTATTACCCATAATAGCTTTAGGTTGGTCTAGTTATACTCTTGGTAACTATTTTTCCCACTAAATAGTTTGATATGTTGTGTCCTTAGATATTTTATCTAAATTTTATTTTCCCTTAAAATGGTTTAGATATGAAACATTTAAAATTTTAGAATTACCAATTTCAAATGGAAGGTCTAACTCATAGGCATTATCTAAAAACTTCCTTATGACTTTACAAGGTCCAATTTTCTTTAGTTTTAGTTTATTGTATTCCCCTTTTAGGAATATTTATTTCTTGAGGTGTGCCATAAATATGTCACCAAATTTAAAATTCACTTTTCTCATTTTAAAATCAACATTAATCTTATACTTTCCTAAACTTGCTTCTAGTCTCTACTTTACCTATTCATGCAACTCCTGCATAACTACTGTAAAGTCTTCACCTTATGCACTTCTCATTTCTTCTTTTCCCAAATTCATTAATTCATAAAACAATAATGGATGAATAAAATTCACAATTTTAAATTTACTAAATCCTATACTTCTATTTGGAGAGTCATTATAATAAAATTCTTCTTGATCCAATACCTAGTCTCACTACTTTGGATGATCACTTATCAAGCTTCTAAGAATGTTTCCCAAGATTATATTAACTAATTTAGTTTGACCATTAGTTTGAGTATGGTATTTTGAGCTTAAGTTTAAATAATTTCCTAACTTTATCTATATATTTTTCCAAAAGTGACCAACAAACTTAGTATTCCTATTAGACATAATGCTCCTAGGAAGTCCATGCAGTCTCACTACTTCTTTGAATAATAGGTCATCAATATGATTTACATCACTTATTTTTGTGTAAGGAATTAAGTTATCCATCTTGGAAAACCTATAAAATACCACAAAAATATAATCATTACCTTTCTACATCTTTGGCAATTCAAGTACAAATTCCATATTGATTGAACCCCATGGTCTACTAGGAATTAGAAAAGGTTGATATAAACCTACATTTCAACTTATTTCTTTGGCATACTAACATATCTTATAATTATTAAAAAATATATTCACATCCCTTTTAATTCTAAGCCAATAATAATGTGCACTTATTTGACCTAAAGTCTTTGTTTGTCTAAAGTGTCCTACCAAGCTACCACTATGCTTCTCCTTCAATATATTGTCTCTCATGGAAATTTTTAAAATACATAGTTGGATGAACTTAAATAATAGACCTTTTTACATCATTTATTCCATCCATGGACTCTTATATCTTCTCATTGGGTTCTCAAATGCTTCATATATATCCTAGAAATCAAAATATTCCTTGTATAAATCCTTTAATGAAACAAATCCCAAGAGGTTTACCTGTGACTCATCCTACATAAAGCATCTTAAACCTTGTTAGTTTATTAAATTTTATGTTTAATAATAGAATATAAAATTTTCAAATACTAAACACACTTTATGTGCCTTTCAATAATCTTATTTTGACTACTAATGAACTATAAATCATGATTATCAGTGTACAATACAAACTCCTTAGGCATTAAGTAATGCCTCCATTTATTTAAAGCGTGAATAATAACATATAACTCTTGGTCATATCAATAATATATGTTTTTATATTCATTAATTTTCTTAGTGAATTAGGCAATTGGTTTGCCATCTTGACTCAAAACAACCCCTACGACAGTTACACTAGCCTCACACTCTACTTGGAAACATTTTCCACAATTAGGAAATGTTAAAATGGGTTTTAATATGATCTTCTTATTAAGAATATAAAAAATATTATTAGCCACCATAGTTCATCTAAATTTTTTCTTGTTTCTTTTTATTGTTTCGATAATTGGAGCATAAATAGTACTGGAATTTCTTATAAACTTCTTATAAAAACTAGCTAATCCATGAAATATCCTTACCTCAAATGAATTCCTTTGAGTATTACATTACATTATATCTTTTTATTTTTATTTTTATATTTTTAGTCCATATTTAGATATAAAAAATCCCAAATAAATAATCTCTACTTGTAAGAAACTACATTTCTTGAGATTGATTAATAGCCTCTCCTCTTACAACTTACTTAGTACCATCCATAAGGTGTTCAAGGTGTTCTTATTTTTATTGTCTATAAATAAATATATCATCCAAATATACAAGAACAAACTTACTTGTAAATGATTTGAGTACCTCATTCATAAATCTCATAAAAGTGCTTCAATCATTGTTAAGTTCAAATGGCATAACAAACCATTTAAGAGTCCATCATTCATCTTGAAGTTTGTCTTACATTCATCCCCTTCTATTAATCTAATTTTATGATATCCAAATTTCAAGTCTACCTTAAAAAATATATAAAACACCACTCAAAAAATACATAAGGTCATCAATTCTAGGAAATGAAAACATGTACTTGATTATGATATTGTTTATGGTTCTTGAGTTAGTACACATTCTCCAACCTCTATCCATCTTTGGTTATAATACTATTGGGATATCACAAGGACTTAAACTCTCTCTAACCAACCCTTATACAATAATTCTTTCACTTATTTCTTGATTTATTCATTATCTCTTTGATTCATCTTGTAGGCTACCTTTTTGGTAAGCTATCTCCTGAAATGAGGTCTATATGATGACTAATTATTCTCCTTAGAGGTAACTAATTAGGCAAGTCATCTACAACTATGTCCATAAACTCCTTAAGTATGTTCTTAATTTATATGGCCAGATCAGTCAAATGAGTAGTTGTAATTACTATTTTTGGATTATCAGCTAAATCATAACATACATCATCTTTTTTTATGAGTTATAAGAACTCCTTGATATTTTTAAATAGCACTTTAGTATTTTATTTAGCTATCATAACTTCATCTCTTAGGGTAATAAGTGTGTGTTTCTTACCATAATTTTTAAAGGTATAATTATTAGTCCTCCCATCATGAATATATCTTTCATCATATTACCAAGGTTTGCCTAATATAATGTGACAAACATCCATAGGCATTACATCACAAATAACTTCATCTCTATAATTGCCTATTTAGAATTCCACCTTACATTATTCATTTACTAAAATTTGATGTCTATTATGTAACCATGATACTTTTTAGGGTGTGGAATGAACTAAATTATTTAGATTCAAATTTTATACCATCTCAAAAGAAACCAAATTATCACTACTCCCACTATTAATTTTTATCTTGTATCACTTACCTTTTGTCTTACAATTAGTCTTGAATAAGGTCTTTCTCTATAGTTGTTCTTTTATTTATGTAGCTGGTTTGATTAGCACCCTATTCATTAATAATTATTATCCTACCTCAGGTACATCCTCATGATATGGAGACCCCACACTCTCTTACTCTAATTGAGTAGTCTAATTACTACCCTCTATCCTTGTATAAGTTTTTTGAAGGTTCTATGGACACTTATAAGACTTGTTCCCTACATACTTACTACATTTGAAATACTTACCCTAGAATCCTATTTCTATGCCTCTAGTATAAAATGTCTTCTACCTCTAAATTAATAACCACCTCTTGTAGGCTGACTTAGGTTTTGAGATTTGTTATTAAACATTTCACCATGATTTATAAATGATTTCTACCTCCATGTTGCACTCTTCCTCTAAAATTTTAACTCTAACTTCTAAATAATTTCTCCTATGCCTTAAGTGTAGCTTTATATGCCTCCTCTACTATACATGGAGACAAAATATTAATCTCATATAGGATATTAAAACTCAACACATTGATATAAATAACAACCTTTTCAACATCCTCCTCAATGTGACCTACTCTAATAGTCCATTTGTAAAATTCTTCTGTATATTCTTTCACTATCAATTTTTTTTTCAGATTTTGGAGTCTTCTAAATAAATTGGTTTGGTAATCCTTTGGAATAAACTTAACCTCTAATTTGTCCACCATACTATCCCATGAATTAATATTTTCCTTTCCTCTTCTTTTTATTTCCTCCTATACCCCATCCCGCCATAGGGATGCATGCCCCCTTAACCTTGTGATGGAAAACTTAACCTTATTTGCATCATCAACTTCCTCATATTCAAAATATTTGTATATAATTACAATCTAGTCAAATATATATTCATCATTAAGGCTACCCTCATACATAGGCACCTCAAACTTGGGTTTTGAATTAACCCCCATTATTGATCTAATAATCCTTTCTTATGCTTTATATTATTCTCTTTATTATATTGCCTCTTCATAAGGAACTTATTCATATATATCAATAAAATCCCATGTATCAATCTCTCATTTGAGCTAATTCCATGGCTTGAAGCCTTTCTTGAAAATTCCTTACCTCTACCACCAATGTATCTACTACTTGCAATCTCTTTTGGGCTGATGTAGCTCCATGTCCTCTAGCTACCATCTTATTCAATTTTCCTTTCACAACATTCAAATATCCATATTGGTATCCTTAATTTTCAAAATTTCCTTTATTTTTTCTTTGATACTAAAATTTGGTGTATATGAGAACTTAATTCCTTATAGCTTTTTTATACCTTGTTTCAAGATTATAGCCCTTTGACTCTTATCTTGATTAACTTTTCTATTGATGTGAATCAAATAAAATCGTTTAGGTTTTAAACATTATTAAAATATTCAATCATATGTGATTCAATTCAACTATACTTTAAACTCCCTTGAAAATACTTAAAGAAACAAGTTGTCTTCAAAATTCTATTCTTTTAGGTCCAATTAGGCCTAATTTCTTGTCTACTTTCTATAGTTTGTACTATATAGTTGTGTGCCTTCTTAGAACCTCATAAATCTTATATATCATGTCATGTTACATAATATTTCAAATTTTCAATAATTTTGTGTAGCTAGAATGAGAGATAATCACATTTGAAGTTTGAACCCCTAGTTTAAGGTTTGATTATGTCTAAAACAACTTGAGAGCTATAAAAATGAGAAATTTTGAATTATTTTCTCTTGAAAATTCATTAAATTATTTTTTGAGTATTTTTAAACCTTACCTCAACTCCTCCGATAGCTATTTATCCTTGAGTAATCTTGATAGAGCTTCTAATATGTGTTTTAGTAGGATATTGTGTGTAATTATAGGACTGTGTCAAGTTAGAATGGAAACTTGAGAAAAATATTGTATTAAAGATGTATCAAAGGTTATTTTTTAAATATTATATACTCTCTACTATTATTATGAATCTTACTATTAAAATAATCCTTGACCAATTCGCAAAGAGACATCACCAACTCGACTCTCCTAACTGTATAGAAAAAGAGTTTTTTCCATTTAAACCACACTGTATGTTACAAATTTGTTGCCTATAGATTGATTGAAAGAATAAAATATATCAAAAAATAAATAATAATATAACCCACTGATTTAAATCAAATTATCTAATATTTTTTAAATAACTTAGTAAGGCTTATATTTATTTCTTCATATCAAACCAACATACACAGGGGTTACAAAAAATTGTAGACAGAGTTTTTCCTATATTTTTTTATACTTTCTTGGTCTCTTTTATTAATTTACTCATATCAACACCTTGGAATAAATCTTATTCAATTATTATCATTAGTTTCATGCTCCTATTTTCTTTCAACTATCCCTTAAACTTCTTGAAAGTAGGTAATGGCCTTGACAAGTCATCTTGTTTAGGCTTTAACCAAGGTTAAACACAGGAACACTAAGTAAAGGAGTAATATACTCTATATAAACATCCATGGACCTGAAGAACCCATTACTAGATGGAATTACATCATTTAAAAGTTACAAAAGAATGCTAAATCTATTACAAAGATTAAACAAATTTGAATTTTTGAAAAGGTTCATTTTGGCAAGAAAGCTAAGAATGTTACCAAATGACTAAAAGAGGCTAATAAAATTATGGTTTAAATTCCTTATTGACTCAAAAAGACTCATAATACCCATACCACACCAAAAAATTCAAAATTTTATCTAATTTATATATGTTCCTACATCACATACCCACCCCAAATATAGATATGTGACCTATTCATTAATCCCTTCATCATCGAGAGGGTAGTCTCACATCTCTATTCTCCATGATTTATGAGTAGGGGCATCAAGAGTCTATTTTTCATTAGTTTTTTAATGAATTTTTAATACTGGTGTTGGTTTCAATCATAACCAACCCCCTCCCCATATAAGATTATAAAATATTCTGGTATAGACTAGGGTGATCCTAAATATGCATGATAGAATATTGGGCAGGGATAAACCATATATAGATGAATGGATATGGGAAAGTTTTCACAAGATTAAAATTATATGAATATGACATGCATGCCAAAGATATATAAAAATTAATGTTTTCAAGTGTCTAATACCATATTTAAGTGTCTAAAAATATCCAACTTATAGTCTATATTGAAATTTTTATATTAAGAGAATAAAACACTAAAATTTTATACTTTTATATAATTTAACTTGATGTTTAAATACATTCATCAAATATTTATCTTGATTCATGCCAAATCCCTACAAGGAAACATGTACAAAATAATTTCCATTCAAGATTAGAAAAACTAAAATCACTTGAATCATTTGATTAATTGAAATTGGAAATTAAAGGAATAAATGCATCTGAGGATACATGAACTAAGTTTCCATTTGATGAAATCATTTGGATAATGATATGATTATGCTTAAAAGAGATGTAACTTATGAAATCATGTGTTGAGGTATTTTAAATGCCTAAACCACCATTGTAGATGGATAAGTGATAAAATTTGAATGACATAGAGTACTCAATCAAATCCCTCTAGATACTATCATAATTATTTTTTGGAACCCTAAAATAGGTTTTTATTTCAAAGTATAACCCTAAAACAAGTTTGTATGTAAATTTAGAATCTCAAAAAAAAAATTATGTAAACTAAAACTTTGAATCAACCACTATAAATATATTTTAGACCCAAATTTATTACTTAATACTAATGTTCCCCATCAATTTAAATATAAAAGTGTTTATGTGAACAACATCCATGCTCAAAATATAATATGCCTATGTATAATGCCACAATATGTCTATCAATTTTCTCAAATTGATAAATCTGATAAAATATAATTATTCTAATAAACCTACTCAATCTTATATATCTTCTCAATCTGATAAATCTACTCAATCCCACCTATATAATTTATCTCATAATGTCATATAGTATTTTGATTATTCCTCAAAATCATGTATAATGTTATAAATATGTTTTCCATTGGCCTCAACCCATCTAAATCACAAAATCTAACACATAATGTGAACTATCTATCTATCTATCATGGCCTAAATCTCTAATACAAACCCATTGTATGCCCCCCTTTTGAAGTCAGGGATGAATCTAATGAATCACTCATGTCAAAAGAAAGAGTTAATGTGCATCATGGGTTATATATAAAAATTAAATAATAAAAACAATGTCTATTAACATGATAATATATGTCATCATATAAATATTTTATCATTCATATATGTATGAAATTTGTAATCCAAGGTAATGGGCATACAATTATCATGTCAAGTAAATATAGAAATTAAGCACACATTAATAAACATTACATTAGATGCATGATATAAATCATGGAACCACACATAATATAATAATGTGTCATATAAATCAAAACACCAATCTCAACAAAAACCATACATTTATCCACATACATACACATATGCACAATATCATGATCATGAAGCACACAAGCACTCAACACTTGAAATAATATGACTTGAATATAACCTAACATGGACAACATGGACATGACATAAACTAAAATATCCTTGACACATGTGATTAATGACATGATAAAACATAATTAATGCATTGACACACATCAATCATCATATAATAAAATAATCAATAGCATCAATCCTTACATGGATCAATCAATGTTATTCTACATAATTAATCATTGTCATAATTAAAAATTAGAATATACTAATACCCATATGGAATATCACCCTAAAAATTATATGAAATATAAATCTTGTTGGCCCCAAATTTTGGCTAAGTGTTGTTTACTTTTGGTGCGAGGCTGGCACAACATGGAATTACCATGGCACGTAGATGTATATATATATAAGCACCATGGTGTGGAACCTATAAGGCACAAAAGGATAATGTCATGGAAGTAACAACATGAGAAGACCCAGTCAAAGGAGAATGAGTCATGAGGAACCCAAGGACATAGGACTCAAATAGAAGTGAAAGACTAAGGGACCATGTGAGAAGTGGGAGAAATTAAAAGAATGATTCATATAGGTCACCCTAACCTTATTAATAGGAATTTTTTCACTAACCCACAAGTAGAGGAACACATGGAAGTAAATATCTAGCATAGAGTGAGGATATAGGGGGCATAGAGGCCTGAGTATTTAGGAATAACTAGTTGTTGATCACCATGACTCTTATTTTATTGAGAGTTTGTTGATGAATTATTATTTCCATTAATGTTTATAAACACTTGGTTAGGGAAAAATAAGTATAAATACCCCTATTATAAAGTACTATGGGTATAGATTTTTACCTCTTTGATGTTTATATATGAAGTAGCTAGTTTTATCAAATTTATTGTGTTCATAATGAATGATGTCATGTGAGTTATGTAGAGTTATTAAAATTAATATGGGTTCTATCTATATTTGATTTTCTAAGAATTAAAGTTGAACTACAAATGGAACTAATCTACATAAATAGTAATCAATCTTAGAACTCAAAGGATAGAAATAGTCTATCTCTACTTATATAGGGTATCTAATTAGAATTATGTTTAACATCAATAATATGGCTAGGTATTATTGTGAAACAAAAACCTACAAGAAATGGTACCAAGTTATGCACTTTGGGTGAGTGTACAAGACTTAAATCTTGTGTGAAAGGGCCAACACACTAGCTCATTGGGCTAGAATTCATTTTTAGATTTGTATTTATCAAAGAAGACCCAACGTTTTAGTTCCATTGTTGGGACACATAACACTTGTTACTTTGCTATGGAAAATTTTTGAGCGTATTAATCTTGAGAATATAGAAGAATGGATTACTAGTGTTGAATATAACATTACCATTCCCTACCTTGAACCAAGAATATTTGCATGATAGTGGGTAAAGCATAACCTTTACATTGCATTATATGAAACCTTATTTATTGAGATCTTGATTCATTTACACACTTAGATATCAATGTATGCTTAAGGACAATTAAGGAATCTTGGAATGAGTTAGTCTTGGATTTTAGAGTGGCAAAGAGCTTTATCATGACTTGGAACTTCATGGATGATATTTTTTAACATTTAGTGGAAAAAAGTTTTGAATAGTTACATTTTGGATTATTTTATAGCTACATATTCATGTCCTAAAGAAGCCAAGTTCCATTTCCTTTAAGAACTATGTAGCCATTATATTAGGATTTTGCTTTCAAAATCAAAAAAATATTTATTAATCTTGAACTTGAGACTATAATAATGGAGAGCTAAATCCCCCTATGCATGAGCCATACATTTGTAATGGGAGAAGAGGATTTGGTATAAGATTGTGGGTTTAGAATGTTAGCCAATCAGTATGAAGTATAGAAATGAAAGTATAATGAAGCTCGATAGAGGATTATAGGAGTTATCAGTATGAGAGAAGACTAGGAGAGCTTAAAGAGTGTTGTTAGGAGCCACAAGAAAGTAAAAATGCATGAGGACCCCATCACTTTCAATCCACATCTTATGCCACTACTATCATATGAAGGAGAAACTAGTTAGATAGTGGTAATTAAAGAACCACATCTCAACCAAATAGAATCCCCAACCATAGTGTGTGCTCATGCTCTTGAGTTATATGAATTATACATACACAATTGAGATATATACAATTTAGAATTAGATATTGAAACATTAAAAGATACTAGAGTTGAGCCTTTTGACACTCATTTAGACTAAATACTTTATTTCCCTATTTAAGGGAATCATATGGTATAATTTATAATGCTTGGTGGACTAGACCTACAAGGATAGAGTATAGGCCTTAATTTTACCAATCAACTAGCTACCATACCCCATATCATGAGCACTACTATTAGAGTTGGACTAGGTGGTGGCACAAGAGGTAGTGGACTTCTTCCTCAAGGGATTAGGGCTAGAGGTTACTAATAGCCACCCATTAAAGCACCTCAATCAACTATGGTATACTATAAAATGAAAATTCACTTGATATAATATAGGGGCATGAAGAATATAAATGATCACATCCACAAATGTGAACTAATTTAGAGGGCATGATGCATTACATCTTCTAAGCATAAATCCACCCAATTTGAAAAAATGCTTTTGGAATGTGTGCACAAATGGGTTTGAAATTTTTGCACTCAACAAGTTGTGGTCAATTATGATCAACTTAAAACAACCTTCCTTTAGGAGTTTGACATTCTTGAATTTGAGAAATAGAGCATAGTTACACTAAAGGACATAAAGCAAGGATTTACTGAAAGTGTACGAGGGTATGACACATAGTTTAAGACATTATTGTCTAAACTATCATTTGATATTAATATTTATTATCATTAAAAATGGTTTTTGGGAGGATTGTTACTACCCCTCCAATGAACATTGTCTCAATGGACTTTCACTAGCCCACATAAGGCTTTAGAAGCTACTCTTTGCACTGAGGTGATTGGAAGCATTGATATTAGGATCAATCCTTTCATGGAATCATAGATAGTTTCAATGGAATTTTATCTAGATAAATTGATATCTGATAATGCACATGACACATGTAGTTGTGTTTGGTGCATAGACTACAAATATAAAGGGTATACATAAAGTAATTACCTGCATAAGAACATCCACATGGTACTTAAATATAATGTAAAATATGTCATGAAGAACATGATGTACACTCTTGTCCTATTATGTAATGAGATATGTAAACTAAGGTGTCTAACTATTTCAATATTTGTGATGCCTATACTCATGACGCTAATGACTATAATTTTATTAGTGACATCCATGAAACATGAGAACATGGCACATGCCAAACCTCTATAGCCAAAAATCAATACAATGGTGGATACCATGGATGAGGAAGAGGAAAAGGATGAAAAGGTGGTCATTTCCCACCTAGTACATGTTACAAATATGGATCTTTGGACCACTACCAATGAGATTTCCTAGAATACCCTATATGTACTTTCTTCAAAAAGGACCACCAATGAAAAGAGTACCCTAGATTATATGTGGCTATCGCCAAGGAATAGAATGAAAAGGGTGATAGTATGATTAAAATTGATAAGCCACATTTGTGTGCCTACTCATGTATCCCTATATTTCAATAGGTAAACATTACCACTCATAGTGGGGGATAGACTTAGTCTACCTCTAATACCATTAAGAAAGTACAATGTGAAGAACCATGAGCAAGAAAGTATCATAATTCCCAGTAGAAAAAGGATGTCCTCTAAGATACAATGTCATTAGTATGATAAATTTAGAGAGAGATTTAGTTCCTAACAGATAAATAAGTAACATAGCATGCTATTATGTAAAGGGGAGATGAGCCTCAAAATACGGTGTGTGATGACTTTAAAAAATTATGTAAGAACATGTTAGATGAGGATATTGTCCCATAGCTAAGAATTTGGATTAATAATAAATCAAAAGTACCAAATTAGTTTCACCCTCAAGTCACTAGGGAGAATGAGGATCATTGCCTAAATCATGCTCGGTGATAACACACTCCTAGTTCCTCTACTCCTCTAGAGGATTGAGAAATATTGGTTAATGCTACCATCAATGGATGGGTAATCTAAGACATACTAATAAACACTGATACAAAATTAAATGTCCTCACCAAGGATGTGTGGTGTAAGATGGCTAGTCTAACCCTACATCATTCACCATGTATTGTTTATGGAAAATAAGACTCGCATGTTACCTATTGGGGTCCTCAAGGATGCAATAATTGACATACTTGGCAGCCTTTCAAGGAATATTTTGAACCTCTATAAATAGTTAAATTTGATGATTACCCAGTTCTATTAGGACAACCTTGTAGCTATGATAATAATGCAAACTTGAGCTTCAAGAATGATACATTAGTTTTGAGAACATTGATCATCATGTTGTGATACCACTAGATCAAGCACAAGGAACTCTTTACATAGATCTTATCAATGTTGATGAAGACATAAACCACATATATCATGTAACTACAAGGAATGATGATCAAATATATCCCACTCTAGATGGCATTCTTTGGTGGTCAGATACTAAGTCCCTTTCTAACACTATAGGTAATGCTTGTAATTATTGGGCTCATGGTGACTATGACCTCACTAGCAGAGTATGTAGTACCATCAATAAATAGGAGAATGTGTTACAAGTTAATTAACCTTATCACTAGCCAAGTCATGAGGGGACCTATCATAGAAACACTACTCAAAAGACTTGATGAGGCTCCAAGATTCCATAAGAAGATGGAAGTTCAAGAATTCATTCAATGCCTTGAAGAGTTTACCACATTGATGTAGATCATATAAAATATTTGGTCCATCTCTTTTATGGCATAATTTCATGATGGTGGTGAACCCATTATAAATGACTCCTCCAATAGGATCATGTGCACTCAACCTTACATAACTGATTCCATCATGATAATAAATTAAAGAGAATAGTCAATTACAGTAGATTATAAGCACTTGAGCCCCACATAGAAGCTTATGAAACAATGTGGAGAAATGAGGAATCATACTTATTATAATATTTATGAGTACATGCTTTCTTTGGAACTTTATAAACTTTGGCACAATCATGGTATGTTCATCAAGAGTGACACATGGGTATTAGGTACTAGTATTTACTAAAGGAAAACATCAACTCAACACTATCTTATTCTTCACCAAAAATGGATTTGTGCCTTACTCTCAAAACCATGTGTGAAGTAGTTATAGGTGACCCAAATCCCATAGAATAAATCTTGAAGAGTATCCATCAAGACCCTAAATAACCCCTACACAAATTCAATGAACCATTCTTGAGTAGGACTAATGTGAATAAATTCATCTAAGGAAACAAAAACTCATGTTACAAGTGGAAAGAGGTGAAAGATCCACTCCACTCAACCCATTGTCTAACCATTTATATGTTCCTATGGATGTTGGAATGAGAACTATTTAGGACATAGGTGTTGATATGGACAACCCCTACAATGGACCTATTCAAACTATTTAGTGTAACATCAACATGGAAAAAAAACCAAAGATGGAGATAGTAGGAAACTATTAGACTAACAAAGAGATTCAAAAAATATTTTAATTTCTAAAAGAATATCAGGATGTCTTCATAAGAAACTATATTTAAATTAAGGGAGTTCACCCATCCTTAGGGAAGTTGCATATCAAGCTGGTTAATGGTGCTTGACCAATTAGAAAATGACCATATAGAATGAATCCTAATCTATGGGTGCACATCAAAGGGGAAATTGATAGCATGTTGCATGCCAGAGTAATCACCCCCATTGATGAATCTAAATGGGTTAGTCCCATGGTGATTAGTATCAATAAGGATGTATGCATCCATATTTGCATGGACTATCGAGTGCTTAATACGTCCTATGTAAATGATCCCTTCCCAACACCATTCATGAAAGAGATCCTTGAGGGTGTTGTTGGATGTGAGGTATATACGTTCATAGATGGATTTTTTGGGTACCATCAGGTCCAAATAGTTAAATAATACCAACCCAAGACAACAGTTAACATCGAATGGGGATCCTTTATGTATACTATCATGCCCTTTGGGTTGAAAAATTTCCTAGTAGTGTTTTTATGAATAGTAGTTGAAGCTTTTAAGGATTTCATCCACAAGTTCCTTCAAGTCTATTTGGATGATTGGATAGTTTATGGTTTGGTCAAGGATCATTATTCTAACCTAAGGCTTATGCTTGATCATTGTTAGGTCTTATAAATCTCATTAAACTTAAAGAAGTGCCTATTTTATACACCTTTTGGTGTGTTCTTAGGACATATTATTTATAAAGGACTTCTGGTAGACCTAATGAAGGTATCTATTATTCTTCACCTCCCAACACCCAAGACTCAGCATGAGATCCATACCTTTCTATACCATACAAGTTAATATATAAATTTCATCCATAAATATGCAAATATTGTCATGCCCCTAAAGGAATTTATAAATCATAATGAGCATTTCATATGGACTTGATCTTGTAAAGAGGCTTTTGAAACACTAAAGGAAAAGATGGTCACTATTCCTATCCTCTAGTTCCCTAATTGGAAAAAACCATTCCATACCCATGTTGATGAATATTTCATGGCCATTGGTAAAATCCTTACAAAAATATGTGAAGGTCACCTAGATCATCCAATCTAATTTTCTAGTAGGAAGCTCATACCAACTGAAATAAACTATACCACTACAAAGCATGAAGCATTATTGATGGTCTACACTTTGCATAAATTTAGACAATACCTATTAGCCACTCTTGTTTTTTATATATAGATCATGAGGCTTTGAATTAACTTGAAAATAAACCCATACTACATAGATATATCTATTACTAGATTGTGTTATTCTAAGAGTTCTAATTTTCCATTATGGTAAAACCTAGGAAAGCCAATTGTGGACCTGACCACCTATCTTAGATTGAGAACAAAAACTACCACACACCATAGATATTATCTACCTAATGTAAATATCTTCCATGTCACATGGGTACCTAAATATTTGGAAGACATTATATCATTCTTTACTACTAGCTCTATGCTCAACTATCTCACCTCGAAGGAAAAAGAGCAACTCATAGTTCATGTTGCACCTTTTTAGCTTATAGGAAGTGATCTTTACAAAATGGACCATGAATAAGTTCTTCAATGTTGTGTAATGTAACATGAGTAACTAGAGGTACTCCACAAATTTCATGAGGTTATTATAAGAGGAAACTATGTTGTAAAGTCTACTGCATGAAAGGTTCTACTAGATGGATTATGGTGGATAACTTTTTTCCAAGATGTTAAAGCATTTGTATACAATGTGACATATGTCAGTGCATAGGAAAACCTAATCTAAGGGATTCCATGCCTCTATGACTCATTCCTTCTCAGTAACCCTTTGAGAAGTGGGTTATTTATTTTTTTGGCCCCATCACTTAGCAGTACAATGAATAAGTTCTTAGTACATCATTATAGTAGCTAACTACCTTACATGTTGGGCTAAAGATGTACCAATAAAGGATTATACCACTACTACTATTACATGGTTCATCTAGGATAATATCATAACTCATTTTATATGTCCCTTGAGTTTCACCAGTGATCACAAAACCCAATTTTTGAATGAAATAATTCACATCTTATTGGCTAAGTTTATGATTGTGTACCATAAAATAACACCATATCATCCACAAGCCAATGGAACTGTTGAGGCTTTCAATAAGATCCTAGATACCACATTGATAAATATCTATAATGTTGGTCAAATTTATTAAGATGATAGGGTATTTTTTGTACTATGGGCTTATCACACAACCTACAAGTACCTAAACAAAAGCATGTCATTCAACTTGGTGTATGGCAAAGAGGCAGTCCTATCGGTGGATTTTTTGGTACCATATATATGTATAGAGAAATTAGGATAATTTGATGAAGATTCATCCTTAAAATACGTCTAAACACTTTACTATAACTAGACAAAGCTCATTTCCTTGCTCATTGGAGATAGGATGTGGAAAAGTGTAAGTAAAAGGCATGTCATAATTGCCATATAAAGAACAAAACATTTTCTCTAGGAATTAAGGTCTTGTTATATGATTCTAAGTTTGTGTGCCATCCTAGAAATATTAAAATTCACTAGGATGGTCCTTTTATAATTCATAGAATTCAATCTATTAGAACATATCAGTTATAAATGATGGATGCTCAATTCCTTCTTGGGCACTATAATGGAATTCCACTCCAGCTATATTTCACTTTTGAATAGCTAAAGTATTGTAATCAATAAAACTTGTGACATTATTTTAGGATTTCCTATTTTTAATAAAATCACTACCTTTTTTGCATGTAACTTCTCTTTATGTAATTTCTTTTCAAATTTATGGTTGTCTTATCATGGAGGACCATGACTCATTTTAGTGTGGGGTAAAAAATCATGTTTAGTAAGTAAATCAAGCAAGTTACCAAGGAACATATGGTTAGATAGGAACACAAGGTATATGGGTGTGTAAGTTTCTTAGGTCACACAAACATTAAGTTTAAGCCTCATAAAATAGTCATTTGAATTCAAATGTTCCAAGATCAATGGTCTACATTCAATCATACTATGAAGATCTAATGATGAGTGGGTGAGGATAGTGTTAGTGGGTCCTAAAGATCTAACAAAGCACATTTAATCATGCATCAAAGATAAATGGTGAGCATCAAGTCAAAATTTAGAGGATCATAAAATTAAATGCTTCAATGATAAGTGGCATGATATTGGGAGAAGAATCCAAATCTAACAACATGTGGATGAGCTTGATTCAGTGGGTCCAAGTAGATTTATGGCTCATATTCACTTATATAAAATAGATCTAATGGAAATCTCAAATTCAAAAGGTTATCAAATCTTGAAAACAAGCAAAAGGCTACCAAGTGTCATGACCATGGGAGCTATCAGATAAATCAATGGTATGCATTCAATTCATGTAGCAGGAGATCAACTGTCCATGTTTGATCTGGTAGAATCAAATCCAATAGTGTGTGTTTGATCATGGGACATAGATGTCATCTAATTTTAAGAAAGGCACAAGATAAGACATGACATTAATGTAGAAATAATAGATATGGTAAGGAATAGGCCAATGGCATGAAGTGATAAATACCATTAAATGACTTAATTTATAAAAGTGGGGATCTAAGAATGATGGCCATTAAGGATATGCATTATTGACATAAAGTGATGGGTGATGGGAAAGTGTTAAATGATGGATAACCCCCCCCCCCCCCCACCTTGAACTTATAAATAGGCAAGTTAAACTCTTTTTACACTTTACCTTTGTGATTACTTTGAGATTAATAGACTTGAAAGACAAGAAATTACTAGAGTTGAGTCAAGTGAATCTAGATTGGAGAAAATCAAATTCATTTCCATAGTAACCTACACAAGGCATCAAAAATTTTAGGATAGGTATTAAAATTCTAGTTTCATGAGAGAAACATAAGTTAGTACCAAAATTTACAAGTTGGAGTTACACCATTAGAGGGTGCTCAAGCTCAAAAAGCCAAAGTAGTCATCACCAACCACATATTATTTTGGAAATGTTAGATGATTGTGTATCAACTTTCAGGCTCCTTAAAGGGTGACGCAACCTAAAAATGCCAAAAGGATTTAACCCTTACCAAAAACACTAGAGGAAGAGGATGTGAGTGGAGGAGACTAGGTTCCTATTAGGGAAGAAACACTAGAAGAACAAGTTCAATGCATAGAGGAAGAAGAGGAAACTATGGTACACAAAGTAAATAAGGCTAAATCATCCTTGATGTAGAAATCTCAAACATCCCCATCCCTACCTATATTGATTGAAGTAATTTAATATCTAGAATCAGTATTACACATAAAAAAATTGGGCTTCCAAGGTTTTCACTAGCACCATATTCGACTATAACCATCATCAACCTAGGAATGAGGTTGAGCTTCAAAATTACTATCAAATCAAGACTAAGAATACTAATAACCAAGTCATGTTAAATATTATAATCTTCAACTAGTTAGACTATACAAGGTTGTTTTATCTCTTTAATTTACCATACTTTGGTAAAACCATGGAGGTGGTCTATTTCCTTCTCTTGTGCATCCATGAGGAATACATATAATTCATTAGGTGGATCATGAAAATCATACTTGAGAGGATCAAAAAGGTCATGGGATTGTAGTGCTTAGGATTGCGCATGATTAATGAGTTGGTAGACACCAAAAAGGTATAAAATATTGCCATGGCACTCATGTTTTAGAAGAAAGGCCATGTTATTTATATCAATAACCTATAATATCCCTCCCTATAGATATCATCATAGATCATTCTGACCAAAATTAGTAGGACTGATTGATAGAAAGAGGTCAATATGGCAAACCTCCATATTTCCCACCAAGTCACATAGGGGATAAAGTAAAACTAGGCTATGTACTTCACCAAGAATATTATTGAGGATGTAGAGAGGACACACTAGATGCCTAATTATAGGTTCCCATGGGGGGTATTCCTCTTCTTAATGTTTCTTTATGAGATCAGTGTGTTGGACTATAGCTTTGGAGTATTGAAGTGGGTATACCCTCCCATACACAAGTCCCCTATTGAATGTTATAAGGCATTCACATTCCCACATCATATTATCCCCTCATACAAGATCAAGATGAGGTAATGGTTTGATGGGATAAATGTGATGTTTGAGAATGATTGGTGCATCCCAAAAGACTTGCCCCCTTTGATTGTAAAGCAAGCATAATTTTTCATAAAGCAGCACTTCTCCCTAGCATGCATCAAAATGAACCATTTAAAATAGATCTCTACATGGCTCAAGTTACCATACACCTTATCAACATGGTACTTTATAGAATTTTTGAATCATATTTATGATTCACAACCCATTAACTTAGAGGCTAAGAGAATAGACTTGGAGATTCATACTTCATAAATTATTTATCTATCTAGGTAAGAAGGCCTATACGAAAAGGAGGGAGATGGACTTGAATGATATCAAGGTCAAGAAAAACATGGTGGGAGAATAAATTAATAATTTTTTTTACATGGTGTACCCATGAATGGATATAAAGGGTGGGGCCCCTAAGGAAAAGCTTCCATCAGTGCCACCCTTGAAGAAGAAAAAGCATCCAGATCTTAGTGTTAGCATAAGTAGATAATAGGCACTACAAAAGAAGCAAAAGATGGCCTAGGGCCATCCACCATCACCATATCCTCTATTCCTATCTCCACCTCACCCTTTTCCATCTCCACATTGTATCTCTATATTGACACCATACCCTTCACCACCATGCCCTTCTTCTCCCTAGCCTTCTCTTCCACTTTCGCCTTCACCTTCTTCACCTCCACCTCTACCTTCTCCTCCATCACTACCCTCTCCCCCTAAATTAACTCCACCACCATTTACCCCAAGGGATTATACTCTAGGGAATTCATACCAATGATCCTCAATGATATAACCCATAAAATAAGTCCCTACTATGCAGTTGGAAGCATCAAAATCTAATTTTGAGAAGACCCCTTCTTTGGTACAAGAGGAAAAGGCCACCTCTAATGATTTTTTAATTGATGATAACCCACTTTATGGAAAAAATGAGGATGGTAAGGAATAATAAATGACTGATATTATTTTTGGTATCCTTGAGGAGTTTGAACTAGAACATAACCTTAGTAAAGGTAAGGGACCGGTCAGGGCCATAAATAACCAAGTGATGATGCAACTAGAAATGCATATGACCAATATAAATTTGGCATCCTTGATAGGATGTTATATCTCTATCCATAATTCATTTTTAATGAGTCAACCATGGAAACAAAGAGACAATTAACCTTCCTACTAGATATGTACAATGAGGAATGTGAGTTTGAACTCCCCCAAGACAACATTTATTTGGGACCAAATACTCTAGTGCTACCAAAACCACTATGGGTTGATCCTCAAAATATCTCCCATCTTCTAACAAGTGTATCCTTTTTGAAGCTATCCATATAGGTCATGCACTATAATATTTTAGTATATTCTAATACATGCATTACTGAGAGAAAACATGCCAAAATTATGGGCATGTATAATAAAGAGGTTGTATAAAAACAAGTGGTCATCAAGGAAGTGGCCACTTTGAAGTAATAGATCCAAGAGGCCACAAAGGAAAAATTAAGGGCATTGAACCTATACAAAACAATTTTTAAATAAGAACTAGTGCTAGCAGATGGCATAACTCTCAATAGGGATGCCATAGGAAAGGTAGAGACCTTGGTGAACCTTCTACTCAAATGTTGTAAGGAGTAACCCATGCTGAAAGATGAGGGATTAGATTTAGAAGAGTAGTTCACCATGGAAACAAAATTATAAAAGAATTCCCTAAAGATGGTTGGGGAGGTTATCCCCATTTTCAATGGCATTTTTTCAAGGATAGCATGCCCAAATAAAGTCTTTGAGGCTTAGCTCCAAGATAAATAAGCTCAGAGGTAGCAATTAGATGATGTTGCAATATTAATAAGGGACCATGTAGAGCATTTCAAGGCAATCAAGGATGTGGAAATGATGGAAGATACAATAAACACACATCACCAATAGTTGAATGAAACTTTTTCATCCCTCTAAGGATAGGTTGATAAAGAGGTCTCCACACTTGAATATGTTCATAAGGATGCTACCACATCCCTAGATGAATTGGTCAAGAAGGCCAATGAGACCTCCACCTAACTTAAGGAGATAAAAAAAATGGGGCATAGAGGAAATAATTACTAAGGTGCTCAAGGCATTATCACATTGGGACAATGTGAAGAAGGATATCTAATAGATAGGACCTATTTTTTTGATAGAGGATGCTAACATAAATTAGTCTAGGATAAACTAAGAACATAGTGTGGGGTGATGTTGTCCCCAAATTTTGGCTAAGTGTTATCCATTTTTAGCATAGGACTAGCATGGTTCAGAAGGACCATGATGTGGAAGGAATATGGCACATAGTTGTATAGGCACATAAGCACCATGGTGTAGAACCTGTAGGGTGCAAGAAGACATTGGCATAGAAGGACTAGTGTCAGAGGACATAGTCAAAGGAGAATGAGTCACAAATAAATCAAGGACATAGGACTCAAACTATAAGTGGAAGACTAGGGGATCATGTGAGAAGTGGGACTAGTTAAAATAATGATTCATATGGGTCATCCTAACCTTATTAATAGTAAGTTTTACACTATCCCACAAGTAGAGGAACACATGGCAGAAAATATCTATCATAGAGTAAAGATATAGGGGGCACAGAGGCCCAGGTCTTTGGGAAGAACTAGTTGTTGATCACCATGACTCTCAATCTATTGAGATTTTATTGATGAACTATTTTTTCCATTAATATTTTTAAACACTTGGTCAAGGAAAAACAAGTATAAATACCCATGGTATAAAGTACATTGGGGATGTATTTTTACCTCTTTGATGTTTAAGCATAATATATGAAGTAGCTAATTTTATCAAACTTCTTGTATTCATAATAAATGGTGTCATGTGAGTTAAGTATAGTAATTATACTTAATATGAGTTCTATTTATATATTTTTTTCAAAGAATTATCTTTAAACTACAAATGGAACTAATATTTATAATTATAGTAATCAATCTTATAACTCAAAGGATCAAAATAGTTTATCTTTTCTTATATAGGGTATCTAATTAAAATCATGTTTAAAATCAAGAATATGGCTAAGTATTATTGTGAAATAAAAACCTATGGGAACTGGTACTAATATGTGCACTTTGGGTGAGCGTGTAAGACTTAAATATTGTGTGAAAGGGTTAGTGCACTATCTCATTAGGCTAAACTTTAGCACTGGAGCTATATTTGCCAAATAAAAACCAAAAAATCCATGTATAAATAGTCTAATTATCTTAATATGATATATGTAATGGTATAGAAGGATTGAGAAAAAAAGTGTTTCAAGATGCCCTAGTGTAGGCATGCCCCTAATATAGAAAGGTATCCCCTGAGTATAATGAATGTTGAGCATTTGTATGTCCATGTATCATATGTAACATATGTGTCTTGCATTCCACTCATATATACCATGAAAATCATGTCTGTATAAAATGGATATGTAACTCACTATGTATATGATAAACAACATTAATCAATCATGTATACTAGTGCAACATGTCATGTATAGATCTTAATTTTTAATTTTTTGAATATTTGAATTGTTTCAACTTTTTAAATTCTTGAATTTTTTAATATTATTATCTTTAAATTTTTGAACTTAATTATGTAGCTATTAACATATGATCCCATCAATGGGATGCTTAGGTGTAGGTCTCAAATCAATCAATGAGAATGCCACATGTTATGGGCAAGAATTAATATGTCTATCATCTATCCATTTCTTTATTATATCATCATTCTTAAATGAAAGATTATTAGAACCAATAAATATGTTATATAATCCATTTGTAATTTCTTCTAGTTTTACTTCATGACTAGTGAAAAGGTCTAAGGATGAGGAAAGAAGATCAATATCTTGACTTATAACATCAATTTATCCTAATTTTCCTTCACTACCATTATATAAAGATGCATCATCAACATATAAATATTATACATCATCAGCATATAAATATTATACATCATCATGCATATAATCATAATCAACATAGTCATTGCCTTCATTCACACAATAATGATCATCATTCACATTTGTCCACTCACTACTATAATCATAGGGCATAACATTCATATAAAATAAATAATCCATAAAATAAGACATAATAGGGATTACATAACCAACTACACCAAACGGTGGAATTTATTTATTGTATTTTATTTATACTT
Organism: Torreya grandis; assembly: GCA_037957365.1. NCBI lineage: Eukaryota > Viridiplantae > Streptophyta > Pinopsida > Cupressales > Taxaceae > Torreya > Torreya grandis. Next base: position 6,773,857 of record JARHVA010000037.1, read on the forward strand.
CAATATATTCCTCATTATTAGCATCACATTCATGAATAGATCCTTCTGGAGATCTAATTATATTCTCTTTAGGTTGCCCTTATTTATTATATTCTATGTATGAATTGGAATATTTGGTTTATTCTTGGAAACCATACTTGTGTAGACATATAAATTTGGTATTAGACACTCAATAATGTTATTTTTTACCACCCCTTAACATACATGACTTGTGCATGCACAATTGACTCTTGTTTACATTATCTCCTAGCCATGCATCTACCTATGGGTCTAGCCTTCCCAATTTTATGTAATTTATGCATAGGATATATCTAGTTTATGCCCAAACTATTTATAATCCTATGTAGAATATCACTATTCTTCAAATCATTATCTTATTTGTCTTTTATAACACCCAAAATAATCAAATGATATTGATTATTGATATCATCCAACTTTTTGGAGGTGTTCCAAATTATCCAAACCACTATTTTAAAATTCAAAGCCCCCTATGTTGGGCCACATATTTCACATGTTGGTTTTAGAGTTAAATTACCCAAATATTCTAATATATATACACACATCAATCCTAAGCCTATTTCCTATCTAGGAATCTATCTATCAAGCATCTAGCACTTATCTAGAATCACATTGAAACACTAAGGAATACATATACATGTCCTTAAGTATCTTAAAGCATACAAATCTGAAAACCTCCCAATTGAACAATCACAAAACTAATCTTGAATATTATACAAGATTAGAATCATAAGTTGTCAAGTGTCAAAATCCACATAGGTTGTATACATTATACCATACCATTATTAGTCACACATTCACATAGGTAGGATAACTACATGTGGTTTGATCCCTCTTCAAAGTATAATAATTTATGAAAAACTTAGCCAATGAGAAGGATTTTTTAGGGTAATTAAACCCATTATTTTTATTTTATTAGGTTAATAAATGGGTTTTGAAGGGTCTCATAACTAATACATAACTAAAGGATATTCAGGAAAGGAGAAAAAAACATACAAAGGACACAAACCCTAGGGAATACCAAGACAACAAGGAAGTATTATTCCAAAAAGACATTAAACCAAAAAGAACATTTTACTCAAGTTTATTCAAGAATATAGGACCTGATCCAACAAAGAACTAAAATATAATGACCAATATTAAGTTAAGGGAAAGACTCCTCGAAGTTTGAATAATCTCCCAAAGTCATAGTCTCAATGGTGTCTTTCATTTTCATGTTTCCTTATTTTTTGGACTGTCCCCTCTTTCTCTTGCTTGGGCCTTATATTAAGACTTCCACCTAGCTCTTCTTTTATAGGTTGATTTTATTCAGAATTTTAGTCACAACTTATTTCTTCTTGATTAGATTAACTAGGCCTTCAACACTCTTTTTGTGTAACCTCTTATTAGATTGAGTTGACTTTTTTAGTTTGTTTTCCCTTACACTCATATCTCTATCAAGGTCCTGAATTACCCCTCCACCATGAAAAATAAGACCTTTATGATTTAGTATCTCTAACCAAGTCATTGAAATATTCAAATAATCATTTATCTCATTACATATTTGATGTTTTTTGGATATTTTAGCCTCTAGGTTTTCTAAAATATCCTCTAGGTCCATAATTTTTATGTTTCTAACCATGGGGGACTAAGATCCTTTTCTCAAAATTTTATAATTTATCCCTCCCCTTTCTTTTTTAAAACATTTTAATTTTTTTCTTTGTTAAAATCCTCTCAATTCTAGATTCTTTCACTTTAACCAATAAATTCTCTTTACCTTTACTTTTCTTCCCAATAGGAGTGTAAATGGATTTGTTAGAGGAATCTTCCTCCTGGGACTCTAGATTATATTTTATGGAATCCTTTTCTTTTTGGGTATTCATTTCTTCCTCATCACTTTCTTCTAGCTTCTCCTCCCCACTATCTACTTCTAATGGTTTAATTACCTCTCCCCCCATAATGGCTTGCCCCTCTTAATAATTAATAAAATGAGTTTTTGATGTAAGATTTTGGTGGTGGGATTTAACTTGAAATAGTTTATATAAATATCATATGAATTTAGTAGATAGTAGTGAAAAATAATTTTATACCCTTTAAAATGATTCAATAATAAAATGTGATGGGATAAAATGACTCTATGCATACCCTCTAGTGTGATATATTTCATAATTTTGAGATAGACTTCAGGTCACTTCCTTGATAGCTCCATTCTGAGAAAGCCTTTCTACTTAGGCTTAGTAACCTCATCAATATTGAAGAAGATTTTCATCATCTCTTCCTTTCATATTTTATCTTTGAACACCTTCACTCATTCGTTGTCCATTTTGGTGACTTTTCTAATGGCTTCCTTAGTGACTATTAATTGTAGGCCGCATATTCTCACCTCCCTTTTATCCCAACCCATAGAAAAATCAATAGTGATAGTAGGTTCTACCCAAATAATTATCATAATAAGTTTAGTTATCCCTCCCTTCATTTTTTTTTCCACACTTATGGGTTTTCCTTGACTTTGGCATAAGATAACAATTCCAACCTATCTCATTCACCTCCCATTGCATAAATATTTTTAATCCATAAAGCTTGTTATAGATGGAGCACAAATTAATCCACAATCATTTAGAACCTAACTTGATGGAATAATTAATGACTAAGTCCCTTTGATCTTTACTCCCATGCTCGAGACTTATTATCCTTACCTTGCAATGATCATTGTCATTATTATAAGATATATCTTGAGCTATGAAGTTAAGCATTTATGTCAAGTAATATTTGGATTGACCTACCTCATAGAGGCTTAAATATTTTACCACATCATTTGAAATGAATTTGATTATATGTATGGGGATTTCCTCAATATTAGACCACTAATTAAATTAAGCATTGTGGACTCCAATATTAGCCATGTTATCTACACTTTTATTCCCTTCCCTATATACATGGGATATTCATACTTAAATTGTTGAATGAACATTTTAGCATCCTCTATTTTATTTTTGATGGACCATGAAGGTTCAATTTTTCATAAAAAAACAAATGAAGATATTCATTTAACCCCTTTCTACATTTTTTTTATTTTTAGCTTCACTAATAGTTGGATGCCCCATAGGGCCATTGTGACTTCAGTAACATGGTTAGATTACACCCCCAGTGGTCTTGCATAGGTTGACACCACTATACCTTCAAATTATCTTATGACCCCTCATCCTACCATACCTAGATTTCCTTTGGATGCACCATCAAAATTAATCTTCAACTAGGTCCTCATTAGTTTCATCCACTTGACCTAAATTTTATCCACTTTCAAGTCGTTATCTTTCATTGAAGGAGTAATTTTATAATTTTTGAAAATGACAGAGATTGATTTGTTGAGAGTAAGCTTGTTCTTTGGGGCAAAGGTCTTCCAATTTTATAATATGGCCTTATAAATTCATTGAGCAGTGATATTTTGTCAAAAAAAATTATTTTCAAAGAGGTAGTTGTTCCTACCTTTCTATATTACCCAAAATATATTAGGTAGATCAATGTGCTAGAGGAATTCCAAGCTAGGAATCTTCCAGGATGGTTTCCACTATTATATTAAGTCAAAAATGGAGTTAGGTTTAACCCAAGAGGTAAAAAATTTATGAAATATTAAATCCATTATTTTAGAGGTGAAATAATACTCTAGGAATAATTTTTTACCATTTTGTCATTACTTTTATATAAGACACACATGATGGGAATGGGCATTCCTCCCTTGGCCACGTTATCAATCATGATAATCTTATTCTAGGTTATTAACCAAAGGAAAATATTGACTTTGGGAGTGATGATTTTAATACAAAGTTCCTTCCAATGGAAACATTCTTCCTCTAGGTCAATATCCACCAAGTAACCTAATTTGAATTAGAAATCTCCACTATCCTCTACAGTCCCCACAAACTCATCATTTTTTGGGAAGATATTGATGTGTATTTTTTGAAACTTTAAGTTAATATCATATAATTTTTCAAATATAATTTAATTATATACCTCCTATAATAATTTTTAGCTCCATTTTCCATTTGAGTACTCCTAATAATCTCTCACTTTTAGACTATATACCTCCTTAAAATCATGGTTGAGATCTGTTTAGGTATCTTTAAAATCTAAATGGTAATGAAATAACCAAGGATCATCCCAAAATTTGGCCATTTATCCATCCCTAATGTTCCATTTAATTCCTTTCCTTAAGAGACTTCTATAATTGGTAAGGTTTTTCTAGAAGGTAGAGTCATTATCCAGTCCTTCTTTGAACAAGAAACTATCCTATTTGTTTCCCTCAAGGTATTAAGCCTTAATTATATTAGTCCATTGGTTATCCTACTTAATAATTATCCAACCTTATTTTATAATCAGACCTTGATTCATCTTATTTAATCTTTGTAACCCAAGTCCTCATTTACTCTTGGGAAGACAAGCCGTTTCCCATGTTACCATTGGAATTTTGAATCTATCTTCATAACCATTCCACAAAAGCTTTTTTGAAATTTATCCACTTTAGTTATAATTTTTTTTAACCAATTATAAATATCCCATTTTTATAGGGTTTCAAGTGTCAAAAGTGGAGATAGGAATTTAAGGTGAATAATAAAAAATTTAACTATGCACGCAATGCCAAACCTCTAAAATTTCATGAACTATCTTAATAGGCATCCATAGTGACTTGTAGAAAAATATAATAGAATAAAAATAAAGGGAATTTATGAAACAAATTAAAATAATTTGGCCATTGTAGGTTTTTAAGCATTACTAGGTATATCTTGATAGGTTATGACAGTCATTCTCCTGATCTAAGTGACCATATATCCACTAAAGGAATTATTATGATTGTACACATATGCAGACCAAAATAGAATGGAAACAAGCTAAGTACCCTATAAGATAGTCATTTATATAAATAAAAATTTAATAAATAAATCTTAATTTATATTTTACATTTAGATATGGATAATTTAGACATATTTTATATAGTATAAATATTTAATAGTTTTAGTTTATTTAGATAAACTAAATATAAAATAAATAAAACATTTTAGTGAACCCAATTATTCTTTCAATGAAAACCCTAGGTTTCATTAGGGTTTCACTCTATCTTCTTATGGTTTTATATTATTGCATTAGGGTTTTATATATAATTTTTTAGTTTTCCTTATAAGGCAATAAGTTTAGATACTAAAATATAGTCTTCGGTACTTGACAATGGAAAGCTTGACACACATGACTTGAGAACTTAAAAAAGATCCTAATCCACCATCATTTCACACTTGTGTGTTATATTATGAGTCAAATTTTCCATTATGTTATTACACACCTAAAGGAAATTCACTATCTATTTCAAACCTACTAAATATCTTGCACAAATATCTATAAACTATTAGTTTAGTCTACTTTTACATAGGTTAGTTTTGCCAATTACACTAATTATCACTAGTCAATAATGACCTACACTAATCAAAACTAGCTCTTTTCTACAAATTGATATTTTCTAAAATTAAACCTATCCTTAGGGTCAACCCATAAGTATCATGTGTCTATCACATGAGGAATTATTCAATTGGATCCATTTATAAATCAATCAAGATCCCATTTAAAAGGGACTTTACACTTATTTGTTTTTCATCTATACACTATTGCATAATGAATAATATTCCCTATTCTTCCAAATTTTCATACCTATCACTAGGAGTATCCATAAGCCATGTTTGAAGAACTTAAAATATAATTCAAATCAAGATTTATCAAGTACCAAAGACAATCATTAGCTATATACACATAGTGAAGGAGCATAATTTCAAAATCACACTAGGTGGGAGAACTACATGTGGATTATAAAATTTCCCTCCTTGAAGTATTGGATACATAGGTAGTGGTCAATCATTAGGCAGGTATGATTAGTTTCAGCTCAACCCATTACACTTACCTCATTTTTTTAGGTTTCTAGTCCTCACAAACACATTTAGGGTTTCAAGGAAAAGGATATTGATTATGTATCTATGCATGTAATTAGGGTTCCAAATCACAAACACTAAGCAAGTAAATATAGTCTCAGGTGACTATATAGTCATTATTCCTTACTTCCATATAGGTCATCTTATGGAACCTACCCAACACAGACATTGAATTAATTTTATAACCAAATGAACCATAGGCCTACCTATCTTAGATTTTAATTTCTAGAATATAGTTACAAAGAAAGAGTAAACTAGAAAAGATAAGTATAATGATATTTTTTATTACTTTCTATACTTATCATATTCCCTTGTCAAACTAGAATAATCAATCTCAATCTTCTACATGCATATGTATGCTTGAATGCCACATATATTTTCAAAGATATATATATCAATTATATTAATCTTAACCATTAATCCAAATTAGGGTAAAACATATTGGTGAACCAATACACATATTGAAATTTTTAAATCCCTAAGTTTTCCCTTAGGGTTTCATCCTTATAGGGTTTCATATTTGAACTTTAGGGTTTTATTTTCAAACCCAATTTTTTATTTTTCTATAAAAATAAACATTAATCATGACCCTATTGAATGAACATTATTGGTTCACATAAGTATTAAATTAATATTTTTATATTGTTCTACATGGATAGTGTATTTTCTTTGGATCAATTATGTAAGCAAATGGGCAAAAAATATCAATCTAAATCCACTAATAAGGCTAAAGTTACTAATGAAAAATACCAAGCCTTCCTCCAATCTTATTGTTTTAATATTCAATCTAAAATGCTTATTTCTACAACTATATGCTAAAGGGCTTGCATGACTTCCTTTGTTATTCCTACTATGGATTGTACAACATATCATATTCACCCTAATGATGTAATTATCATGAATATTATGACCAAGATGCAACTACTAAATATCAATAAGATGCATTGGAAGATGAAAAATTCATTGAATATCTTAATATGAATCCACATTAAATTTATGCCATGTTATATATATATATATATATATATATATATATATATGAGCATAAAAATTGAGCTCAAGAATCTACATCAAGTATTTAGACCATTCTTACTAGTACTAATCCTCTATGCCTACACCTTAAGTGACATAGTGACATCTACCCAAAGTTTGGGGGTAACATGAGGTATTCAAAAAATTATGATTCCTAACCTACATAGGAAACCTTCACCCCTACCATTATGGTTATGCACATTCCCTTGATAAATTTTTTATATCTTTACATACCAAGGTGTTGCAATTACATTAAGGTGTATTGAAATTTATCCATTCATGGATATGCATGACTTAATTCCTAAGCCATTAGTGATTGGGATATTAGCCTACCCTTTATCAACAAGATTTATATCTCCCAAGCTCCCATTATATGAGGGTAAAATTAATCTCAAGCAACACCATAGATTGTTCCATGTAACATTTTTAGACTATGCATGTAAGGACAAACTATTGACCAATTTATTTTTAATAAGTTTTAAATATTATGCATTTAGAAGGTTTTATGATCTCCCTACTCAATTATTAATAACATTCCACCCCTTAGCTAACTAATTCCTAACACACTTTTCCATCAACATTGATGAATAATTATCCTATGCATAAATTTCTAAGATAAAATAACGATCCAATGAACCAATCAATGAATATGTGATTTGGTGCAATATTATGCTAGCCAATATGACCAAAATTATAGATGATAATTAATTTCAATATACATTCAAATAGAATTTTCTATCATCACTCCATGAGTCAATTTTATTAAAGGGATTCAAATCAGTAATGAGTTACTTCATACAGTGAGGGATAGAGAAGTTAAGTTAATTGCATTGAAAAAATATAATTATAAATAAACTAATACAACTAATTAAACAATTAAGTTTAAAATAAAACCTAATTATAAGGTCAAACAGAGTCATAACAAGAATGAGGTGAAAACTACATTCAGTGTAATATTACAACCTAAAAACAAATTAAATTTGATAGCTCAACCAAAGAGGCACTTTTCATAAATACCATCACCTCCTCATGTGCTACTAAAATTTTTGCCTAAGTTTAACCTCATAACACTTCTCCCTCCACAAAAATTTGATCCAAGTAGACATAGACGAAATAACTATGATGAAAATGCATATTTTGAGTATCATTAGATTGTGGGGCCTTACATGTATATATGTCTTAATCTAAGACATAAGATGCAAGATCTCATATATTATAACATTATCAATTTTAGAACTCTTAAAAAGGAATATCGATCACAACACAATGGAAAAAATTTGAATATATTTAGTGATTATTTTCATAAACATGAGTCAATAGAACCCATGGTCACATTTAATGACCATGAGATATTTGATGCAGATTCAATTTTTTAAGCATTATTCCTATGAGTCTACATTAAGGAAAAACCTATAAAAATGTTATTATTGACATGGTTCATTTGATAAAATTTACACAATATAACTTCACCAATATCTTCAATACACATGACAAGATTTAGAAGACACAAATAAATTAGTTAAATTATTTTATGGATAGAGACATAGTACCTTGGGATGCATAGTATTACCTATTCAAGTAAGAGAATCAATATTATCCACACCATTTCTATTTTTATAGAGTAATGGGGTCTTTGAATTGTTTTTATAAATACCAGTGATGCAAATACTTCACGTGTTCCCTCTATATTACATTTTTGCCTAAAGTACATATACTGCAACATAGTGATTATACTTCTAAGTGTATAGTATAAGTATCCTCTATAGTAATTGATATCTCATCCTATACCCCCACCACCATTATGATTTTTTGATACACATGTTTAAGACCATTATTTATATAGGGTTGATACACCTATTCAGGATCATTATTCAAAGAGGTTTGATACACTTAATCAAGATCATTATTCAAATAGGGTTGACATACTTATTCAGGATCATTATTTAAATAGTTTTGATACACATATTTATAATAATTATGTGGAGGTGATTGATATGATTATTCAATATCATCATTAAAAAATGATTTTTACACATTTACATGATCCATCTACACATCTAGCTATTCAATGTCGATCACATTAACAAGTTACTCAATGACCATATATGCCATCATCTTCTATAATACATACCCAGTTAACATCACATGTAGTTCAACATCGTACATAGTGAAAACAAGCATAGATACACCCTCATATAACACAAAAAACACCATAGAGTCCTTGAACTTATAAATCCATTCATCATACCCTGATTTCTATGAGCAATGAGCATGATAAATATGGTACACCACATGACTCTCTATCATATTTTGATCCATCTCTAATTGATACCTCCCAACTATGATAATTTCTCCCTTCACCATCTAATGTAGGCACTTCACATGGACCTCTGATTAAGTGATCATTAGTTAGATTTTCCAAATCTAAAATATTTCAAAAATACAAATATATAAAATATATTGTAAAATACAAATAAATATTCAAATGTTCAAAAAATCTAAAATCATAACCTAAGCATGACATGATTTCTAGTTCAAATAATTATGATATGTTATTTATCATATGTTTGGTAGATGGCATATTTTTTTACACACACACATGCAATTCACAACATCTGAGTGATATGAAATACATGTATGTTACACATGGACATATAGATGTGGGGTTTTCTTCTACCTAGTGGTCATGTCGATACTAGGAGCATCTTCTTCTGCAGGTTTCACTATTACAAATTATATCTTTATATTGCCTTTTTAACATGTTTAACTTCCTACATTTCTTATACGTTCCTTTATATATACTCATGTATTATAAAGTGATATATGATATGCCATAATACCACTATTATCAACCAAATTTTCACCCTTGGAAGGTATTTAAATCCTTCCAAATTTAGAATAACATGGATACAATCCTAGGTTGTTTGGTGTCCTAATATTGAATTGAATCTCTAGGTTAAAGGGATATATCCCCTTGATGAATCACTTAAGCTCATAAACTACTCTACCAACTTGCTAGGAAAAGAGAGAGAAACCTATTTTAATGGAGGTGATACACCAAATAGTGTGACCATTACCAACTAGCTACAAATAAAATTCAACCATGAGACTAACCTAAAAAAAACACTACTCCTAATCCCATTTCTACAACAACACTTCATTGTGGAGGTAGTGAAAGATTATTGGCTAGGATTACTAGTCAAGAGGTCATGAGAGGATGTCAATGAATAGATAACTCATCAACCTTTCACATTTCACTTTATAACTTCACAAGACCTAAAAAACAATTTCAAATTGAATATGAATACTAGAAAAGGAAAAGCATGCCAAGGAAGCAAAGATAATAACTTGACAAGATCTACTAGTCATGCACACACATTGAAACTAGTTAAAGGAAGAGGTAAAACTAGACTTTTCTCATTGATCAAAGGCTTACAAATGGGCAAGGTGTTGCCATACCCAGGTGGAGGATACATACATAGACTATCAAAGCTTATTTAATAAAAATTTTAGATAGAAGAGAAGAGAAGGTCATAAGAGATATGGAGTGACAAGTATCTAATGAGAGTTACATTCAAGAAAAGAGTTTGAAACAACTCTATCAGGACTCCAATGCCATATGTTACTCCCCTAAAGATGCTCTTCTCCTCCAAGTGGTGTGGGAATTTCAAACCTTGTTTTTAAACATTGTCTTCCTCTTCAAAACTTCCCTTTACCTTGGTTTGTGGTGTATAAATGGCACATTTTATCAATTTAGAATTCTTCATAACTGATGCTTATCATGATGATTACAACTCCTTAAGTGGCTTGAATTTTAATGTCTTATTATGCCAAACTTGCTTACATGTGTCAAATCTTGAGTTTTTCATCATCAAATAAATATCTCTCTATGGATGGATTCTTCATATCATATCAATCCTATAAAAATTCATTTCAAGGCCTCAAACAACCCTCAAGATCTCATTTTACACTAAAAGCTCTTGTTTGGCCTCACTTCTTTGTAGCCCTAAAATCATGTAAACCTCATTATGTAAAAGAATTTATGGATAATAATGGGAAAATAAATGTATTTTTTAGTACCTAGTATCCCCTTACATCTCCATGTCAAATTTTAGGACCTAAAACCAAGTGGAAGTGCACTTTTTTTGCTATTCTCTCTCCTTAATTAGGCCTATATACCTAAAAACTAATTTTTGGCCCAAAATCACTCCCACATATGTGAAAATTATAATAAGTGTTTGATTAATTTTACACATATAAATACCATGCTTCATGTCAATTTTCATTTCCTGAGACCCTGTACATATGGGTAAACCATAGAATGGTCAAACCCCTAGTCTTGACACTTGAACAGGCGTGAGAGGTGATTGAGGTGATTTTACAAGTATTTTTTAGGTTATAGTGCTTGGAAATATTTTTTTTATTTCTTAAAAACCTTATTACAAAAAACATTTTGAAGAGAGGTCTCTTTAAGTGTTCAATAGGTCTGCATATAGGCCTTTTGGCTTACAAAATAATGCATTTCTCCTTTCTTAGTCAATTTCATGATTTAAATGGTTCGTATACCTCTATATGAGACCTATATATGTGTTTGGATGGTTTCATAACCTTTTATAATGATTTATAGGCCTTTATTCTTAGTTTTGATACCATCCCATACCTTGCCCCTTCACACACAAGCCTACAACCCTATATTTATGATAATTATGTATAGTTTTATACCTTACACATGCAAAATATTTCTTGAAAATATGATTATAAGAACTTATAATTTCACCACAAACATTAAAAGGTTTAATCAATCCATTTTAAATCATTTTAAATTCTTTTCCTTCCATCAGGTCACTAGAGATCTTGTTGGTAGCCTATGAGTACTTAAGAATATTAGAAATGATTCATACAGTACAGACCCTACATGTAAAAATAAATGAAATGAATTTTTAGTACATATATACCTATATATTCCCATAATATATATTTCCACCATGAAAAACCTCATGATATATCTATGTAAAAATTGATAGCTTCTCGGGTTGCAGATAGGTAGTTTAGGAGTGCTCTATAGTCTTAATGATTTTTTATACAGGAAAAAGACCTAAACCAACTATAAATTAAATTAGATTGTATTATGTATACCTATTTACCACTTATTAAATACTTTAGACTCCTTTCATAAGGGAATGGTCACACAAAGCATAAGAAAACATGTCCCAAGTTACAATTTTGTAACTAGAATGGCTTAAGAAGGTCTTTTAGACAAAAATTTTATTTCCCCTATTTATCATTGTCTAAGAAATTTTTATGAATTTTTACTAATATATTTACTATTTCCCAAGGCTCTCTCACAATTATTCTCCATATTCCTACTATATCTTCCATTTTCCCATACCTAGGGTTCTCTATCAAATCAATATTAGTGACCCTAACTACTATGTTTGCTCTATTTTATCATTATCAAAGGAGTTATAAACCTCATGGGATGTATCTTTTAATTTAATAACACTTTATCAAGGTTTTTTTTTTCTCAGACAACCCTCAACCAATATACTTTCATCACTAAACTACACACAGGCATGTATGGTCTTTATTAAATATCATGACTGAGTTATCAAGATTCCTCTTGCCGATAAAGGAGTTAAAAACCTCATATATTACTTCATTGAAATTATCAACAAAATTTTATATAATTTAGGTATCATTAATTCTATAATATTCACATGTTCATTTTATCCCTTTTTTAACTTTCAAACATTATCTTCTCTCTATCTTATACACATAGGTGTATGTGACTGCAAGGTTAAAGGATGAGTTTTAATAACATGGTTACCCCACATAAAGACATAAATTAATTTTAAGAGTGTATATACATAATTATACACTCAATTATTCCTTTAAAAATTATCTCAAATGTAATAATATTGCATTTTTGTGTAGAATAGGCCTATAGGTCTAGACAGACATAAATGTCTACATTCTTGTGTTTTAGGCCTTATATGGTGCTAGTTAGATCTGATAAAGACTAAGATCATATAAAAATTGAATCATAACCTATATAATTATTTCAAGACTCTAATATAAATTCTAATAATTCAATACAAACCTTTTGAAACCACCTTAATGCAAGAAGACCCATATGCACAATCCATTTGGCTAGAAAACACTGTTTGTTGCTTAGAGAAGATGGAATTCAAGTGATCATGGAGAATAATTGGTGGAGATGTATATAATTATAAGGACTTAAAACATGATATATATATACCTTTATCTCATCTATTAAAATTTTTAAACCTTGAAACAAACAAGAAACCATGATAACCACCTTAACAAACTATGTACAAATGGAGTCTTATTGCCTTTTTGAGCCCAAATGTGTGAAATGGGACTTGGATAAATGTGAAATATTCCTATATATATCCCTTATATATTTATAAAATTATATCATGCATTCATCTTGATTGAAGCTACCATTTTAAAGAATAAAAATGAGCATGTGGGGTTGACTAGCTTTTTTAGACTACCTTGTCTTATTAACAATTATTCATAAAGGAGAGGGAATGGATCTAAAAAACATTGACATAACTTTGAATATTATTAGGACCCCATCCTTTGGAAAAATATAATACCCTATATCTCCCTTGACCATACCATCCACTTGAAAAATTCCTTTACTAGATTATAAAGAGAGCGATGGAGGGAAGGAAGTAATTTTTAAACTCCTGAGACCTGTACCTATAAATCTATTAGAAAACCAAGTTATACCCTAATAAATAATATTTATTGGATATCCTTCAAACCTTTACTAACATTGGAATGGTATATAGGTGTGGAATACTTTTACTTAGACCAAACCTCTAGATTATGAGGCTAGCTCCTCTGAATATATCAAGTTTGCTCAGTTTACTAAAGCCTACTTGATTGGGGTGAAAATATATATAAGGATAAATAAAAAGGGAAATATTCTATTTATAGTGATACACCTATATTATTGGTTCATCCACTCTATTTGATCTCCAACTAACACTACAAATAAATGCAAATCATTGAATTCTATAACTCTAAAGGACTCTTATGCAATAGTATTTCACATAGAGGTTTCAAAAAGTGATCGAATCATGAGGGTAATGATGGAAGGCCTGACTCAAGGCACTAACCAGTCAATATATCCAATATTTATCTTAATCATTCAACATCAAACATTATATATGACCTACATAAAATCACATACTAGTAACTAGGTGAGATTAGGACTTTCTAAGGGAGAAAATACTACCACATGTGCAGATCAAACTAACGTAATCACATTAAACCTATATCAAGGAATCCAAAATAGTTATTTTTATTATCTCAAAATATTTTTAGGATCCCTCTCTTGGGCATGATTAAACTCTACCAAGAGTGAGCATTGTAAACCTTTTAAGATAATAAAAATGGTTGTTTTAGATTCCTTAATATAGGTTTAGTGTGATTATGCTTGTTTGATTTGTACATGTGGTAGTATTTTCTCCCTTGGTAGGTCCTAATCTCACCTAGTTACTAGTATGTCATCTTATGTAGGTCATAGATAGTGTTTGATGTTGAATGTTAAGCTACATAGTGGATATATTAACTAGTTAGTGCCTTGAATCAGGCCTTCCATCATTTCCCTCAAGATTTGATCACTTGATGAAACCTCTTTATGAAATATTGTTGCATAAGAGTCCTTTGGAGTTCTAATATTCAGTGATTTACATTAATTTCTAGTATTAGTTGGAACTCAAATAGAGTGGATGAACCAGTAATATAGGTGTATCACCCTTAGTAAAATAATATTTCCCTTTTTATCCATCCTTCTAATTATTTTCACCCTAAAAAATCAAGTAGGTTTTATTAAACTAAGCAAAGTTGATATATTTAAAGGATCTATCCTCACAATCTAGAGGTTTGGTTTAAGTATAGGTATCCCACACCTATAGACCAATCCAATTTTAGTACATGTTTGAAGGAGATCCCAGTAATCTACTTTAATAAGGTGAAATTTGGGTTGATAACAAAACCAAATGTTAATTTGACATGTAGAAGCTGAAAGGATATCTTTTTAATGTTTTCACTTGGTAGTGGATCTTTTTTGGTCTATACAAGTGCTTAAACTACCCCTTTGTAGTGATTTATAAAGTAACTAACCTATTCTAACTTCCCTGACATACATGGCAATTAGATAACCCATTAAATGACTTGGACAAGTGTATTTTTATGGATAATTTATCTTGGAAGCTTTGGCATGCATGGAAATTATTTTAAAATGTCTTTTTCTTCATTAAACTTTACCTTAAAGTTTGAAAAATAAACTTAACCTTTACAAACATGCATGAAATGTTCATTAAAGGTAACTAAAGCACTAAATGAATTTTATAATAAACTAAGGACCCAATGACACCATTTGACCAAGTTTCATTACACTTTGACATATCTAACCTAGTACAAGACCAAGATACAACATTACCTTAACTTATTCGAATTAACATTAAACTTTGCTAATAAGGCTTTAGAAAGGTTACGTGATGACCTCATAAGGCATGAAAAAGCTATTAATAGGTTTAACAAGACATGAAAAGAATATTTTACCTATAGGGGTTGACATTTTGACCTTGGGGTCAAAATTAGTGAACAAATTGGTGATTCACAAGGGTAACATGCCTACAATGCTAATTAGACCAGTAGCCTTGTCCTTCCATTAAGTAATGAAGTCACTTTCACTCAACCTCAAACCTAAACTATACCTTGACCAAGAGAAACATATTGATTTAACCTCTAAGCCACACAATACAAATACAACACACACCAAGAAAAGAAACAAGACACACACATGTGCTAGTTAAGGACTTAGGGATCACAAAACACAACATAAACAACTAGTATATATAACTGACCTAAAAAAATTTCTTCCTCTTAAATCAAAGGGGAATATTATGAGTTCTTTGCCCCATGATGTGAATAATAGAATGATTAAAGCTACCCATTATACCTTTCTTTTGTTGACTTCACCTTCTTCTTTCTTGTTAATCCTCTTGGCATACTTTCAAATGAAGTGATAGTAGAAAACTAGTCACAAATGAAGGCATATTAATCTTGAGCTTTAATACCCACTCCATATTGCTTTTAAAATATAACCTCATCTAATGATACTATATTTAAACATTTTCCTTTGGCCTTTATGGCATATTAATTGACCTCATTTTTCTTATCATCTAGTGCAAGCTCATCATGTTCTTCAAGTATATTTGCATACTCACTCTAAACTACATCATGGTCCTCAATGTTCATGTGTTATTCAATTTAATCATGAGTGTGAGCTTTAATAAGGAATGTACCTTCAAAAAGGCCTCTAATCTCTTGAATAAACTCAATATATTTCTTCCAAAAAAAAATTTCTCTTCTCTTTGATCAATATGAGAAAGCCCTTGAACTAGAAAAACATCTTCATCTTTATCCTCAAGAGATATAGGGTTGTCAAGAATCTCAAAAATCTCTATGTAATCATGATGTGATTGAGAATCAACCTATTCAAGTTCAACTACTTTCTCATTGGAAATAATTTAAACCTCATCTAAGACTTTATCTTTTTGGCTTAGATAACCTTAAACATTAAGACCAATTATAACCTCAACAAGGTTAGATGAAATTGGATCTTCTTCTTCAAGCATACCATTAAGACCATCTTCTATAATCTCATATTTGAAAATTGATTTACATTTCTCTTCCCCAAGTGGATTACAAATGAGTATATCCTCATCAAACACACTTGAATCATATTCATCATCTATAATGGGATCTTTATCTTCTCCATTTACCTCTCATAGGATAGGTTTTTCCTTAAGAAGGGAGATGGTATGAGGGTGATGAACATGTTCATGATTATGAGATATGGTATATGGCTCATGAATTATCTTGGTAATTGAGGGATAATTATTGAAATTTGAAGGTTTTGGGATGGAAGAATCTTCCAAGAATTATTAGAGAGAGTAAGTTGAGTTGCACTATGAGTACTTTATTTTATTCCTCACCAACCACTTCATTATTCTCATAGCTTTCTTAAGGTTCCTTAATAGTTGAAACTTGATATCTAATTTTCTCAACTATGGCCTCCTTCTTGTCTTGAATTCCTTCTTTGATAGACCTCCAAGATGGAAAATATTTATTTTCTTGAGGAAGGGGAAATGGGGATTGAATAGGCACAAGGTCTTCTTCTTTGACTTCAATTTACTTATCTAGGCACTCTTCCTATTGTTTATCCTAAGACTTAAATACTTGGTTCCAAGTTGGGACTTCAAAACTAGTAGGTTCTTTTGTAGATTTAATTGGATCTCTTGAAGGCTTTTCTTGAGGATAGTGAATGGTTTCATGAGGATATGGAGCATAGGAAGGCTGATAAGGAACAAAAGGAAGTTCTTGAAACATTTGATCAAACTCATTTTTTTTTTCTTTCCCAAATCTCGATCCTATCCAATACCAATGCACATAACTCAATTATCCCTAGTGGATCATTAGGTACAAAAGTAAACAATCCAATCAATTCCTTATATTGATAATTTGAAAAAACTCTTTTTTCACATTTTAGTACCTTACTCTCCATCTCATCCATTCCATCTTAATAAGGTTAGGAATATAGTGGAGGAGGGGAAAGAGGATATCATGTTGAGGACAAGGTTGTTAATATGCATTACCATAAGACTGATATGACTCATAAGGAGGGTAATATTGATGCTCTTGGTAGTAATGACGGTATTAGGATTGATAAGGCTACTGAGGTATATAGTTGGGATCATATGAGGGATGTTGATAAGATTGATAAGGGTCATTATACTACTGATGAGGCTCATTATATGACTGATAAGAGTCATGATAAGTATGATAATAAGTAATATATGATTTATATGCCTCATCAACTTGCATTAAACTAAAATTTACTTCAAATTCAGCCACAACTCATCAAGATAGTGAAATGAAAACAAAACTTACTTTAGACAAGTGCTTGGGCTGCTTAGACTAGTTGATTAAACTTGGAGTTGTAATTAATGTTTTGAATTCCTCCATAAGTTGATATATATAATAAAAAAACCAAAAATTCTTCCACTACTTTGGACCTTAGTTCTAATGGGCATACTAAAACTATTATCAACTAAATCTGCACCCTTAGAAGGTAGTCCAAGCCTTCCAAATTTGGAATAACATGGAGATAATCTTAGCCTATGGGTGGCCTAATATTAGATTGAATATATAGGTTAAATGTATATATCCATTTGATGAATCACTTAGGATAAAAAAATACTCTACCAACTTGATAGGAAAAGAGATAGAAACCTATTCTAATGGAGGTGATGTACCAAATAGTTTGATCACTACCAATCAGTTGTAAATGCATTTCAACCATGAGACTTTTATACACATAATATTTTTAAACTTGTATTGATTAATGACACTTTGTATCTTATAATAATATATCAAGTCTCAGTCTCTCTAAGTGCATGTCTTAAGGGGTGCACTCAGAAAGGGGTGGGCAAACTATTGGTGCTTCATAAGATTGTCATTATTTTTACCTCTTGCCATCCACAATCTAGCCTTTTAAAACCATTAAACCCAAGTTTATTATTCTTAGTCCTATCTATTCCCATAATTTTCTCTATTTTATCCTTCATTTATTGCCTTAACTCCCTTTTGACCTGTTAGTTATGATAGGTTGACCAGGTTAACCTAGTATAATTTTAAGACTTTTGATCTCTTTTGGTTTGTTGGCCTCTTGACTGACCTTGTATAGACCTAGAGAGTTAGCCCTAAAAATTTTCTAGGTTGATCGAGTTGACCTAGAATAGATGACATTCCTGAAAGTTTTTATGGCAAGTTACCAATATATATACAAGGTCATTTACCACCATTTTAAAAGAGTAAAGAATTAAGTGAATAAATGTGAATGAACATCTTCCTATTGACCATTCTACTTGGGGAATAAATATTTAGGGTTCAATAGTTTCTTTGGAGCTCTGATTTCATCTTGTGGAAAAGTATTTTGGATAATTGGATACATTGTGTAGCCTAGATCTTATTTATCTTAGTTGTCCTTACATACCATGATAATCTCTTGTGAAGCACCTTGGCCAAGGGGGAGATTGAGGCTCAACGTGTTCATCTTCAAAGGTAAGTATTCCTAGCTTTATTACTCCTTTGTAGGATTAGATAGATAGAGCATATGTATTCTTATTTTCCATGTATTAGGATTTTGTATACATTGACATGAGTATAAGTCTTATATATGTGTTTAGTTTAGTTGTTTATTATTTTGTTTCTAACCCCCACTTTGTGCAATAAGCTCTGGTGTGCACTAGATTAGATTTACTTTTCTTATTATTAGATTAGTGAAATATTAAATCATAGGACTCCTTTAGGGTTGTTATGTGATTATGTTATACTATAGGCTTTAGAACCCTATCTCACATGGTGTGTTGTGACAAGTGATCCCGTAATTAAGTCTAGAAAATATGCACATTGGTCATACTCCTACTTAATAATTCTATGCTCCCTAATCAAAAGTGTAGGTGTGATCTATCCCATCTGATTCAGGATTGATTTATGGACATGATGCATTTTTGATTGCATACATTCTAGTGAACTTTACATGAATCAAACTCTTGCAATATTTATTTAATTTATTTCATTTATATTCATCATTATTTTTATCATATCTTTACTATGTTGGATTGACCTTGTCAACCCATTTTATTTATCTATGTGTGTAGGTTTGTAGGTAGGAATAGGTAACTGGCTCAACTAGCTTGACCCAATACAGGGTTTAAAACTTGTAGAACTATATTCAAGAAATTGGATTGACCAACTTGACCCAATGTAGTTTTCACTAGTTTTTAGACTTCATATTCAGTTAACTAGGTTGACTAGGTCAACCTAGTGCATTTTAAGCACTTTTTTAGTAGGTTTCTATATTGCTTCGTCGACTAGCTCAACCTAGTTTGTAGGTTTTTGATAGTTTTCTTGAAGGTTTCAGATTAATAATCTTCTCCTCTTTATCTCTAAATCATTTAGGTTAGTTTCTATATCTTTGTATTTTTCTATTTTTGTACTTTTCTTTCACAGTTTGTAGTCTATAAAATTACCCCTACATATTCAACTAGGTTAACCCTATGGACCTAGTTCTATGTTCTATGTGTTCTAAAATAACTAAGTCAACCTGACCAACCTAGTTCATTTTTAATTCCATAGTATAGGTTTGACCCTATTGACCCTATTCTATATGATTGTCCATGTAGTTTCTCAACTATACCTTGTTTCAAATTTGGAATTAACCATATATGTTAATCACATTTTTATTTTTAGTTACTTACATGCTTAGAATAGCTCACATAGTCTAATTAGGTGGTTCTCAATTAATTTTTTAATTGCACTATTACTATTCTTTTGCACACATGGCCAAACCACATAAACATCAACAAGCATTTAAATATTTGACTACCTAGGCCAACCTACTTAGATTTCATCATCAAGGGGGAAGCCAACTTGATGCTCTGGTCAAGTATAAAGTGTGGTTAATGGTATATTTTGGATAATACCCTGACACCCTTATCACTATGATGTGTGAAGTGAGTGGGTAGGCTCCAATACCAAGCTTGTATCATTGCCACTATAGTCCTTTTCATCCTAAAATTACCTAAAACTATCCTTAGATTGTTATCTAGTACCTTGATTATACCCAAACTTCCCTTTACAGTAAAAATCATTCTTAATAATCTAATCAACATTCTAGGTTGACCAAGTAACTATCTTTACTTTCAATTTATTTGCTTACTCTTTGATCAATTATGTATGAAAAATCTTGCATTAGCCAATGTTAGTGCAAGATTTTGCTTTATGTGCATGAATTGGATTGGATAACATCAATTCAATTAACTATTTGTTTCCCTTTCAGTACTTATTTCTTTCTTACATTACTTTTAATTATCTTGCTTTAGTTCATAGCTTATTATCAGCTTTATTTTCTTCCATGTCTATTGTGCTAGGTTAACTCTATTGACCTAGTATATTTTTAGCCCTTGTACATTGTGATAGGTTGACCTAGTGCTATTTATATCACCTTTACCTTTTTTCCAATCACTATTTACTGAATTGGGTCAATCATGTAGACCTAGTACAGTTTTATAGTACTTATTTTTCACTAGGTCAACCAAGTCGACCCAATACTATTATTAGTCACTTTTTGATCCTTTGTTTTCTCATCTTGTCTCTTTTCCTTTCATCATGGATTTTTTTTTTTTGATAGCACTAAATTTCATTCAATTGACATGATGTAATTCACCAATCTTAATAGGGTCTCCCATAGATAAAGTAGGACTCTTTTTAGAAATGCTAGTAATGTTCATATTATAACCCGCATGATGAAATATGGGACCCCTCCTCATACCTCTTTGCAACAAAACCCTCCTCTTCTCTTAGATGATCAATTTGAGTTAGAGTATACTCTTGAGATGTTTTTCTTAATCACAAAATTCCCTCAACATAGAGGGAAGGATCCTTTCACAATCTATAACCTCATGATTAGCCATAAAATTGAAAAACCTCATTCTCCTACTCCCACTTTCTCAACTTGATTTGGGGGTACCAATTTCTTTGCTTCTCAACCCCTTCCTTCAATTTTGACTCCTTCTTATGCTATGACATCTTCTTGTTTAACATCTTCTACCTCCATGCCTAGTATCTCAACTAATATGGTAGGTTCTACATCTAGTGGGCCTCTTATAAGATCCACTACCCTTAATACTTCCACTAGTTCATCATTTGCTGCCCAAAACACTTAGGCTTATAGTATTTCTTCCTCTCAACCATTTACTATTCCATATTTTTCTCCATAATCAAATTTTTCCACTAGTTCTTCAAATTATCATAGCACTTCTCAAGTTCATATCAATGCTAATAGTGGTACCTAAGCCAATAATACCAACACAACCACCAATAATAATTCTAATAACACTAATCAAACTCATAAACTATTATTTCAAACTCTTAATCAAATGAACAAATTTCAAGCTCATAATATGAATCAAATGATGAGAATGAAAAACCACCTTCTTAATCTTCAATCCAATCCAATGGTTTGGGGCACACATAGCCAAAGTGTTCCCCCTCCTCCTCTTCAATATTCTCAAGGTAATGTCATTCCTCAACCTCCATTAGTCAAAAAAGTCATCAAGCATTTAAAAAATAAACCTCTTACCACTCAAATTTCTATCATTGATATTGGTAGTATTATTGTTCCCAAAATCAGCAACGCTCATTTTTGGAACAACCCCTATGAAACTTGTCCATTTCATGTTTTTCACTCTAAGTTCATCTTTCAAGGCAAGTTTTTCTTGTTCTCATGTTTGCTCAATTGGCATCATTCGAAGTTCATGATGTTCCCTTGTTGCATTTTCCCAAAAATTTGAAAATCATTACGATCTTGATGTGGCTAGATGACAAATTTTTCTCAGAGTTAGGTGTTTTCTTGAGCTTGCATGTAAGGGCAGCAATTTTTTCTGCCCCTACATGTGGTCTTCTAGTTTCCATGCAAAGGCAGTGATTTTCACCGCCATTACATCCTTCATGTAGGAGCAGCAAAATTCGCCACCCTTGTATCTTTTCTTCTGCTTCATGTAGGAGCGACAAAATTTACTGCCCCTACATCCCTTCTTCCAACCTCACATGTAAGGGCAAAAAAAAATTCCACCCCTGCATGGTCTCAATTTTTGCATGTGACATTTATGGCCGTGCACATTGAGTGGTTGGGGGTAATTTTTGCCCCATTTAATCCCTTTTGCACCTCATTTTATTTCATTCTTCTTTGTTTCTCCTCCTCCCTACCCTTGGATGATCAAATGAGCAAGAAGAAGCATGTTTTCATTAGATTCAAGCATCATTTCACATTGCTTTTAGGTAGGGTTTCAATTTTTGTTTTATTTTCATTTTCCTTCTCTTTTTTGTAGTCATTTTTCTTTCTTTCCTTTCTTGTCTAGTTTTTCTCCTATTTTTCTTTTCCTCCCTCCTTTTTACCTACTGATGAGGCAATTTAACCATGTGAAAAACCCTCCTCCTTCTTCCCCCCTTGCACTGGTCAGTCATTCTTTCTTGTGTAATGGCGGTGAAAATTGCTGCCCTTACACATTCAACCACTTCCCGTGTAATGACGGTGATTTTTTTTGCCATTACTGCCTTATATTCTTCCCTATGTAAGGGTAAAAAAAATCACCATCCTCACACAATTCTTCCTAGCCAACCCATGCAAGGGTGGTGAAATTCACCACCCTTACACGTAGACTTCCCAATGTGCATAGGTGGCAAAATTCACCGCGATGCACATCTATCCTACCGACTAGTGCATTGGTGGTGAAAATTGCTGCCTATGCAAACTAACAACTTTTTGCATGCATAGGAAGCAAAAATCACTACTGATGCATCCTTCCTTCCCAATATGCATTGGTGGCAATTTTTTCCACCTATGCACAAATAACTTTCCTCCACATGCAAGGGTGGCAATTTTTGCCACCCATGCATACCTTCCCTCCATTTTCACTAACTCTGGGAAATTTTCATTTTTCACATTTTATGAGCTTTCTTCCCTTTCATTCTCCAACCTGCTCATTCCTTAGCCCTTTCAAGCACATTTCCCTCATCATGATCACCCAACGTGCAATTTTCCCAGATTGCCAATATTTCCCCTAATTGCGTAATCATGACTCTTATCACAGTTTCTCCTCAAGATCCTTTTTCATTAAAATATTTTTGACAAAGACTCATCCCAATGGCTAAGGTATCTCCAAAGAAGTTGAAGATGATGAAGTACCAATATCAAGGTGTTTCTCCAATCACATCGATCACTTTTAATGTCAATGACATTAAGGATACAGAAATTGGCCATGTTGATATGGCTGAGTTCATAGAGAGAACCAAGGCAAACAATCTAAGCACTAAAATGAAGATGATAATTGAGAGCAATATTCATTTGGTCTCCTCTTTTCCTATGGTGGCTCATCACATAGAGTTTGTGCTCCAGTGTGCCCAATTCTACAATAAAGATACCAGGGCTATGGTAGATGCTAGTAGCAACGTAGTAATTTGACTAGACCCTGAGTTCATTGATAAAGTATTTATTTGCCCTCTTGCTACTGAAGTGTTGAAGATAAAATTCATTAAAGAAAAAAAGGAATATGATAAAGATCCCAAGAAGGCAAAGAAGGTGATCAACAATAGATGGCTCAAAACTCCTAGAGAAAACTTGTCTAGATGGCCACGAAACTTTTTGAGAAGTAATTTTATAGAGGAGGTTGGTGACTTGATTACTCTTCTTAGCAGAGTATGAGGTTTATATTCTTCCTCTCAATTTCATGAGTAGATGTATCCCTTGATTAAGATAATCCTCTAGGGGAAACAAGTTATTTTTTGGGGTGAACAAATCAGCAATGCTCTGCATGAGTAATTGACAAAGGTGTCTACTACCTCAAAGTTCTATATGACTTCATACCTAGTATACATTGCAGCTTCAATGAGAACCTTCCCAGGTTTGACATCAGAGGGAGAAAGGAAACCACCCTGATATATCAATATTACCCTTAGCTAACATTGAAGGGATCAATCCATCACTTTAGGAGGGTAAATGATGCTTTCTTTACAGTATTTTTGTGTCTCTATGACCCCCAATTAGAACAAAAGAGAGTGTCAAATGAAGCTTGGACCATTGTGAATGACTTTAGCTGTGTGTTCTTACAATTCCCTTATTTTTGTTATCTATGGGTTGGCTTTTTCCAAGGCTATCCCTATATGCTCCCAAGATTTTCCTTAGATAAATTGATCTTCATGGAGCTATGTAGGCAAATTATTGTCATACACAATAAGCAGATGGAACTTAAGAACCCAATTTCAAGTTTCCCATTGAAATTGATAGGTATTCAGTGTTGACCACTACTAAAGCTAGGGCAATGGAAATTGAAATGCAACTTGTGACCATGGAGCATTTCAAAAGAAGGCCCAATTTTGATTACAGAGGTGTGAAAGACATGATCATGAGGAAGACCCAGTTCCATGAACCCATGATCAAAGATGCCTGGAATGATTTGAGGACAGTGGAAGATATCAAGAAGATGGACTATAGCAGACTATCTCTGAAACAAATAGAATATCTAGGGCTTGTTGATATCCCTACAAATCTAGTAGATGATGGGGACCTAATCAATACTAGATATCATGTTGAACAAGTCACTAACTCTCCTCTCCCTCTTATCTAATGGTCTCAGAAAGAGTTGACCTCCTTAAGGATGAGATTTGAACCAATATTGGCAAATACCAATGATTGGTTGGTAAATAAGGGAATCACCTTAAAAGAGTTCATCACGAGATCAGGGGCCAAATTTTAAGAAGAGATAAGGAGGAGAGCAGAAAATAGGATGAAGAATAAAGGTGATGTTCCTTCTCCTTCTAGGCCCCATAAGCCTAGGATCATTTTTGTATCAAATAAATCAAAAGTCACAGAGAAAGAGCTAGAAATGATAGATATGGAGGTTGAGAAGCAAAGTGTTGAATAACCAACAAGAGGGCAGATGGAAAGAAATAATAGGCTTACAGGTTAATAGGGAATGGAAACTTTATCTTTGCAAGAGGGTACATAGCTAGTTGTAAGAATTTATTCTTCTCTACCCCACTCCCCTAGTGTAACTCCTTCACCCATTTCTCCAATTAGTATTCCCTCTTCTAAAGTTGCTTCTCCTACTAAAGTTATTTTTGGCGACCCTCAAAGTGCTTTTAGAGATGTTCTTTGTTCATCAAGATCCATCCCTAGTTTGTCATCTCCTTCTTTTAACATTAGAGATAGTTCCACCTTTGACCATTCAATGGCAGGTGTGATTTTAACTGATACTATGCCCATTGTTCTTGCTAGCAGTACAGGTGCTACCCCGGTGACACCAAATATAGGGACTATTACTAATATAAGTGCTTCTGATCTCTAACCTTGGTTTTCAACTTTCACACCTAAAAGGAAAAAGCAAGCCATCTCTCTAGATGACTTTGACTTTGATAAAATAGTGTCGATGAAAGTTAAGAACCCCAAGAAGCCAAAGATCCTTTCAAAGATGATTGGAGATAAGGGGCACAAATTTCTAGAAATAGCCAAACCCCCACAAGATGTGACTCTTAAATTTTTTGATATGAGCAGCTACTCTATCTCTCAAGTTGTGTTAAGAAAGATCACTCATGAAGGCACCAAGAGTGATTTTCAATCTACGATGGACATTATGGTTTAGAAATTTGATAGGGAAAGAGAAATGAAAGATCATTATAAAGCAATGATGGAACAATTGATTGCAGTGATAAGAAGATTCACTTTTGCTCCAAAAGTGGTAACTCCAGAGGCTTTCTCTGTAGATGATCCCATAATTAAAAATTTTAAAAAGACTTATCTAAAGGGTAAAGTACTTGAAGACTACTTGGATAAGATGCATGCACAAGGAATTTCCTTGTTCACAGAGTTGTCTGAGAAGATGGGCAAAATGAGGAAAGTAAGAACAGAATTAGATGACCTTATCAATACTATTTCTCAAGAGGTCAAAATCATAGATAGATATCTTATCAAATGGAAAGAGATGAAGGAGCTAAAAATACGTACCCTAGTATCAATTGGTGTCATTACTGATAGAGATTCTTATATTGAAACTAAATAATCACTGATATATAGGATTTGGGTACTTAAGGAACTGATCAACAACCTCAAATCTTCCAAGGACACCAGTGAACAAAGTGATATCAATTTATTGCACAAATTAGAAGAGTTGCCTTGCAGACTTACCTCTCAAGACAACTAATTCATTTTAGTAGAGGAAATGATTTAGGATTTTGAGAGAATGATCTAAAAGGAATTTGATGAGAAAACATTCTCAATGGCTTTTGTGGACAATATCTTAGATAATCAGTTAACTCTGGACAATCTAAGAGCTAGGTTAACTAGTCATGCCAAGTCAATCACAGTAGTGAGAGATGCTATGGTTAGAGCTAAGGTTATTTTCAAAAATACTATTACGCCAGATAGTATCGGAATACATGCATCTATCACCATGTACGATGCTCATCTAAAGAAGGCTGGTGATAAAAGTTGAACTGTTCTTCCATACTTTCTTCTCCATTCTTCTCATGCACTTTGTAATTAACTTGGGACAAATTTTGTTATGTGTAATTACATGTAAAAATTTGGAAAAGTCCCAAAGTCAACAGAGACTCATCTTTGACTAGGTTTTAATATTTAAGTCTTTTTCCAATTTTGAAGGCTTTTCCCTATATGGAGAGGGAGCCTCTTTTGTAACAAATCTCTCTAGATAATTGAGAGAAAAAACTCTGCCAAAATTGAGATGCTTCCTGAGACTTTGATCTCAGCTTGTAAATCATATTCTCTTAAATGAATGAGAAGCAAGTTATTTTTAGACTTTGTGTTGAAATAATTTGTGTTACTTAGGGGATTGTTCTTATGTTCTCTTTCCTAATAATCTCTCATATATTTGATTAAATAAGCAAAGTGTGTGTGGAAATTATTTGAAGACATTCTGAAGGATGTTAGAAAGACTTTGAACTACTTTTATCCTTTGTGATCTTATAATATGTTGTATTTTTAGGTGAAGAATTTGAGTTGCACTTCACTCTACTATTACGTATGATTCGAATCAGTGAGGGAAACAACGAAAGACTTTGTGCTTTCATGAGTTTCTCATAAATCTAGTTACTACCTGAGAATATTTTATGTTATTTGTTGAACATCATTTCTGAAAGAAGAGAAATGCTTTCAGTCATCAACCAGGATTTCTCTTTTGCCCTGTAAACATCATCTCTAAAAAAAGAGAGATGGATGATGTAATCTCACCCTTAAATATATTTTTAGTTCATATATATATATATATATATATATATATATATATATATATATATATATATATATATATATATAATGACAAAAAGTGTGGGTTTACCACATCAAAGTGAGGTAAATCTCTCCTCTCATCAAGGGGAGGTTCTCTAATATATATATATATATATATATATATATATATATAATAGGGAACCTCCCCTTAATGAGAGGAGAGATTTATCTCACTTTGATGTGGTAAACCCACACTTTTTATCGTATAAATCTCCTTGTAATATGGTTGATATACCCATTTTTCCATCAGTTTCTTGATGACAAAATATTCACCCAACAAGTATAACACCTATAATTTCTTACAATGGATCAGCCAATCCTACCCTTCACCTCAAGACATTTGGAAATATTTATAGGGATTGGGTAAAATTAAATACCTTTGCCACTACCAAAATCTTAGCCAAAAACATCGTGGGTGATGCCTTGGATTGTTATAATCAAATTAGAACACACTCTATCACTATTTTAGAGGACTTAGTAAATGCTTTAGTTCAATAATTTCAAACTAGTGATCTTCTAGAGAACACTTTGGCATGTTTCATCAATTGTAAACAAAATGAAAATGAAACTTCCTAAGCCTTTGTTAAGCAATGGAATACTTTGTCAAATAAATATGAACATAACAAGGTGGATGACAATCTCTTTCATCTCTTTACAAATGCTTTATTTCCTAAACTATAATATCAAGTCCATACCCTTTCTCCACATACCTTGGAGTAAGCTATCGATCAAGCCAAAAGACAAGATTTTATCATGCATCAATTAAAGCCATCCTAACCTTCCACAAGCCCTCACCTATTAGTAAAGAACAAAAACCAAAATATTACCAATGTTGGTGTTACTGATTCATATTACACCATTCAAAATGTTCAAGTTGTCATTCCTACCCCTTCTTTGAAATTAGCTCCTTCTCAATAATTCACTAATCCTCATTTACAACAAGCAACATTAATGTCCATAAGCCTTTATCCTTAGCTAAATTTATTAAATGTCTACCTAGGCCTCTCCCTTGAGATCTTGACCCTACTTGACCTATGAAATCATGGTTTGATCCTAATAAGTTTTGTTGGTTTCATGTTAGGTGGGGTCACTCTCATGAGACTTGTAGATAAATTCATAATTTATCCATGGAATTTCTTCTTGGACTAAATTTTGAACATGATTATATTATATGTAAGCATCAACAAGCCTATGAGATTGCTTTCAAAGACTATAAATCACATGATAAAACTTAAGCCTTAAATCAAGAAAACATTCATTTAGCTAGCTATAAAGATCCCTTACCTAATCATCAACCAATCCAATAAATTCAATACAAGCACACTTCTTCCATAAATAACATAGAAAGTTTTATTGAACCAAATTCTAAAGAGAATGTGGTTAGCATGACCAATATGTGAAGAGTGGTGGCTTTCATTGATTCTCAACCTATCTACACTCCTTCCCATGAGACATATTGTGTTATCCAAGATTTTTCTCCAACTCATTTAAATGAGTTAGGGTAGGAAGATATTATTTATTTTTATGATCAGAATTATGATTATCCCTCAGATGACACATCTCATACTATTTTCACTTCTCTCCCACCATCTTTTAATACTAATGACAATCCAATTTCTACTAACACTTCTAAAATTTAAGATCAATCTAAACCAACTACTTCATCATCAAACAATTTACAACCTTCTTATCAACCTTCTCGTACTTATCAACATAAATTTCAATAAGCTTTGGATCCACCTTCCAAAGATCTTAATCATTATGCACCTATATCTAATAATCTCCTTATGGGTTATGATGAGTGGGATCCCATTGTAGAACTTACTAATATTCCATCTCAAATACATTTTCTTGAACTCATGAGGACATATCCACATCATAGAAACCTACTTATGCAACTCTTATTTGAGATGAATATCCCTTGCCCTCCTTTAGTGGGATGGAAGGCTACTTTATCTAGATTAGAGGAAAGTATCTTATAGCAATGCAAAAAGATTTCCATTAACATTGATGAAACTATAGACACTTCTCTTTCTTTATGATTTCCTATCACGTCTATTATTTTAGATGAGATTATGCTTCATGTAGATGAACCTCTATTATTTATTAGCATCCAAATCAGTGATATCCAAGTTAAGTGAGCCTTGATCGATGAGGGTTATAGCGCTTGTGTCATTTCCATTGATTTTATTAAGACTCTTGGGTATTCTAAATGTAATCTCAAGTCTACACATAGCACATGCCAAGGCTACAATACAAGGAAAATACCACCTTTAGGGTGTGTGTGACTTCCCATTTCCATCCCACCTATCACCATTCATGTGAAGGTGATGATACTCAACTTTCCTCTTTCATATAACATCTTTCTTAGTAAGTTGTGGACTCATCGTATACAAGCCATCGCATCTTCTACTTGCCAATACATTAATTTCCTCACAATAGATCCATTTATAAGATTCAAGGAGACACTAACACTTATAATTTTGAATAATTCTAGGATCATGGTGTCTTCAATATTCATATTCTTGAACCGTTGCCTAGTATTCCATTCTATGAGTCACAGCATTTTAACTTTCATATCAACTCAACCAAAGGTTACAATGGGCATCTTGAGATTATTGGTAACATTCCTCCCAACATTTTTGACTATGATGATAATGAGCCAGATGAGATTAACCTAAAGATTAAAACTTTTGATCTCTCACCTTA
This sequence comes from Torreya grandis, assembly GCA_037957365.1. Classification (NCBI taxonomy): domain Eukaryota; kingdom Viridiplantae; phylum Streptophyta; class Pinopsida; order Cupressales; family Taxaceae; genus Torreya; species Torreya grandis. The sequence continues at coordinate 6,804,532 of JARHVA010000037.1, forward strand.
TCTTATCTCATAGCTTTTTGCTTCCTTACAGTCTCATTCTCACAAGTCTCCTTATGATGACATTCTTGTAGTCTTAACTAAGATTAGGTAATTTATTCACCAAGCTTCCTGTTATGACAAGGTCATCCTAACCTATGTCATTTATCTTCATACTCCAGATTATAATGATGGATATTCTTTAGATGATCCTCTCTTAGGCAGCCTTATCTAGGCCTATGATGTCAAAATTATTCATTATCATTCTTCTTTACTTGAGTCTTTTTGTGCATCTTGTCATTCTTTTTCTTTTATAGTTCTTGATTATTACATTTTTCTTCATTATTTTAGGGTAGAGATGGCACCAATACCTCTAGTTTTTTAGGATCCACTTAGGATGATACTCTTGCATCATGCTATGACTAGACCTTATCACTTTGCCACACCTAGGTTAGTCCTCCTTAGACGTTCTACAAATCTTTCCCCTCCTTCATTAGGGATAACTATAGTTAAGCATGTTCATTTTTACACTCTAGTTGAGCCTATTTACTCTCCCATTGTTTATGAGCCTCTTCTTACTTCTCCTCTTAATGCACCTCCTATTGAGCCTAGTTCCACTCCTTCCCCATCATCACCTTTATTGATGATGGTTTGATTTTTTTGCCCAAGATGGCTCTTTTTCCCACCAAATGGGCTAATGAGTCCTCTTTAGCTATTTCCACTCCTATTTTACCTCCTTTTGTGAGTCCTCCTAAAACCACTCATAAGTGTATTTATTGCTTCCATGGGATAGATAATCACTATTCCACCCATTGTCATAAGTTGTGACAATATCTTGATACCTTTCATCCTTTTTCCCTATCATCAAACAAAGCCATACCTCCCCCAAAGGTACTTCTTAAATATCTACTTAATTATGGTGAGGTATATTATCTACAGTACCTATGTGGCATGTATCACATTGATCATTTCCACATTCTTCAACAATATCTTTGAGATCATCTTGTAGCTATCCCTAGACCTTATACCATTCCTCTAATAGGTCATTCCCATAAGAAGGTTCCTCCTTCTTCTCCCATGGCTCCACCTCTAATGGTTCCATCACCTCCTATGGTCCCTTCACCACCTTTTGTGCCTATACCTATGATTCCTTCACTTGTGGACCTTCGATCACCTATAGATCCTTCTCCACCCATGATTCCTTCACCTGTGGATCCTTCTCCACCTACGATTCCTTCTTCTCTCATAGATATTATTCCCACACATTATCTTGACTAGCCTTTACCTAATTTTATTCCTTATCATGATCCTTTGAGCATTCCTTCTTTTTCAATTGAAGAGATCAAGAAAGAAGTATTTACCTAGTATTCATTAAAGATTGATGAGACATTAACATTAGTTTGATTATAGCTATATAGAGACTTATCTAATGTATTAGATAATGTGTGTGGATAGATTTACCAGTATTTATGAGCAAATGCATGGTTATTTCTCATTTATGTTTAGATTGGATGTGTGCTCCAATCTTATTTCTATCTTGATTATATCATTTGACACTATGTCAAATTCGTTCTTATCTTATATCATGTTTCTCCTTCTTGTTGTACTATAATTAGCTTATGTTAATAATTTTTAAATTTGTATATACTTGCCTTTCCCTTATCATTGCTTTCTTTTCCTTTAGATTTTTTCTCAAAACTCTTCCCTTGTATCTTCATGATTGTTTGCTTTCTTATCTTTATTTTTCATAGATAGTTTTCATGGTGACTTGGTTATATCTACCCTCTCCCCTTTGGTTACTATCTCTTATTACCATGTGATCAGTTAGCAAACAATCTTTCTCATTACTATTTCCTTTCACCGATCTTCCTTTGGATCTCCTTTTTCCCTTCTTCCTTTTTATGTAAACTAAGCATACATGCTGTTGATACTTGAGATAAAATGATTAGTTCATTATTAAGCATAATTATTCTAGTCAATCTTTTATCGTAGGTCACTTAGATTTATTCAACCTTAGCCTATAACTCATTTGTGTGTATCATTATCTCTCTCATGATTGGTCATTCCAAATCCATATGGAGGAGGAATCTTAAAAAAGCCTTCAAAAGAAAGTTAAAAAGAAAATCATTTAAACAAAAGGCAATGATATCAAAAGGCAAAAATATTGAATATTCTTAAAAGTCTAATCACACTAAAATATGTGATTCAAAGCACATTTACTTCTAGTCAAATCTCAAAATCCATAGTTGGTCTCATAGTAGAGCTGAGGTCCTTTGTGGTATGGTAGGATAGTAGATTAGAAGAGGAGAATAAAAAAATCTTTTAGTGCTACCTACTTTCTCATGTAAGTACCCAATCTTTGTAGTAGACTGATAGATATGTAAGGGGTTTTGAGGATCAAGGAACACATCATGGAAAGGTAGGTTTGTTTTGCATTTCCTTGTACCAATATACCATCATTAGTTGATCTTAGTAGCACACCTATTTTCCTACAAAGCTTTGTGTCTATAGCAAGCAAGTTTTCTTTTTACATAGATGACCACTAGTCCATTAGTGTCTTTTCATGTCCTTAGTATGCCTCTTGTCTCCTAAGGTCTTCTCATAATATGCCTAAGTATTTATTCTTACACTCCCTTTTTCATTCCTTTTTCTTCATATTTCCTTTTGGGAAATATTGTTTTGCTTATAGATCACTCCCCATGGGATATAATTTGTGAGTTTCTTTGTAAGACCATGGATAGGACCCAACCATCCTCACAAATTACCATATTTTCCATCCTACTACCCATATCCTTGATTTAACATTCCTTATCTTTATGCTTACTAATCTTGATTTGGTACCCCTTGGGTTTTATTTTGTGAGTTACAGTGTAAGACCATAGATAGGACCTAACCTTCCTCACAATTTTTTTGATAAACAAGTCACCATCCAAATTACATGTGTCAAATATGAGATAAGATTTGATTAATTATGAGGTTACACATCATTGACATACTTCCCATCTTGATATTTAGTATGTTTTATTCTTACTTTAATTTTCTTTCACCTTTTACTTTCTTACTTTCTAAGTACATGTAAGATTATAACCATTTCTTGAATTTCTCATACTTCCCAACTTGAATTAGAATGTCAATTTAAGATCAATGTTTTGCAAAATTTATTTTTATTTTGTACTTCCCATTGTTAAATAGTATAATTGACTGACTTAATTTTGATTTGTTTTTATTACCATTCATGCCCTTTTACATACCTTCCATTTTATTACATTATTCATAATACTTCCCAACATGATATTTAGTATTATTTTACTTGTTTTAATTTGGTGCATATATTTTACATTAGTTTAAAAACAAATCTCATTTTACCATCTTGTTTGCCATTTCCTTAGATTTTATACTTAGTGATTTTTTGTTATTACACATTTCCCAACTTGAACTAGTGTGTAGTACATTTGTTTGATTGATTATATTTTTCCAAGTCCTTTTTCAATTGTTTGTTTTTATCCATGCATGTATACTCCATAAATTCTAGAAAACAAACCACACCACATATATTTCCTATAGCATATACAATAAAGCTAAATAAATTTTATAGAAAGAAATATATCCACAGCCTCAACCATCATGAAAAAACATAACCGATATAAAGACAACATACACAACCAACACCAATAATCCAAAATGATAAATCATACACACACACACACACACACACACCATGAGTTTGATATAACATATACAACCATATACAAAGCATCAGTACTAGGGTTGAGCTCCACCCTATTTATCTCATGACCTAGACATGCTACCTACTGATGCCTCAATCTGACTCCTCTAAACGGTATTGTAATGAGGTAGTCTGAGATCTCAATCCCTCTACTATCCCTATAGGCATGCTATCTACACCTATACTTACACCAACTTAGCCTAGGTCATTGTATGTTCCTAGGTTAGCTAAGTTTGCATCATTTTATATGCCTACATCATCTATATCATTGTCTCTAGATGTGTAGCTCTCTTTTCTACCAAGGCCTATCAAACTTATCTCTTACTTGCACCCATCTCTACTAGTGGTCACACCCTCTCTCTGCACCTATATTTTCCTTGTTACCTTACCAATTAATATGAACTAGCTCACCTGAGCTAGAGTAGATGGTACACTTAGATCCTCTAGTTTCATGGGGTTTTATGGATGTATATTCTCATCTAGGATGTCATGGAGTGATCTCCTCACTAGGGACTCCCATCTCTCTTCCTCATCCTTAGGTATACCTATAGAATCACACCAAATGGATATTAGATCACTATCATATCTCATAATATCTATATATATCTATTTACTACTAAATAAAAACTTAAGAAATAGTTTAACCATCTTCATACCTATTTGTGTCTTGGCTCCCATGATATCATCCTCTGCACTATCACCTTACATAATCTCTTCATCTGCATGGCTTCTTAGTACTTACTCAGTAGGTTACCTCCTCAACTCAAACTTGGCTATCATGGCTTGTGTCCATCTCAACCTCTATTTGAGTGGTGTCTCTAACATCTCCTCTAATGCATGTATGGGATCATTGGGGATGTATATAGTCTCAAATCTCTCCTATCTCCATCATTATCATGTCTTTGGTGGTCACTACTCATCTCGCTATAGGGATGGTAGTGGTACATATAGTATCTTTACCTCATCCACTTCCTCCTCTACCATGCATTGTTCTCAACCAGTCTATGGTCACTATTGATATGGCCTTAGTTTCATCTTCACTATTAGTGGTTTGAGTCATCTCTTCTCTCATGGTTCACTCACATACCAAGCCCACTAGTTGGGTATCAGTATTGGTGTCACTAGATGAGGTAGGCCTATCTATCCTACCACTCATACCACCAAATGTGGCTCTCTCCATTATATATAGTGACCAATCACCTCTCTCCTTTCATGTTTTAGTGTAACTATGTGCCAACTTTCCCATGTAGCTACTTTTGCCCATATAACTATCACATGATGTATGTACATCTCATCAAATATAGTGATAACACATAGGGCACATCCCACACCACCTAGTCCTTCCACCATATTTGTACTTGAGGTAACCCATTATCAACCACATGGGGTAACCTAGCTAGTTAATACATGGGGAATATATCATATATCCATGTTGTCAGTAGTATGATTGATCCCATAGTCTTATGCCTTCTAACCAACATATCAAATAAATCATGAATGAACTAGACCTAGATGATAGAGTGTAAATCATATAATACTCCCTCCTCTATCATCATCCTACTTAAGGCTACCATGAATAATGGTACCTTATCATCTGACTTGTGACAAAGCACCTACTATGTCATAAGGCCTATCACAACCTTTCAAAGGTCCAAAAACTATGATAAATACATGTCATCCATATTGACTCTCCATCCTCTCAATATCATCTCTAATATTATATCCCATATGGATAAGACTTTCCTCTCCTTTAAGCTATCTAGTATCCCTATGGTCATCGATGTTCCTACTATAGGTATCCCAAAGATAACATGTACATCCTCTAGTGTGATACCCACCTCTACCACATCCCCATCTACCTCCCATTGAAGGTATTAGTCAACCATTCCTAGCATCCTAGGAACATGACTAATAGGTCAATGCTAAGGAGGATCTTACACATCTCAGATATACCTCCTAGACTTATGGCTACCAATCTAGCTTGATATCCATCTATCAATCTCTCTAACAAATTTGGCAACCAAGACATATCCACCAACCTCTAGAATCTTGGTTATCTCTACAATCAAGAAATAACAAAGGATGTATTAGTTCCTCCATGTCATGTATAATCACAATACATTCTTTATACATTATTTTTACAATTTTAGTTAAAAACAAGCCTAATTGCTTTTAACTTATTTATTTTATTCATTTATCATATTTCTAACTTTATTGGTCCATCTTTCCCTCCTTTAGTCATTTTGGGCCATTATATCCCTCTTTAAGCTTTTTACACACTTTTATATGCTTATTATGGTTCCCTAGTCAACCTAGTTTAACTAAAATTTCCCTATTTTTGTCATAATTGACTTCAATTTCCAAGTCAACCCTCTTATTTCCCCCTCCCTAATTATGATTTTTCATGCTGGCCCTTACGAACTAGTTTTTCATTCCATTCTAGCTTCTTAGCCCACAAATTACACTAGGTCAGCCCATACCTACTAGGTTGGCCATATGAATTTTACCCTACTTCAACCTACTAGGTTGACCTAGTATGTTTTGTGTGTTAACCCAATACATTTTTCCTAAAATGTGCATTTCACTCATTTTCCTCCTAAACCCTTCCAACCCATTTCCTATCTTCCTATTTTATACCCTTAGAATCTAAGTTTGTTCAATTTTGACATATATAAATACTTAAAAATAAATTTTATCAAAAATTCACTTAATTCAATACAAATTTCAAAATTGGTTTGAGATCCATAGTTGTATACTTTTAGTGCACATGTTGCCACCTCTAGGTGTCCTCCTCATCCATCATGTCATTCCCTCACCATACTAGCCTTGTTTGGTCTTAGAGCTCTATTTTCTCTTCTTTCACAATTCAAAGTGAAAAATCAATTCTCTTTTTCCTTATTTAAAACCACTTTTTTCAAATTCAAATTCTTTCATTTATTTTCAGGTAGATTCCTAATTTTGCCTCTATCTTTATTTTTGCTCATCTATTTTGCAAACTATAAAATGCATTAGAATTGTGATGGCGTAGAGATTATTTTACACTATCTTTTATATATATATATATATATCTTCCAAAAAAATTAATTTTTGGCTATTTTTTTGTACTAACTTCTACAGGTTTGCCTAGTGTACTATACATTGGACACCTTCATTTCTTACAATCTACTTATTTATCTATGGCACTAAGGTAAGTTAAAGGTATGTTTTTATTAATATATTTATTTCATTTATCTACTTATTTCACCATACTTATCATCAACATTATGTGTTATCATGTTCTATCTCTGAAGCACCATCCTAAGTTGCACTTATGTGACACGTGATGAGCTTCAACTGGGGAATATGTATACACATAATATTTTTAAACTTTTATTTATTACTAACACTTCATATCTTATAGGAACCTATCAAGTCTCAACCTCTCTGAGTGCATGTCTTAATGGCTTCATCAAGAAAGAGGTGGGTAGACCATCAGTACTTCATGTGATTATCATTGTTTTTGCCTCTTACCATCCACACTCTAGCCTCTTAAAACCATTGAACCCAAGCTTATTATTCTTAATCATATCCATTCCCATCATTTTCTATATTTTATCCTAAATTTCTTGCCTTAACACCCTTTTGACCTATTGGTTGTGTTAGGTCAACCATGTTGACTTAGTATAGTTTTGGGACTTTTGATCTCTTTTGGTTTATTGGCCTCCCAACTGACCTAGAATATCTAACATTCTTGAAAGTTTTTAGGGTAAGTTACCACTATATATACAAGGTCATTTACCACCATTTTAAAAGAGTGAATAAGTGTGAACAAACATCTACCTATTGACCATTCTACTTGGGGAATAAAGCTTTAGGGTTCAATACTTTCTTTGGATCTCTAATCTCATCTTATGGATAAGTATTTTGGATAATTGGATAGGTTATGTATACTAGAGTTTAATTATCTTAGTTATCCTTACATACCATGACAATCTCTTATGAATCACCTTGGCTAAGGGGGATATTGAGGCTCGATGGGTTCATATTCAAAGGTAAGTATTCCTAACTTTATTACTTCTTTGTAAGAGTAGATATATATATAATATGTATTCTTCTTTTCCATGTATTAGGATTTTGTATACATTGACATGAGTATATGTATTTTATACATGTTTAGTTTAGTTAGTTAGTTATTTTGTTTCTAACCCCCACTTTGTGTCACAAGATTTGGTGTGCACTAGATTAGATTTACTTTTCTTGTTATTAGATTAGTTAAATATTAATTCATAAGACTCTTGTAGGGTTATTATTCCATTATGTTAGAATATAGGCTTTATAACTCTATCTTACATGGTGTGTTGTGATAGGTGATCCCCTAATTGGGTTTAGCAGATCCTCACATTGGTCATGCTCTTGCTTTACAATTGTATGCTCCCTAATAAAAAGTGTAAGTGTGCATTATCCCATCTAATCAAGGATTGATTTATGGACATGATGAATTTTTTATTGCATACAAGACTAACTTGAAATAAAGACCATTCCAAATCTACCTCTCTACATCAGCACTTCATTATAGAGGTATTTAAATATGTTTGGGCTATGAGGACTAATCAAGAGGTCATGAGATGACACTAATGAATAGACAACTCACTCAACCTTTCACATTTCATTTTGACACTTAAAAAGACCTACAAAAACACTTTCAAACTAAATATGAATGCTAGAAAAGGATAAACATGCCAAGGAAGCAAATCTAATCACTTGACAAGATCTATTAGTCATGTACACACATTAAAAATAGTCAAAGGAGGAGGTAAAAATAGAATTTTATAATTGATTGAAGGCTTAAAAATGGGTAGGTTTATGCCAAACCCAGATGGAGGATACATACATAACCTAGCAAGGCTCAATTTATAAAAAAGTGAGAGAGAAGAGAAGGAAAGGGCATAGGAGAGAGGGAGTGACAAGTGTCTCATAAGAGTTACATTAAATAAAATATTTTGAAACACCTATATCAAGTATATAATGCTATGTGTTAAACCCTTGAAGATGATCTTCTCCTCCAAGTGGTATGGGAGTTTTAAACCTTGTTTTGACACCTTATCTTCCTCTTTAAAACTACCCTTTGCCTTGGCTTGTGGTGTAAAAATAGAACACTTGATTACTAATTCCTCTTGAACTATCTCTTGATTTGATCTTTTAAACCTTGCATCTTTTATAAGTGTTCTTAGTTGATTTTTATTATGATGATTATAACTCTTTAGATGGATTGAAATTCAATTTATCCTATTATGCCAATCTTATTTACAAGTGTCAAATATTGAGTTTGTACTCATAAAATAAATATATCTCTATGTATGGATTCTTCATATCATATCAATCCTAGAACAATTCATTTGGAGGCCTCAAATAACCCCCAATATCATGTTTTGCACCAAAAGATTTCACTTGGCCTCTCTTCCTTATAACCCTAAAATCATGAAAACCTCCTTGTGTATAATAATTTATATATTTTACTAGAAAAATAAATATATTATTTAATACTTAGTGTCCCCTTACATCTCCATGTCAAGTTTCAGGACTTGAAACCAAGTGAAAGTATATTTTTCCTTTTACTATCTCTCCTCAATTAGGCCTCCATGCCTAAAAACTAAGTTTTGGCCCAAAATCACTCCCACAATTGTAAAAATTACAAGAAGTGTTTGATTCACCTTCCCTATCCTAAAACCATTCTCCATTTAAATTTTTAGTTCCTGAGACCCTGTATGGATGGGTAAAACATGAAATGGTCAAAACCTTAGTCTATACACTTGAGCAGGCTTGAGAAGTGATTGAGGTGATTTTCCAAGTAGTTTTCAGTTTATAGTTCTTGGAAATGTTTTTTTAGGTCTTAAAAAACTTATTATTACTTAACATTATAAATATAGGTCTCTTGAAGTGTTCAATAAGTCTGCATATAGGCCTTTTGGCTTGCAAAATAATGCATTTCTCCCTTCTTAGCTAGCTTAATGACTTGACTGGTTCATATACCTCTATATGAGACCTTAATAGGTGTTTTTATGGTTTTATAACCTCTTATATTTCATGATAGACGTTTTTTATTCATTTAGAGACCATCCCATACCTTGCCTCTTCACACACAAGCTTACAGCCCTACATTTATGATGATTGCATATAGTACTATACCTTGCACGTGTAAAAGATTAATTTAAAATATGATTATAAGACCTAATAATGTCACCATATACATTAAAAAGTTGAATTAATCCATTTTAAATTATTTAAAAGTCTTTTCCTTCCATCGGGTCACTAGAGAACTTGTTGGTAGCCTGTGAGTGCTTAAGAATATTAGTAATGATTCATACAATACATGCTCTACATGGAAAACTTAATTCCATTAATTTTTAGTAAATATACCCCTATATCTTCCCATAATATATATTTACACCATGAAAAACCTCATGAGATATCTAAGTAAAAGTTGATAGCTTCTCATGTTGCAGTTAGGCAGTTTAGGAGTGTTCTATGATCTTAATTTTTGTTTATACAGGATAGAGACCTTAACCAAATCTCAATGATATTATAGTGTATTATTTATACCTATTTACCACCTCTTAAATTATTTTTAACCTCTACATAATTACATGGTCACACTAAGCATAAGAAAACCTATCTCGAGTTGCAATTTTGTAGCTAGAAGGTCTTTTAGACCAAATTGTCATTTTCCCTATTTATCATTGCCTGAGACATATTTTTAAGACCTATTACACCTAAATTAAATTTTATCCATGGAAATATACCATAATTATCCATATTCATGCTACATCTTCCATTTTTCCATACCTAGTGTTCTCTAACAAATCAATACTAGTGACCCTAGCTACTACATTTGATCCATTTTCTCATTCTCAAAGTAGTTAGAAACCTCATGGTATGTCTATTTTAAGTTAATAACACTTTATCAAGTTTTTTATATTCTCATAAAACCCTTTACTAGTATACTTTCATCACTAAACTACATACATGCCTATATGGTCTTTATTGAATGTCATGACTGAGTTGTCAAGAATCTTCTTGTTCCTTAAGGAGTTAAAAACCTCATATATTATCTCATTGAATTTATAAACACCTATTTACATCATTTATGTCTCATTAATTATCTATATTACACATGTGCACTTGATCTCTTCTTCAGACCTTCAAACATTATCTTGTCTCTATCTTATACACACAAGTCTCTTTGACTACAGCGTTGAAGGATGAGTTTTAATGACATGGCTACCCCACATAAGGACCTGCATTCATTTTCAGAGTGTATATACAAACTATACACTTCAATAAATCCTTTACACATTGTCTCAATTGCAAAAATGTTGTATTTTTGTGTAGAATAGGCCTATAGGTCTAGACAAACATGTATATCTACATTCTTGTGTTTTAGGCCTTGTATGGTCCTAGTTAGATATCCAAAATTTTGAGCTCATATCCTTATTGACTCATCACCTCTTTCATGAGGTAAATACTCTCATATAAATTATAAAAATTCAATACAAACCTTTTTAAACCACCTTAATGTAGGTAGACCCATATGCACAATCTAAATGGCTGGACAACACTATCTATTGTTTGGAGAAGATGGAATTGGAGTGAGCATGGAGAATAATTTGTGGATATATATATCATTATGAGGAGTGAAAACATGATATATATACCTTTATATCATCCCTTAAAAATTTAAACCTTGAAACAAATAAGAAACCATGGCAACCACCTTAATAAACTATGTACAAATGGAGTTTTCTTGCCATTTTGAGCCCACACATGTGAAATAGGAATTATATAAACATTAAATATGATTATATATACCCATTATATGTTACTTAAATTCTCTCATGAATTCATCTTTCTTGAAACTACCATTTTAATGAATAAAAATGAGCCTGTGGGGTTGATTAGTTTTTCTAGACTGCCCTACCTTCTTAATAATTGTTCACAAAGGAGATGTAATGGATATGAAAACCAATTCCAAAAATTTTAATATTACTAGGACCCCTTCCTATGGAAACCCTGACTCTCTCTCTCCTAGCCTTACCATCCCTTTGAAAACTACCATTACTAGTTTGTGAAGAGAGCAATGGAGGGAAGGAAGCAATTTTTGAACTCATGAGACTTATACCTACAAAGAAAATGTTAATTTTAACTATATAATATTAAATGACACCTATTCAATGTTTTCTCTTGGAAGTGGCTCTTTCTTGGTCTATACAAGTGCTTAAATTGCCCCTTTAAAGTGTTTTCTAAAGTAGATAAACTATTCTAACTTCCTTGACATACATGACAGTTAGATAACCTCTTAAAGAAATTTTACAAGTGTATTTATATGGATAATTTATCTTGGAAGATTTGGCATGCATGGAATTTAGTTAAAAACATATTTTTATTCTTTAAACCTTACCTTGAATTTTACAAAATAACCTTAACCTTTCTAAACATGAATGAAATGTTCATTAAAGGTAATGAAGGCATGAAATGACTTTGATAAGAAATTAAGGACCCTATGACACCATTTTACCAAGTTTCATTACACCTTGACATGTCTAACTTGACACAAGACCAAGATACAACATTACCTTAACTTTTGAAACTTAACCTTAAACCTTGCTAATAAGGCTTTAGAAAGGTTATTTGATGAACTCATAAGGCATGAAAAAGATATGAACAAGTTTAAAAAGACATTAAAATCAAGTTTTTACCTATTTGGGTTAATATTTTAACCTTAGGGTTAAAATTGGTCACCAACCACGATGTGGTATTAATACATATGGATAGTGTAGACTAGTTTCTTGATAGATATATAGTCCATTGATTTTATTACTCTTATATAGCATAGGTTACTTTATGTGTGATAGTTATTCATGGCCCTTAGCCTTGGTTGATGTGACATCCTTTATTTCCCTTGTTTGTGAAATTTTATATGTCCTCTTGTGTGTGTACCTTGGCCTTTTTTGTTTTATATGTGGCCCTTGGAAAAAAAATTATATGTGACCCTTGCCTTATGTGTGACATTGACACTTGCACTTTTTGAGCTTATTGACATTGAGGTGTTACATTATCCATATCATGTATTATTACTATGGAATATTATTTAATTACACTTTATTACATACTTCATTTATATATTTATCTATGTGTGACACTTGCATGCCCTACATTCCACATGTTACATTTATGACATTATTGACACATGCATTAATATGACATATTCTCCACATGATCAATGATATTACATGATGTCATATTCACATATGAAATGATAAATTTAACTCATATTTGAGATGATTGAATTATATGATGCATACTTCATCTCAAAAGGGTGGCATTATAGTGGGTTTGTCATAGAGACATAAGCTTCTATGACCAAAAAATTAGAGTAGATTATAGATTTAAAAAATGGTTCAAATATCAAATTATTTTAGATACATTATAGATATTATCACATTGATATAAAGTACAGGGTAATATTCCATGCATATATATACTCACTTTATAGACACTTGATCATAACTTCATACACATTTGGGTGCATATGTATGGGTATGTGCACAATAGTTTATAGGATTATAAGTTTCACATACATAGACATTTGAGATATATATTTTCAAAATTATCATATAGATATAGCAATCTATATCAATTGGTATAGATTTAGGGGGTATGATATTATTTCATGCACATATAAAATAACATAACTATAGTTGAATGTCAAATGGTTGTCATTCCACTTCACACTTATCAAATAGACATTCATGATGAGGTCATGGAAATGGTCCATTCTACTTTTCCCATTCATTATATTATAAATTGAGATAAACTAAACAATCAAAAATACATGCATGGTTGAGGCATGAACATTATTCATTCTTTGATCATGATTTTGTTTTTACATAGATTGAACTAGAGTGAAACATTATAACCGAATCTATAAACCATTTTCAATGGTTAATTAATTTTATTTGAATGAACCTTTCATGATGGTTATCTCATTTACCTGTGTAGTGATTTCTTTGAGTGAAACTGGTCTCATAATTATTTATCATTTTCTTGCATAATTATTTGAGTTAGTACATTGAATACATTTTCCCATGCTCACAATTTTTGGGTTTGATCACCACAACTCTCCATGCCCTTCAAAATAAAGTAGAGTTATCTAATACTTCAATAAAGAAACATCATCTCCAACAATTTGTAAGGGCAACATGGTTTATACCAAAATCAAAGTATACTTTAACCCTTGTTATTTTGATTCTCAATTTCATATTTCATATTTCACATATGGACATTGACTACTTCATTTTCATTTTAGATTTGCATAGAGAAAAACTATACATTTGGATCTATATTTTAAAATTCAATGTGTGTTATACACACTTAGGTACATTTTATAATGTTAATCTATCAAATACATTAATATAATGAAAAGGGGGCAATTATAGATATTAAAATATGGTAATCAAACTTGAAAATAGAAATTTAGACACATTCACCATGCATGACTTGAGCACTCAAACAAGGTCTTAATCCACCATCCTCTCACACTTTCATGTTATTTTATGATTCAACCCTTTCATTTTGATGTTACACACCTACAATAACCTTACTATTTATTTCAAACCTAGTAAATATCATGCACAAAGGTATCCAAATTCTTATTTTAGTCACACATACCATATCCACCAGTCACAATCATTATCTCCAATTAATAATGACTTGCACTAGTCAGAACCAACCTTCTACTAATAATACCTATTTTATAAAATTAAACCCATACTTAGGGTTATCCCATAGGCCTATCATGTCAAAATCATGAGAAATTATTCAATTAGATCCATATATAAAAAATAAAGGTCTCATTAAAAAAGGGACTATGCACTTATATGGTATACGTCTATACATTATTTCACACTAAGCAAATCTACCATATTCTTCCCAATTCTCATACTATCACTATGATAATCCATAATCTAGGCTTGAAACATTAAAAATTTAAGTCAAATAAAGTGTTTTCAAGTACCAAATCTAATCATTAGCTACATACAAATAAAAATAATAATAATTTCATAATCATAATAGTGGGATATCTATGCATAGCTTGATTTCCCTCCTTGTATTATTAAATATTTAGGCAATAATCAATCATCACAAGGGGTTGATTAGATTCAACTCAGCCCATTACACTTCCCCCACATTTGTAGGTTTATATCCTCACAAGAACATCTAGGTTTTCAAGGAAAAGAAGGTTGATTTTTAGACCTATGCATGTCATCAAGGTTTTGGATTTAAAACACAAAGCAAGAAAATACATTTTCAAGTGATCATATAACATTGTGTCCTACTTCTATGAAGGTTAGTACCAACTATTAGGTCAATATCAACTATTAATACTAACCAAGACCTACATAACTAACCTAATTCAAAAGGTGAATTAGTTATTGAACAAAGTAAACCACATGTCTACATATCTATGAGTTTCATTTCCAAAATACAATCATAGTCAAATAGTCAACCAAAAAATCTAAGTATTGTGATATCTATAGTACTTTCTATATTTAACATGTGCCTTTGTCAAATCAAAAGAATTAATATTAGTCTTTTATATTTATATGTTTTCTTGAATGCCATATTTATTGATATAAATTACATTTCAAGGTTCTATCTTAATTATAATAATCTCACCCATTAATCTAAATTAGTTTAAAATAATAATCTATTCATTCTTGGCTCTAACCCTACTGATGATTTTCATAATCTTATTATATGCCACCTAACAAGATTAACCCTCTTGTCCTTATAATACACAATGCTAGGTTAGATAGTACTGAAATTGAGCATAACAATATACCTTTGATCCAACCATATCTATGTGTTTTTATTTTAAAATGGATAATATAGATAAAATGAAAATTCTTTCTTCTTATATTAATGCAAATGTTAATAATGAATACATGGGTTGAGATGAACATATTGTTAATGATGATATGCCTAAAATTGAATTTTTTTATCTATATGATAATGAAAATAATAGTGAATGTAATTATAGAACACATCATCACGACCTTAATGGTGAAGATCTTGACCAATTTTCAATCCTTTCTAATTTTAGGGAACAAATCTATATGCAACTCAACAATTTGGATTAGATCTTGAATATAATCCTAGAATCTAAAAATAATAATATTGAGTGGAACCTAAGCTTACTTTATATAATGGTAAAAGTGATATAAAACATAACCATCAAACCTTTCATGCAACATGTTTGAAATATGTGTCCAATGACAAGTTATTGAGTAAGTTATTTTTGTAGAGTCTTAAGGACTATGTCTTATGATGCTTATATTACCTCTCATTATAATAAATCCATGCCTTCAATTCTTTGACTAATCAATTCTTATCACACTTTTCAATCAACATCAATGAGAATATGACATATGCTCAAATTACAAAACTTAAGCAATGACCCAATGAACCCATCAATAATTATGTGCTTCATGTAGACACCAAAATTGTGTCAACTCCCCTTGGTCCCTTACACACTTATTAATTTAAAATAAATTACTTATTTTAAATTAATGACATCACCCTAGACAACTCACCTAGGACACCTCACTTTGGACACCTCGCCACTAAGACCATTTCCTACCCTATGACTCACCCCAAGACTAATTCCTTCATATCATAACCACCTAAGACCCATTCCAACCTCCTAACCAACACTCATGCATAATAACCCCATCCTTTGACCATTCTCCAATGGCAAATACACTTGGTGAATGGAGAAATAGGCAAAGGGCTAAAAATATCCCTTTTACCCATTCTCTAGCCGCTGACGTCGGTCAACTATCGGTCGATGCCGATGGGATCGCCGACGTCGGTTTACTTAAACCAAATTCTAATGTTGAGTTATGGGCTGCCAAATCACAAATCATGAATCCTCTTTGGATCTCTTCTCTCTGGCTCTTGTCTCTCTCATTGGACTCTTGGACAATCAACGGGCACACTCTGAGACCAAAACCTCAAAATTCAACTATCACTCTTCAGGCTATAGAAACTCTGTAGAACTCACTCTAGATTGGATTGAAACATTACACAGACATCTTGACATCAGCCACAATAGGGATAAGCACCTTAACACCTCTAGTTCTCTACCAAGCAGAGCTAAGTATTCTTCTGTCTTATTTCAATGTTTAGAATATAGTAGTAATTAATGTCTATTTACTATTTCTAAATACAATCAACCAGACCCAACCCGATTGTCTTCTTGGAGAGGCTGAAAAGCCATCCTCTTACCCTTACCCTTTCTAACAACCTATCTCCCACCTTTGCCCTTCTGTGGACCTTATTCATCTCCTTGCAACCTTGCACAGACCTTTAAACTCTCCCAAACCCCTCTATTTACCACAGACATATCTCTAGATCCCATCCAAGGCCCATTTCCCCTACCGACATTGACAGCCTAACCGACGTCAGCAACATTGACCAATCGATGATGGTAAACTAACTAGCATCGACGAATGTGATAGATAGATTGCAAGAATTAGGTATGTATTATCTATTTCTCTTTCTTTAAGTCATTATTATTTATTTATTTGACACTCTTTTTTATCAAAAAGTGGACTGTCATCCCATAAGGAAGTTTCTACACTTTTGGGACTGAGCTTTGCTTGGTAGTCCACCATCTCTATCTAACTTTTTCTTTGTTCAAGTCTTATTCTTCTTATAGGTGTCTTCCTCCACAGCCAAAGAGGAGCTTCTACAATGTCTGGATACAATGCGCAACTTCATCTGGGTATCATCTAACCCCTGACCTTTATCTTTAGTTTCTTCCTTCTTCTGAATGTAACAAGCAAAAAATGAGTAGAAACATTCTAGCACGCCCGATGGGACACTAGAGTTTTCCTTGGGTTCATTTCTTCTAAAAAGCAAACTTTCATATAGGTGCATTAGGAAATTTTTTTCTCCTTGCATCCTTCTTCTATCTCTTTATTTCAAAAAGAAACCATAAGCACAAGTTAAAAAGAACATCTTTCTTTTTCTTCTTGTCCCTTATTTCCCTGCATCTTAGAGTAGTTAAAATTCATGCTCTTAACCTTTTCTCTACTTGTTTGCATCTGAACAAAACATTTCAATTTGGGTTAAAAACACTATTGCATTTCATTCCTTCTTGAATGCATATTTAGCCCTCTCATCTAGTAATTAAAATGCATTATTAATAAATCATAGTGCACATATGTTACACAACCTGACCACATCACAAATCAAACATCTAAACATACTTGAGACAAGGCCCGACTAGGATTTCACCACCTAGCGGATACCTTACCCTTGATGGCGATCCTACTTAGACTTCACAACCAAGGGGAGGACCCACTCTGTTCTCTAGCAGAGTATAAACTATAGGTGAAGTATATATTGGTTAAGCGGCCCAGCTCGGCTCTGGGTTCGTGAAGTGAAGGGAGAAAGCCCCCAGCACCAGGCCATGTACGGAACCTAACATAGACTTTTGAGCACCAAAACATAACCTGAAATCAACCTTAGACTTCCTCTTTAGGACCCGTTCTAAAAGCCCAATTCCCAAACACATTCTTCTAAGGCATAAGCCACCAAGACTCTAAAATTTATTCTTAAGAATTTAACATTTAGAGGTTACTTGCCTTCATATTTTCTATTGTTTTTATCTAGTTTTTTGAGCTGGTAAGGATGCATTATTCTGAGGTCTAAAAATGACTCAAAATTTCTCTTTCTTCCAAAAACTTTCAATTTTATGAGTTTCTGGAAATACACAGACATTGGCATCAATTTTTCCACCAATGTCAGCAACTAATCTTCACCGGCATTAGTTTTTCCACTGACATCAGAAAATTTTCTTCACTGACATTGGTTATTCCACTGACGTCGACAACATATCCTCACCGACATCAGTTATACCACCGACGTCGGTCACTGTCAACAAATTTTTCTTTCCAAAATAGCAAGTTTAAAACCTTTCTTTTTTCTATTGTTAAACATACATTTTGGGTTTTCTGAAACTAAAATACATAGTTTTTAGAACCTAAACACATTTTGCCTTAGATGGCTTTGACACATAGTTAAGCCAAAACTCTTATTGACTACGCAAGGCAAAAACCACTTCCACCTTCGCCCTTCATACCAAGTCCCCTAATGGAGTATACTTTCGACACTGAGCGTACTCCTATTCAACCTACCCCCAATCAACCTTCAATTATTCTTGAAGGGGATCAAATTTTTGAGAGATTCCTTGACCACAATGTCAAGGCTCTCCAACACTATCTCACAAGAAGCCAAATGTGAGATCCTTTAGGTACCCCTGTTTATGGGATGCCAACTACCTTGGCTGAAGCAACAATAATATCAACCGCATCTGCTACCCAGCCTATGGTCACTCAGGCCATTGCCTCAACCACTAACCCAACCATGGCCAATTCTCAAGAGTTGGCCTCTCCTTCTATTTTTGGACCTACCTCCATTGGGGTTTTCGTACCCCCTCAACCACAAACAATTCAACCAAGTTCTACACATTTTTAGAACTTGATTGTCTCTACCCCACCCACTCTTGCACCCATAAATACAAGAGTGACTACCTATCCTTTTAATAGTGTTGCCACCACTCAACCACCCTTGGAGACATCCAGTCAAGTTGTGCCCCCTAGCTTCACGGCACAACCCCCCTTGACCTCAACATCAATCCCCATGATGAACTACCAATATGTTGCACCTATACAAATGCAACCTAGTACATCATACACCCCTCCCAATGCCTTCCAAGTACCTTACAACCTAGGGGGTGACCCACCTACCAATCCGTCAGCCGATCTAATTAAGATGCTGATGGATAAGATGTCCAACCTTGAGACATCCATTTTTAGTTTAAGCGATGTTCTTTCATATGAACAAATATGCAATGAACCCATTCACCCTTTAGTGCCTATTAGACCATATCCTAACTAGTGGGAACTCCCAAAATTTACTCACTTTTAGAGTAAAGAGGACCCACAACAACATCTATGAGCATTTAGACATGCTTGCTACCTTATAGCACATGATGATGCATTATTACTTTGCACATTTTCCATGTCACTTTCTGGTGCCACCCTTGATTGGTATAGCTCTATTACTAGTCATTCTCTCTTTTCCTTCACTCAACTTGCCCAATTATTCCTCGACCACTTTTCAATCAACATCACCAAGAAGGTCTCCATTATAGACCTATATTCTATTAAACAATTTGATGATGAGTCAATAGCTAACTTCATTGCCCATTGGAGAGGTTTGATCAACCAACTCTCCTTTTCATTACCTCAACCTAAGCTCATCAAGCTCTTTTCACGAGCATGTGCCAAGCACATCTCATCTACTTTGTGGGTTCAAACATTTTACACATTTGATGAAGCTTTCACCATGGCCCGAAAGCTTGAACTCCACACTGTCGAAGAGGATAGAGTCAAATTGCATAATAAAAATACCAACGCAAAATCCGATGACCATTCTTCTTCCAGACCTTCTTCTTCCAACTCCAAGTCCAAGGGGTCAGCAAATGCTATGGTTGTTAGATCATCATCTATCACAACTAACCAAACTGACCCCTCTACATCACAATACATCACTCGACAATTCTAATAACGATACGTACAGCGTCAATACACTCCAATAGGAGAGTCATACGCTTCTATGTTGGATAAAATCGTCAAGCAGGGAGTCCTCAACCTCCCTCAAATTTGACCACCTCAATTTGACCCCTCAAAAGCCATCCCTACATGGTATAGGGAAAATGACTTTTGAAACTATCACCGTGTCAAGGGTCATGACATAGACAATTGTAAAACCTTCAAAAACATTATTCAGGACATGTTGGACAAAGGGGACCTTGTTTTGGATAACCTGAATGTGTCGGCTAACCAAAACATGGATGTCTTTAGGCAACCATTCCCTAATCATCCCCCCACTTAGAATAACATTTAGACCATAGCTGATGACCCCCAAGAGTGTAATATACGCACGGTTGACATGGTTTCTAACCAACCTCTCCCACAGTCTGAAGAGGTTAATCAACCTATTTGTCCACCATAGGTAGAAGAGCCTTCTTCTCCTATTAGTCCACCATAGGTAAAAGAGCCTTCTTCTCCTATTTGTCCTCTACAAATGGAGGATAGTCCTCCATCCAGCCCCTTTTCACACGTGGGAGAGTCTACTTTGACCTCTCCCATATTGGAGGATGCTTTGATGGCACCAACGCTGGCAGCCTCACCCTCATCCTTCTTATCATCAATGGGGGATCATACCTTCCCCACTGCTCGACCACACATGGATGCCATGAACATCCCTATGCTCTATCCAACTAAAGAGCCACAATCTTTAATCCCTTCTCCACCAATAGAGGAACTTGCCACCTCACCCACTTCAATCGAGGAAGATCTGGTGATGTTTCTTTCTTATCTTTGACCTGCAATTGCTAAGTCTAACACATTTCTACTCTCACAATCACCTAAACCCTCATAGGTGTCCACCATGTCGAGACAGATTACATCTCTCAATGTTCACCCTATATCAAACCTCACTCACCCACAAGTGAAGGTAGACTTAAACCTCACCTTGCATAATAGTAGTCCTCGCACTAAACTAAAGAAGGTTACTAAACAACGTTAGAGAACTCCTCCCCCACCTTCACCATTGCCCTCTATTTTGGGTCCACACCCATCCACTTTAATAGGATTGCTTCCTAATCCAACACCTATCAAAAACAAATGACATCCATTACTACCTTTACCTGGAAAAAACATACACCCTCCAAAACATCCAACACCTCTCACCACAAAAGTTTCATCTACACATGTGGTCACACCACCAAACAAAAAGATGGTACAAAAAATTCCCCCTACAACTCCTAAATAGAAGTTGTCTCCTCCTACAACTCCTAAACAGAAGTTGTCAACCCCTACTGCAACAAAATGCACAGACCTATTAGCGAGTTCCTATGCTTTGTTATTACACCAATTGTTGCAGTTTTCTAGCATCAGTCTCCCACCTCTTAAACCATTCCAACCTCTCAAACCAAAACCATCTTGGTTTGATGACACTAAAATTTGTGCGTATCATCACACACTTGGCCATAACACTGAGCGTTGTTGTGCTCTTAAAGTTGTCATTCGTCAATACTTGAAAAAAGACACCCTTTTCATTAAGGATCCTCTTGACCATCCTTTCAACAAATCATCGACACCATCCCATACCTCTCAAACATCCTCACCTAAATCGGGATCCCATCACCAGAATATGGTCCCTCTACCACCTTATCCCCCTTTGTTAGAAATTAACACTATCAATGTGGCCACCAGGTCACAAACCATGAAGGATAAAGGAAAAGAGAAACATTCTACACCTTTGACATATCCATTTGTCAAGCCTTCTCAACCACCAAAACCCAAGATTTCCATCTTGGGCACATCTAAACCAACATCTCTGGGGGAAATTCCTCCTAACCTCTCTATTCCACATGACGTTTGGTATAAACGACTTGTTGACTACTTAACATATTCTATCATGCCTCCTAATCTCTCTAGTAATAGACGACGGGATTTTATCAAAAGAACTGCTTGGTACACCATGCTAGGGGGACTTCTCTACAAATGAGGTCTTGACGGCCTCCTTATCCACTGCCTAACCACCACTGAATCATCTCATGTCATTGAACAAGTCCATGATGGGATTTGTGGGGGACATTTCAGTGGTAACTCGCTTGCCAAGTGCATCCTCCGCCTGGGCTATTATTGGCCCACTATTAATCAAGACTCCAATGACTATGTTCAGCATTACACCAAATGCCAACAAAATACTAACCAACTTCACAACCAACATCGACCAAAACATGAATTCAACCAAAATCTAAAAGAGCAAGATTTCAAAATCAAAAATCTCATCCTTAAGGAAAACCAACATGTGACCAATCTGGAACGAAGCAAACAGGGAAAGTTTACTCCTAATTGACTTGGACCTTACATCAATGCACACACAGGGATCAGGTACTTATTGTTTTCCTTCTCTCGAAGGGCAACTAAAACTTGAGCCTCTTAATGCCTTACATCTATGACCATTTTATTGTTAATCAAGTAATCATTCACTTGATGTTTAACTTGAGCTCATCCCTTAAGCAACCCCCATCATTTCCATTCTTATTTCCTTCAACCCTTTTTCTCCTACAAACATTAGTCAACCCTTTTATAAAGCATGAATGCTTTGTCCGAATAAAAGGAAGACCCTTAAACCTCTATAGTCTTGTCCATGACTAAAATTTTAGTCCATAAACAAATTATAAAACTGGGATGCCTATTCAAAGGTCATAAACTATAAATGTAGACTGGTCCCATGAAAGACAGCTACATAATTACTGTAATTGATAGACTGCTCCATTGAAGGAAAGCTATTCAAATACATTCAACCATACAAGGCAAAATGTAAACCACTCCCTCGAAGGATGGCTATGACTAAATTTTGCTACATACACAGCACCACATGACCATAAAGCAAAACAACATCCTTAAGTAGACTTCCCACACTGATCAGTCTACTATTAAAAAAAAAGTAACTGACAAACAATTAAGTCATGGACTTCCCTATAGTTGTTCTCAGGGTCACCTATAGAAGGGGCAAAGTTATCCCTGCTAAAAAAGGGTTACGCTATCCTGACATATCACATAATCATACCTATTACCCCAACATACTCAAGGGATTTTGAGCTCACTTAATGTCAAGTGATTCAACTATTTCTCTAACATAAACCAATGGTCAATGACATAATGCATAAACGGGGCTTTTGTTTCCAAAAACCTTATCTATGCCATCATTATGGTCCTTGTCAATGAAAGAGCAATGTGCCTTTCACTTCTTATACATCTTCGTCATACAACCAAACCAAACCAAACCAAAAAAAATTCTAACCAATAACATAACTTTATGATTTATTTAATGCAAATATTAATTTGTGTTATATAAATTATCATAGCCCATTCACACTAGTTTCTATGGAAAACAATACACATGTAAACTATCAACCAAACATGATTTATGTCCAGCATACACCATCACACAATATGGAAAAGGTTGAGGCATAAATACTCTCATTTCATTTTTGGCATACACCATCACCAATATGGAAAATTGCTAGGGATGAAAAATTGCATCACCTATGTTATAGAATACACCATCACACAATATGGAAAAGGCTATAACATCAATATTCATTTCATTCTTAACATACACCATCACTAATATGGAAAATTGCTAGGGATGAAAAACCACATAACCAATGTTATAGAATACACCATCACACAATATGGAAAAGGCTGTAACATCATCATACATTCATCATTTCAAGCATGTACCATCACACATATGGGAAATGCTGACAACCCTAACCTGACCAAACCAACCAACAACCTCTTTTGACTCTTCCTCCCTTTTCGAGAGAACTACATTGGCCTAAGGCCCTTAAAACATGGGCTATATAGGTAGCACTCAGATGACATGAAGTCTTCTGAGGTTAGCTCGGCCACATTCATTTGTTCATCTACTTGATGGACCAACCATTTAACCTTTGACTATGACCAAACAACCTAGTCTAAAATCATGACTACGCAACTAGCCCTGACATTGTAAAAGTCACCTTAGACTTCTCATGGGGCACATTGGAGATCACCTACATCTCCCATACCACAACACACAACACTTGAGATCACTTATATCTCAACCCGACCTTGACCAATGACCTTGGAGATCTCAACTATCTCCTCAGACCATGACCACTTTCGAGATGACTTTGCCTTAGTTGTTTTGATTGCACATATGCTACCTCACAAATAGTTAGAAAAATTGTATGCACCTCACATTACGACCCTCACAAGTATTGGATCGTGCCCAAGTTGATCCCCACTACTTGTGACATTTTCATGTTTTCTAGGAGCACTTCCTAAGCCTGGAATACTTGGAACATGGTGACCATTGGAGCTATAGTTATGATCATTTAACCCAATCAGCTACAACTAAATGCTAGGGCCTGATTACTTCAATTTTAGCACTCCTCAACCTTGCCTATGACAATTTGACATGACTATCATGTGAAGTGGTATACGTGCAATCTCAACTATTGCAGTGTTCACACTCGAACTTCACCATCACCATCCACTGCCTATCAAAGTGGCAATCGATTTCAGATTGCCCTCTCTCAATTCCCGCTTTGAGGGGGAATACCTCATCTCATACCTAGGGTAGGAATACCTTATCCCATACCTGGGGCAACTAACACCTTATTTTTGTCTTGCAGTTCATCAAGAACAACCAACAAGACAAAAAGGGGCAAATGTAGACACCAAAATTGTGTTGACTCCCCTTGGTCCCTTACACACTTATTAATTTAAAATAAATTACTTATTTTAAATTAATGACATCACCCTAGACAACTCACCTAGGACACCTCACCTAGGATACCTTGCCTTGGACACCTCACCACTAAGACCATTTCCTACCCTATGACTCACCCCAAGACTAAGTCCTTCATATCATAACCACCTAAGACCCATTCCAACCTCCTAACCAACACTTGTGCATAATAACCCCATCCTTCGACCGTTCTCCAACGGCAAATACACTCAGTGGATGGAGAAATGGGCAAAGGGCTAAAAATAGCCCTTTTACCCATTCTCTAATTGCTAACATCCATCAATTGTCAGTTGACAACTTAAACCAAATTCTAACGCTGAATTACGGGCTACCAAATCATGAATCATGAATCCTCTTTGGATCTCTTCTCTCTGGCTCTTGTCTCTCTCACTAGACTCTTGGACAATCAATGGGCACACTCTGAGACCAAAACCTCATAATTCAACTATCACTCTTCAGGCTATAGAAACTCTGTAGAACTCACTCCAGATTGGATTGGAACATTGCACAGACATCTTGACATCAGCCATAATAGGGATAAGTGCCTTAACACCTCTGGTTCTCTACCAAGCAGAGCTAATTATTCTTCTATCTTATTTCAGTGTTTAGAATACAATATTAATTAATGTCTATTTACTATTTCTAAATACAATCAATCGGACCCGACCCGACTGTCTTCTTGGAGAGGCTAAAAATCCATCCTCTTACCCTTACCCTTTCTAACAACCTATCCTCCACCTTTGCCCTTCTGCGGACCTTATTCATCTCCCTGCAACCTT
The DNA here is from genome assembly GCA_037957365.1 of Torreya grandis. NCBI lineage: Eukaryota > Viridiplantae > Streptophyta > Pinopsida > Cupressales > Taxaceae > Torreya > Torreya grandis. The sequence continues at coordinate 6,830,497 of JARHVA010000037.1, forward strand.
GCACAAACCTTTAAACTCTCCCAGAACCCTCTATCGACCATAGACATATCTCTAGATCCCATCCAAGGCCCATTGCCCCTACCGATGTCAGCAACATTGACCAACCGATGATGGCAGACTAACCAGCGTCGGTGACTGTGACAAACAAATTACAGGAATTAGGTATGCATTATCTATTTATCTTTCTTTAAGTCATTATTATTTCTTTATCTGACACTCTTTTTTTATCAAAAAGTGGACTGTCATCCTATAAAGAAGTTTCTACACTTCTAGGATCGAGCTTTGCTTAGCAGTCCACCATATCTCTATCTAACTTTTTATTTGTTCAATTCTTATTCTTCTTATAGGTGTCTTCCTCCATAGCCAAAGAGGAGCTCCTACAATGTTTGGATATGGTGCGCAACTTCATTCGAGTATCATCTAACCCCTGACCTTTATCTTTAGTTTCTTCCTTCTTCTGAATGTAACAAGCAAAAAATGAGTAGAAACACTTCATTCCAAGACCATACTTTGTAATATGACAAATTAAATGGTTGATAATGATTTTTAATACATGATCAAGAAAATATTACATGCCCCAATACATGAGTCTATTATATTCAATATATTTCAATCTTTTGATGGGTTATGATATGCAGCCAAGGGTCATGAAGTTCAACTCCTTACTATGAATAAGGTAAATTATGGGTCCAATCCTCCAACTACTTATAATGTAAATTTTTAGATCAATCCATATTTCAAATCTAAATCAAATGATAAATACAATGAGGAAAAATTCATAGTTAATGTAGTGTCATATCCTATCTGTCATCGTGTCCTATTATCTCCTCAAAGGAGGTAGTTTACATAATCACCTAAACCTCCTAATAATATAATATAAAATTTACTTAATATAAATAACATACCTCTCCCTAAAAAAAATAGGTTGACATTAATGTGGCACCATATAAGGGATTTGATGTCAATGCATAATGTTATTATCACAAATATGTAGGACATTTAACTAATACATTCATCACTTTAAAAATTAATAAAAATTATTTAGTTGTTAACAAAAATATCAAGGTCAATGATATCAATACACATATGAATGATTTAAGGAACTCCTAATGGAAACATAAAGTTGAAAATATTTTTAAATCCCTTTCTAAATAATGTGACATAAGAAATCAACACTAAGCCTAAATTTCAAATGACTTACAATACACAACATCTTCTGACTTCTTATGCTTCTATGACTAAGTAGGAACATCCTATAGATAGTGTTATTGGTACACTTGAGAGTATATAGGTAAATATACCCATTATCACATTCAATGAGTATGAGATTTTCAACGATGATTTTATTAATGCAAAATTGTTTATGTGCACCTATATTGACTCACAACTTATATAAAGTGTTATGGTAGAAAATGGGTCTAATGAAAACATTTGAATTGTAAATTTAATTATTAAATTTGGATACTCACACAAGGATTTAATTAATATAACAAAGGTACTAAAATTATTTGATGGAAATAGAAAAAGCAGTCTTAGGAGAATTATGCTACCACTTAAGGTAGGGCCTGCAAAGGGCATGTAATAGTTTTTTTTTTTTTTTTGGTTTTACCCAATATAGGTGTAATTAAAATTTTATAAATATGAGAATAGATACATAGTTTTCATGGATACCATATATGATGCACTGATGTGTTAATTATATTGATAGCAATAAATTTGTTACAATTCTAATGATACCATATAAGTATCTTATTTAGTCAGACATCTTTCCTCAGAAAGATACACCATAGACAATTGTACAACTTATATAGGTTCATTCTACATAGGTAGTTTAGAGGAAATTTAATTATTCTTCCAAGAATACTAGTGCTTCATCACCCATTACATTAGAGGTATATTTATTTTAAATAATGGACTCTAACTAATTAATCATGTCTTAAGATGGTTCTATAGGCTACTTTACATGTTCCGCTATAAACACAAGAACCTTCTCATACTATTCAAAAAACTCCATGAAATCCTATGGTTACTATAGTTACACAACATATGTAAGATCATATGGTCTATGATAACCATGATGATTATGTCACAACATAAGATCACTTCTAAATTTTTGGTATAAATACATGTGTTATTACTTTTTCATGGTGGTTAAGATTCACCACGATTGATTCCTGACCTACATGTGAGCATCTTATTGATGGAATCATTGGTTAGTAAGAACATAATTAAAGTTAAAAAAATATAATTTTTAAAAAAAAAATTAAAAAATAAATAAAAATATTAAAAAAATAAAGAACCAGTACCTATGCATGACATGTGTTTCTAGTTTACATAATTAACGTATGATTTCTCATATACATGGTATATAACATATCTATTTTTTTGATGAAATGATTTTCGTAGTATACATATGTGGGATTTAGTATGTATATATTATATATGACATGGACATTCAAATGAAATAAATCATTACACCCAAGGGATACCTTTCCTATATTGGGTGCATGCCTACTCTTGGGGAATTTTGGTATATATATACATGTTACATCTTTCTATGAGCATTCCATTGATCATATTGAGATACTTACATTGATTATGCATGACTTATTTTCACGTATACTAACTAGAGTGTTATATTGTATGGATAATATACTCAATTATGTGTGTGATGACATGGATTGATGGTGTATATTAGCCTTTCTTGTTTAGGATGATTAATGGGTAAGTTCACAAAGTTGGGGAACAAAAAAGAGATCCCTCTGAATATGATTTTTCTAAAATTTCATAAAATTGAATTTGTGTAGATGATTTGAAATAGATAAACTCAAATTTTGAATATGCTATTAGAATATGAATTTTATAACTTCAAGTCTAGAAAATTTGATTGAGTATAACTAGGTCAAACATCTAAAATTTGAATAAGAACTCCTTTTTTTAAGAAAATAGAGTGGATATATGGCCATCTGTCCCACCATTTTTTGAGAATATTTTAATATTATTTGAAGATTTTTGGTGAATATTTAGATAGTATATTCTAGTTTGTGACCTATATTATTTTATATTTTATCAATGAATTTTTTTTATTGATTTTTTACGTAAATAGATCTTGAAAATTGACTAAAAAATGGATATTCAATCGTGTGCCCCACACAACTACCTTAAAAAAATGAAAATGGATTTTTTTTAAATGTGTAGAATTAGACCTAGTTTGCGACCATATAATTTTTTTTCACTTGGATGAATGAAAAAAAATTACATTAACATATATAGGGATGCATGTTTATGGCATGTGGTGGCCTAAAAAAACTATAGTTAGAGATCAATATAGTTTATAACCTTAAAATGGTCCAAAATTTATAAAAATGATATATTCAAAAAGAGGAAAGCATTCTCATCATCATGGTAATAATTTTTAAAATTTTATTATTAAATTTCCTAGTGTATTTGGTGATGGAAGGTAAAATTTATTATTTTCTATCAACATTATCAGACTTGATTGTATATTGATAGGTCTAATATTTTGGCTCAAGAATCCATGCCATTTTTTATCAAAAATCTTGGATTTTGAATTCAAATCTATAATGTGTACGCATTATACTGTAATACATACATGATATGGTAACGTGTATGTGTTAATAAATGCATACATGTTATATCATAATGTGTATGTGTTACCCTTGTTATAGACAAAAACTTGCTTTTTAATGGACTTTTTTACCCAATTCCATAAATATGTCCGCACACACATTCTCTACATGCTTTTGTAGTACTTTCAAGTTGAGAACAAGAATTATCAAAAGCGTTTTTGGACCCCACCTTTGAAAATATATCAATTTTCCAATGGGTGATGGATCACATTCAAGAAAGAAAAATAAGTTGAAGAATAAAACACTTGAGTAAATACAAGAGGTGAGATAAAAATAAGGTACAAATGCAAGCACTTCATTTAAAACAAGGTAAAGAAACTATCTCTGATGAGCCAAATGATATATACAATGATGTAATTGATAATAATGGATTGAATAATGATTATATTGTTAATAATAAATTCAATAATGATGGAATTGACAATACTAAAGTGAATAATGATGAAATTGACAATAATGAGTTAGATAATGTTGGAATCTCACATTCAAAGTATAGTGTTTTTTTTATTTTTTTTATGATGATTGTATGTATGATGCCTTACCCCTAGCAATGAATAAATTTTCATGGAAATAAATAATGATGAAATTATAAATGAAAAAAATTTCATGGAATTATATAATGAGGAAATAAACAATGAATAAGATATTTTCACACCACTAATTAATGAAAGTAATGATGATCTTGAAACACACTCACAATAAGTTCCATCAGTAACAACACCTCTAAGAATTGTGTGTATAAAATGTAAATACTTAATTGAATTTGAAGAAAATATTTTGAAATTAATTCCTAACAAAATTTCTAACCACCATTCAATAAGAGTAGCTCAAGAAATTTTGGATAGTTTCATTCATACTTTGATTCACGATACTAAAAGATTTCAAATTTTTACTGCATTAATAAAATTGATTAAGAGGGGACCTAACATGTAAACATTAGGGATAAGAACATATAATATGTATGATGAAAACATAGAAATTTTTGACAACTTACATAATGCATATCATATTTTATGCCCTACATCATGTAACAAAGATTGTAATGATGCATGACATATAATCATAACTTGTGTAGTAAGTAATCAAACATGGAAAAAATGATTGAGTTCAAAAATAAGATGAACACTTGATATAAACAAAAAAGCATTAATGAAATTAATTTCAATATGAAAAATACTTAATGAACCCAATACCAATGTGCTCTTGGAATTCTTTGGTCAACTTCCACATAAGGACAAAGCTATAGCCAATGCTCTAAAAGAGTTACTTGCACAATTTTGGAAAGAAAACTCTAGAGATTTACCCAATGCAAGAGATGTAATCAAAAGAAGAATTGGTTCTCATAACCATGAACCTCATCCAAAAAATTTATTGGATGTGAATCAAATGCAATTGTACTCCAAGTTTTGATAAAAACATCTAAAATTTTATATTATCCAAATATATTATGATATGGGCCAACCTTTTTAAGTAAAAATAAATTACACACACACCACTTATTGTAGGAAACATGTTGAGTTTGAAATGCACTATGATGTTTGACCAAAATCATCTAGAGAATTTATTCCATCCATTTTTTTGAAAGACCAAATGGACATTTATTTTATAACAAATCATGTTTGGATGGAAATTATAGCATTTATGGTGGATTGCCAAACCTAAGAAATTGTATCCATGAAGATGAAACAAGTGCAATTAGAGGGATTAGTTGGTTTGATCATATATAATATGTGACCTATCAATTAAAATATGTAAAAAAATATAAAATGTGTGAGATTATTACAAAACATATACCCATTTCAAAATTTATGGTCAAATTTAAGGAGAAAAATGTTTATGAGTATGCAAGGCACACACATAAGGCTAGATGGTTGGATAAACATTTCAAGATAAGCAATGACACATTACCACTTGATTTAATTTTTTTATTAGTTGAATTTGTTGAAAATTACACATTTAAACCACAATGGAAGTTTATTCATAATATTAAAACTCATCACAAGTTGCCATATTTGTAAATATATAATTCATGCATGCACCTAATAATACCAAGCAAGATTAAAAAAATATAAGAGAGTATTATTTATATATCAGCGATGAATGATCACATTATACAATTATGTGCATGATTTTTTTAATAGGTTTTATAGCTAGTTGATAGAGAGTAACATTCATTTCAATCAGCATTACATTTACTTAGACAATTACACATCATAATTCAATAATGTGCAGATGTTTTATTGGTTCATAAGGATGCACATTATCAATAGTGTAGAAAATATTTAGAGTTTCACTAAGGTTGGACATGGAAAATGGGAGCATGATGGTGCTTAATAATATGTAAAAAAATTTGTTACAAGGGAGGAGTTGAAATTTGACAAGCATGCTCATTTTAGTGATACAAAGCATGGGTGAATGGTGTAATGATAACATGTTCCATGGTGCTCGACCAAATTCTAATTTTTTTAGTTATTTTTTGTTAATGGAGGAAGAAAACTTGGAAAAGTATGAAGATTGTATGGTTTTAATGGGTTCAAGTGAGCTCCACTCATTATATATCTCAAATGTAGGTTCTTGGACTGTTCATATGAGACACTTGGCATTTTTTGTTCTACATGCATGGACTCTATTTGGAATGAGTGTGAGTCATAAGAGTGGGTGGATTACTATATTTATATACCTATAACTCTAATCAACACATATTAGGTTCTACAATCTTTGGAATTTATATATATGACATCATCACATGACTTTTACCATGTATCTAATCTAGTATAGCTAGGTATAATATTATTCATTATGTACTATGTTGGTGTGGGTTTTATGCACACTACAACCATAACGAGGTAGCCTCTAACATTTTAGGATCTCAATAGAGATAAAATCCACTCCATGGTATGAGTTTTAGGTATGAAATTTATTTCAACTTATTGATATAATAGGGGTAGGGCATGCGGGTTGTTGAAAAGGTTTTTGGATGGAGGTGTGGTTCTTGAGATAGTGGATTTATAAGCGAGTTGGTTAGATGGATGGTTGTTAATATAAAGTGGGTATATATTTAAAACAAACTCAAAAAATGAGGGTAGGGTAAGGCAAAAAATAAGACTCTTTGGTTCTCAAAAATCACTTCCCTGGTTGGTTTCTAAACAGGCCTGTGCTTTGAAAACCTATGTCTATTGCCAGCATCAATTGTACACATACAATCAAACATGGATAAGAAGTCTAGGGAAATAAAGATGCAAGAAATTCACAAGCCTTAGATAAAATTTGTTCCTTTTAGGGTAATTATTTTACACCCTTAATTAGTAGATTATGGTTTGGGCTAATGAATTGTCTTAGGCAACAATTTCACACACAAAAAAAACTACACCAAATAAAGCACTAATACATATTCATAAATATGATTCGATTTGAACTTAACTAGTTTAATCAATATATTCACTAATCCTTCAATAATTATTGTATATATATAGATCAGTACATCAATAAAAATAATCAAGAATCTATTCATAGATTTAGCACACTAAATATTTATCAAAACACATAACCATGGAAATAAAAACTAATTGTACAAAATTTGGAAAGAAAGTACTCAAACACTTTACTAATGATCAAAATTGCTTCACTGATCTATATTCAAAATTATCTGACCAAAAAACTAAGTTGGGTTACAACTATATATATAGACTTGGGGAAGGGGTTACCTCATCCTCCAAGTCCATGCAAGGTCATTACATGTGGTAGTTAGAACATGTAGTTATAACTATGGTCTATAACTATATAAAATAAAACTTATAATTATAAATTAAATAAGTTGACCTTTCCAAAACTATGTAATGTGTGCATGTGTACAAAATATAAAGTTAACTTTTACACTAAAAGGTTCAAACTATAAATAAAGTCCAAATACATCCACTGTTACAAAACTATGCATACATAAAATATTAGCCTATCAATGTTTAGTCATATGAAGTATTACATGCACCTTGGTTGGCATGGTTGTTGAGGTGGCAGTTGTAGATGTTGATGCACCACTATAAGTCTACTTTTTCTTTGCCTCATTCTCTTCATAAACTTTATGTGCCATGTCATTCTACTACCATATACTATTAAAATTTAGCAGTGATGGTTGATGAATTATGTTAACCTTCCCAAAGAGCTTTGCATGCTCATCCTTGGTTATCTAAAATTTATTCTTGAAAATTTTGACCTCAGTTACCTTCTTCTGGGCTTTACTTATTTTTTTATCTATTTCTTCAAGTGTTAAGCCTTGTAAACTTTGCTTAAAATAATACACCACTTCTTGAATAAGTTTATCAAATTTGATTCCACTAACAAATTTACTGGTGGCATCCTCCACTTTGGATAATTTCAATTCATGCAAAATTTGGAGGAGTTGGGCCTCATACACCTAATACTTAGGGATTAAATCCCCAACTAATTTTATCCATTATTTTTCCTCTTCCTTATTTATTATAACCAAATTCAAGGCATTATATGCCTCTAGTGTTGTCATGAGGTTGAGATGACTGTATAAGGAGTTACACATATATACAAATGACATATTCAATTTGGCACTGTCATCTCTTAGGGAATTAAACAATTGGTTGGCATTACTCACATGAGGAGCCATCTCAAGCTTCATTAAATCCATTACCACTGATGAATTATACCACCTATAAGTGGCTTTTTACACCTCAACTTTTAATCCTACAAGAATATGTATCATATTTGCTTGCTCCTTTAGTTTCTCCACCTTAACCTCTAGTGTCTGTACTTCAACCTCAAACTCCTATCGAGCCAATTATTTGCCTTTGTGGATAACAATTATTTCATATTTATGTTCTTGTGTTAGGTCTATAAGATTTTCAACATATGGAGACTACCCTAGCTATTTTTTCTACCTCTTTTTGAGGGAGAACACTTATTATATTTCCTCAAGGATGATTTTAGTACCTTTGTCATCCTCCAGCTCCCTCTTCCTCACTCTTTGAATGTTGTCAAATGGGGAGTTGAATAGAGTGGAAACCAAGGGAAGCTCAATGATTTTGAAGCTTATCATTTGGGAATCCTTACTTCTCAAGTCAACTATCCATGGAGGAATGTATAATTGAGATGCATTAGAGGTTTTGATAACAACCTCTTCTTGAACTTGTTTCTTTTGGGGCCTGATAAGGATGTCAAATAGAGAAGGTCATCTAATTTTGGACTAATCCACTCCTCCAATTGAGGGAGTGGGTAGATCATGATCACTTAGGGCTTAGCCTTCCTTCCCCTATTAGTACTTGCCACTATGGTTTCTTCTATGGAAGTGATGGATAATAGTGTAATGGAAATTTGGGTGGCTAAAGTAATTTTCACCTTCCTAGTCACCTTCTTCTTTTTTAGGGCTTTGATGGTATAAGTGCCAATAGGGATAGAGGAGGTAGGTAGTGAGAGTGTGATGGAAGTGGAAACATAGGGATCAATGGTAGTGGTGTTAATGGAGGGGTAAATGGAGGTGGAATTAGGGACTTCCACCTAGGGTGATCTTAGTATATAAGAAATTTAAACTTGTCCAAAGATTAGTACAAAAGATAAAGGAGAACTTACAAAAGGTTGGGTACCTAGAGAAGTTGGTGTTATGGGTCCTAATTGAGGTCTCATGGCCTTAGTTATCTCTATATCTAATTCCTCATTAGATTCATCCTCAATTTATTTTATTATCACCACCCCTTTTTCTTGAGATGTAGTAGGCAAGCCTTGTATTAGTTATATTGTAAGACTGCCTATAGGAGTCTTAAGCTTCCTCTTATAAACCAGAGGGGTATTTAGTTATATGAGGGAGTCTTAGGATGTTGATGCTACTAATTTTGATATATCTATCCCAAAATATGTATAAATATATATTTGGGTCATAGTAGTAGATACTTGAGTGGTGATCATAGTTGGCTATTATATTGTTCCTCCTTCCTCATCAAAATCTAGGTTGATAAGACCTCCTGATTGTACTCCTCTACTAGAACTAGTCTCAGGTAGCTTGAGATATTTATTCATAGTACTCACTATCCTCTCCAAAAATTAGAGTGCTCCCATCCCTTGTATAGAACCTTCCTACTATCCAATTCTCTAGCAGTGATCAAGGGGTCATCTTGGATCATCCATAAATGATCCTCCCTTAGTCTAATGATCCTAGCTCTCTCTAAAAAAATCTCATCAGACTTTGTATTAAGAAATATAAAATCATATGGATATGGGACATGACTATAATGGATGTTAAATATATGTATGTGCTTTTGAACCTACCCATGAGGATCCAATCTATATGTGTAAGCATGGGGAATAGATAACTTTTGAATTTACCACCCACTTTCATGAAGTGATTCCTCATTGTATAAACCATTCTTCCAATTTTTATGTGATGGCTAAATAATAAGGTTTTCTTTTGTATAGATAATTCTTCCTCGATAATCCACCATTGTTATAAAATAATTTCTTTCTCTGCCAACTTGTTTAGGATGCACTTGGGAAGACATAAAGGATTAACCTTATTCCCCCAAATCATGATTAATGTGAATTTTGGGTAGAGGAAATAATCTCCTTTACCATCCAAGTTCTTTATGATATTTGGCCTAATTTTAGGCATATGCAAGCCATGAATGGATTTTCAAATCTACAAATAGAAATCCTCTACTATCCTAACCATATTTTGGTGTATGCATATACATGCATAAATTGATAATGGTTATAAATTATATTCTTTTCACAATATATGCTTGGGTCCCAGAATTCCCCAAGATATTTATATTAGGTACCCATGATTGCATCCAATAAATAAGACATAATGTAGAAATTTTCCAAAGGTCTGGGATGCCTATCATTATGTATTATCTACTCTCTCAAGTGAAAGATGATTATTTCACCTAAGGCATACACAACATCATGGGTTAGCATCATATAAAATAGTGTAACCCAGTCTCAATTTATAAACTAAATACTTTTCATACTATATAGTCAATTAAGGAGAGTCATGCCAATGTGAATCCCCATTCTAAATTTTTCAATCAAAATTTCTTCTTTTGGCTTCTTCCCCTTCCATGAAATAGTTTGGTTTGGGAGTAGCCATGAAGACAATGCCTTCTCAATTAAACTCTCTTTGTCAGACTACACCACTATGTGCTTGTCAAAATAAGCATCAGGTATGATCAAAGATAAATACCTTTAGAAATTAACTCTTGATATACATGTAACCATTATGTTATTTATTTAATGATGTAGGAATATATCTTATGATATATTTCTTGAGAAAAACATATCCTGTAGAATGTCAATACATGGCATTACTTTTATCTTGGTGATAACAAAATATAATCTTTGACATTTGAAAGATAGTAGTTTCTTGATGAATAGTCTATCCACAAGTTTCATCTCATCTTCTAGTGAAAATACATCCATAGAACCAATGACATCACATAACTTTGAATAGTCATGGTACCTATTTCTAAATATTATAAAATCAAAGATAGTATCTATTAATTTCATGGAATCCTTAATTAAATATGGGGATGGTGGATTTTCCCCTTGAAATTCCCTAGATGAAGATGACATTGATGTGTATATATGCTTTGTACTACTTGTATCCTTCTCTTATGTGTTATATATGATATGTAGACAATACAGCTCTAGCTTAGTCATTGTTTTACTCGCAATATTCTTGAGATAGTATCTAGGGATCTTTGTCACTATAAGAAAGTAGGAGACTTTAAATTCAAGTTAGTTTGAAATCAATGAAAAAAAAATAGTTATGAATTACCTATATAGGATTCTGCATTGAATAGTAGTTTGTGTGATATAAATGTGCAATAACCACTTTGCTTCTATTTCTTATATAATTTTTAAAAAATTAGCTCAAGTTGGTGGGGGTTAGTAGATTGATGGGAAGTATTTTCATTTTATTTCTATTAAGTATGGCAAGGCTATTAGTCCTCTTGGTAAACATTTCTGCTAACTAATTCTTTCAAGGGAATTATTTTGAGACTTTTGTGTCAAACAAAATGTTTGAAACAAAAAGTCTAGAGGAAATGGTCTAGGGCAAAGGTGTAGGATAGAAGTCCTAAAGGGTAGGATCATAGAGCAAAAAAGGATATTACAAAAGTCCTGAAGGGTAATTTCAAAAAGGCCAAAGGGTCTAAATCAAGGCAAAAGTGCTTTGAGGTTCTACTTCATAAGGTAAATTTCAATGGGAAAGGGCCTTTACAAACATCCCAAAGGGTAACCACCAAATTCCCAAAGGGAACTTCTAAAAGGCCAAAGGGTATCTTCAGAAAGTTTGAAGGGCATGCATCTTTAACAAAATTTTTGAAGGGTAAGTAAGAGGAAAAAGGGTGACTTAAAAATTCCTAAAGGAATTCCATTAGGGGAATTATTTTAGATAAAATATCTATAATAATTCTCCCAAAGACCCAACTCTTTCAGACAAAATATCTAAAGGAATTCAATTATTTCAGAGAAAGTGTCATAGATAAAATGTCTAAGGAAAAGGCTACAAAATGATGTGGGATAAAAATTTTGAAGGAAATAAGTGGAGGTGCCAAAAGGCCAATTTCAAAAGTCTGAAAGGAATTTTATCGAGAAAAATGCCCACAATAAAAAAGGTCGAAGGGCACTTTTAACAAAGCCCTAAGGTTATGTTGGAAAGGAAAGGGGTCATTTTAAAAGCTCCAAAGGGAAATTCTAAAATGTTGAAGGGTACTTTAGCAACAATCAAAAGGATCTACTTCATGGGGTATCTATCTATGACAAAAGTCTCGAAGGCTCTACTTCATAAAGGCCAAAAATCAATCTCAAAAAGGTCAAAGGGTAGGTTTAGAGGGGTCAAAGGGAAATGTTAATTGCATCAAGAAAAAACATCCATGGAAAAAAACCAAAAAAAGACAAAATTGGATAAGTCCCAAAAGAATAAGTCTGAAGAGGATAGCAAAGATAGTCACCAAAAACATAAAGCCCAAAGTAACAAACCCCATTAAAAAAAGATTTAGTCTATGAAAACACAATATCAATGCCACCTTGACAAAATATAGGAGGTCAAATCATGATCTTTTCCTAGAATTTACATAAACATATAAAAGAGGGGCTCAAAATCAATACAATAATCTAAAAAAGTGGGTCCCTATTTTCTATGGAAACAAGGGGTGGGTGGCTACAAAAAATGGTGAATTGCAGGGGGAATACTCTTGAGTATTCAATAACCTAGAAATCTAGCTTGTAATCCTAAATTAATCATGAAGTGTGCCACAAAATAATACTTAAATCAAAAATATGAAAGAGACTCCTAAGTTAATTCACACAACATACTTTCCTTCTAATTTCCTAGATCTGTGTGTGTCAAAACATGTAGTTTATTTAACCCCTAATGTGATGATTTTTTCAAAAGATTTGATGGGGATGTAAGTTTCATTAAAATATATATTAAAGTTTAAAAATAAGGGAAGATCAGGCATTAATTTATTTCTATCCAGGTGTCTATAACCCTGATAGAGATACTTTAGGCTCCTTTTCTTCTCATTTTCTTTTGATTATGGTGCATGGTACATTGACCTTATTTCATCATGTGAGCTTTTTTATTTTATTTAGATTTTCTTTTGATATTTTGAATCCATTGGTTCTTTCTTTTTTTTTTCTTTTTTTTTTATTGAATGGAAAAGAGAAAAGATGGAACCCTAGTGAGCTAGTGTAATTATAAAACAAATCATTACTAGAATGCCCCTACTAGCTACATCTATTCCTAGAATTATCATTTCCAATAGGTATTGAATGTGATAAGTAAATTTAATCAAATAAAATAAGAAAACTTTCTAAATTTGAATGAAGTACTCTAAGAGAAACTTTGACATGCCTAGTAAAATTATTTAATTATGACACCATTTAGAATAATTCATGATTACCTACCTTCATCCTAAAGACTCAAAAACATAGAAATACACCCAATCTGTAAAATAGTCTACAAAGTGTCAAGATTTTAATTTCCCCCTTTCCACAAGTCATAAATTCAATTATTTTTGAATTTTTATTTTGGTTATAACCAAAGTAAATCCAATCTCTGTTATCAAATAAAACCACAGATGATTAATCTAAAAAGCAAGAAACTATTCTAATAAAATCAGAAATCTTCTAAGAAAATAGGATATTGAAAGTAGAAAAGATTAATCTAGAAAGTAGGAAACTACCTAAGAAAGCATTGAAATCTAATCTATTCATATGTCTAAACTCATCTATCCCTCATTAATTAGTAATATTTATATATGGAATAGCCTTGAAGTAGTACTTTAGGAGTTATCCATTGACTAGATATGTAAGCTCATTACCTTGGAGGTCATTCAGATGAAGTGTGTTATTTCCCATGATCTTTGAAATCTCATAGGGTCTGATCCATAATGGGTAAAACTTGTCATTTTGTGCTTTCTTTTCATGAGATTTATCCCAAAGTAGCACTAGGTCTAAAATCCTAAATGTTTTGAATTTTGCTCTCTTATCAAACCACCTTTTTACCACATCCTGGTGTTTGTTGAATGTCTGCAAAGCATCAGTATTTGAATCCTCCATCTCTATTATATATATCAATATTTATTTGGATTTATCATTTGGTTGTATGTAGTCTTGCATAAATTGATAAGTGGGTAGATTTAAAGTGATGGTAAAAACTAGTCTGCATCTATATACTAGCAAGCATGTTAAAGCTTTGAGGGATTACTTGTATCTAGTTTAGTCTACCCAAAAATCATACTTTAGTAAATTATGCTAGTCCCTAGGTTTGTCCCCCACTAACTTCTTAATTTCATCGATCAAATTTTTGTTCATTGATTCCAATAGTCCATTTCCCTAAGGGTAATGGTTAGAAGCTAACGTGATGATGATCTAGTTGTCATGTGCCCATTTAATAAATTACATTAATATGAAATCTGGTCCATTATCATAAACCAAAGAAATAGGCATGCCAAATCTAATTGTTATGTGTTCCTCTAAAAACTGAATCACATCTGGTTATCTATAATTCTTTATGGCTATGGCTTCTGTCCATCTAGTATAGTAGTCAGTGGTAGTAAGTATAAATTGATGGCCTATTGAGGAATTTGGGTTGATGACACCAATGAAGTCTAAACCTCACTAGGAAAATGGCCTTCCTTCCACAATTGACTATAAAGGCATTGTTGCATGTACCTCTTTCTTAGCTAAAGCTTGACATTCATAACATGTTTGATGTGAGTTTGATCATCCTTAAAGATGGTTGGGGAATAATAGCCCACTCTTAAGATCTTATGGGCTATGTTATTCCCATAAGGATGACCACTACCTATCTTTTGATGCAAGTTCTTCAGGATTTCTTTAACTTCTTTTTTTGATACACATCTGAGATAAATACCTTCATAGTTCCTTCTATAGAGGACTCATTTATTGATCATGCAATGAGTATCTTTTAGTCTTAAAGATCTCCTTATTTCTCTATTAATCTCTAGGGAATAAGTTCATGTAAGTAGATAATATATTATATCAATATGCCACTCTCCTTTAGGGACTTGAGCTTTACATACCTCTTCAATGGTGATGCATGGATCTATTTCAGTCATAAGCTAAATAATGCCTTGCCCTCTAATGATCTTTACAGGCTTAATCTCTATGTTGAATTCTTGGAGCTTATCCATCTATTTGCCTCAAAATTATCCTAGTTCATTTTATGATAGAGTGAGTTTGATAGAAGGATCAAGCATGATGGTAATGACTCTATTCCTCAAGATGTAGTGCCAAAATTTCTTCACTACTTTGATAATATCAAAGATCTATTTGTCAATAATAGAATACCTAAGTTATGCATCTTTTAGGGTCATGCTCATTAATGTAATTAGATGTTTAGTTTCATCCTTTTTCTATGTGATCACAATAGCAATCAAATGCTCTAAAGCAAATGAATATAAATAAAAATATTTATTGAAATCAATACTAATTAGTACTGAAGCCTATGATATTACATATTTAATGTCCTAGAAGGACTTTCAAGATTTAGTTATCCATTCCATTTTGGCATCCTACTTGAGCATGGCATTTTGGGGTCTAATGATCTCTGCAAATCTTGAGATGAACTTCCTCATGAAGTTAATCTTTATAAATAATGATTTGAGTTCCTTCTTGTTGTTTGGTGGTTGGTTATGTGAAATCACCTAAATTATATCTAGATCAATGGTGATCCCATACTTAGTAATGTTATGCCCTAATATCTTACCCTCAATCACTTTGAATATTATTTTCTTTGGGGCTAATTAAATGTCAAACCTTTTATACCTCTCAAATATGGACTATTAGTGACTTATGTGGTCTTTTCAATTATTTGAGAATATTGTGAGATCATCCATATAGATGAGTATCCATTTTCTTATCATTACTTTAAAGGCATGATCCATGGTGAATTGAAAGGTAGAGCTTACATTTATTATGCCAAATGACATTTTTTATATTCATAAGTTTCCCACTTCATCGTAAATGTCATCTTCATTATATCCTTATATTGCACTAGTACCTAATTTTAGCCTAAAAATCCATCCAAAAAGGACATCATTTTAGAACCACTCACTATCTATATGACCTCATCTAAAGAAGGTAGAGGATAGTTGTCTTTTTTACAAGCCTTGTTAAGATTTATAAAGTCCACACATAATCTAATCTCACCACTCTTCTTTCTTATTGGAACTAGATTGGCCACCCAAGTAGAATGTCATATTAGAAAAATGATTTTCACACTAAATAGCTTCTCTACTCTCTAAATAAGAGGCTCTAGAATATGATTAACTGTCCATTATCTTTGTCTAAATCATTTATGATATGTCTTGAGGGAAATCATATGAGTAATGACCTATAGGTCATACACTTTTAGGTCTTCATATGTCCAAGTGATGATGTCCTTGTATTGAGCAATCAAATCTTTCACTCTTTATCTTTCTTTTAGAGTGTATCTGAGACCAATATTCACATAACATGGGTTGTGCTCATATCCTAAATTTTCCCTCTTGAAGTTTGATTTATTGACTTTTGGCTATCTGAGCCATTGTGCCTGGGGATCTATGTCAAATGGTCTCTCCAAGGAGACCAAGTTGGCTAGAATTTGATTCTATTTAAGCTAAAAAATGCCCTCTTTATTTGATTCTTATTGATAAAGGTGATTAACATCCTTGTCATCGAGATTTGAGACTTTAAATCCCCTAATTAGTTAAGAACTAAATAATCTATTGGTCATCATTGAATAACTAGAAATTTTCCACATTATCTAGAATAGAGGGACAAGGAACCAATTCAATATAAAAAAATTTTACCTTAGACTCCTATAGTATCTCCATATTAGTAGTAGTAGTAGTAGTTAATGAATTAGTAGTCTAATTTTTCTCTCTAAAGAGTTCTATGATGTTGAAATATTTAAATCTTTCAATCAATTCCCATGCTTTATGCTTGCATCTTTTTAGACAAGATAGCTTGCATTGAAATTTATTTCTAATTTATTTGACCACCATCTCTAAATTACCAAATACTTTTATTTTTGTTAAATTATTTTTTAGTGAAAATTGTAATCCCATACTTAGCTATGTTTTTAGTGCATGGAAATTGTAGTCTTTATGCTACCAATAATTTTTTACCTTATGGATCAATCAGTTTAATTCCCATGCCTGATCTTTGCTTGGATTTAACACCACCAAAGTGTAGAGTCCATAGCTGATTGGAGCTATCAGGTTTTAGCTTATGTATTTGATTTTGAGTAGTAAAATTATATATTCCAAGTCTGGGTGAGTCATACTTTACCTCTTAATTCTTGACATTATATTTATAATGGGATGTTTCATTTTGGGCTCTCTGTCAATTCTAATCTGATTCACAATTCCTCTCCATGGTAGCCATATATGAGAAAAGTCTATAGAGAGGTATCTATTAATCATTTAGGACCAATCTCTACTAAATAAAAGTTCATGTCATTATGGCATGTCTACTACCAACATGTTGATGGTCATCTAGACTCTTGGATCAGATGCTACTTAAATGTACACATTATTCAATTCTTCAACTACTAGTACCACCATTTTATCTAGTTGAGAAACTATCCTCTTTAAATTTATTGGCATTAAACCAAGATTTTGACATATAGAATTAGGCATGATAGTTACAGAAGCTCTAAAATTAACTAAACAATTATGAATGTTCTTACCAAAAGCTCAGATAGTCAATAGAAAGGGTGGAAGTCTAGCTTGCTCTTGTAGATGATGTTGGTGTTAGATGTTTTCACTTTATCTGGAGATGATTTCACCTTTTCCATAGGTACCTTTTTAGTTATGGAATTATAGAGTAGCTCCTTTTATTCAATGATCTGAGTTAATTCAAGCAGAGTTATATTTGCCTTGATCTTCTTCATATCCTTAACAATATTGTATCCTTCTTCACTTGGTTCTTCCTTCCTCTACTAAAGATCATTCATTTTTGGAGGGGGTGGATTTTTGTCTACTTTGGGATTAGGAGGAATCACCATGGTATTTGGAGGATTTAATGTTTAAGTGGCTATTTATTACTTAGGTTATTTACACCTCTCTAAAACTTCTAAAAAGCATGAACTTCATCCATATTATCTTCTAGTTCATTGTCATCTTCACCTAAGAAGGGAAACTCATGAGTTTAGAAGAACATGGTAGTGATGGTAGAGTCAATATATAGATGATTCTCAAGTGGATTATGCATCTGATCTTGTCTAACCACCTCTCTCTAAAATATTTTGAATGTTGCGTAGAATTCAACATAGTTGAGCTCACCATGCTAAAAGTTGTTATGAATTATAGACCAATTAAGAAGAGCCATCTCTACTATGTTGATCTCTATAAGTTTTTTAGGTTTTTTAGGCCTATTGAATGGTATATTATCTCTCTAGAATCTAGTATTATGATTTCTAGTTGGGCTATTTGCATTTCCCATCTTCCTTTGCATATTCAGGAAATCATTGCTCAACTTTTTTCTGAATAGAGTCTAGTTCTAATTTTATGGAATACATATCTCATAAAATGGTAGTAGGAAGTTTAGTTGATTGCTGGTTCTATTGATATCTATTTCCCATTACATGATTGTTTAGGTAGCCAAAATTTTGTTGTGTTGTCTACGTCAACAAAGATAGTAAATATAATTGGTTTTGATTGAATGTCGAGACATTCTGCCTTGCATGTAGAACTAGATTCAGTGCTGGGAAAGTGTTATTAACACTAGGCACTCCATGAATCTATAGATTGAGATGCCTATCTATGGTGATAACCTATTCAAATACTATCACCAAAGTTTTATTTGTAATTTTTATTCTCAAGAACACATTAGTGATAGGTTTTAAGGTGTTCTTGTACATCTTCAATGCTAGTGTTGCCTCTAGTTTATACCTTAAGGTCAACTAGTTGTACATCTTCTACCATATTGAATTGAAAGTGTAGATGGGCTCATTAAGTTCTCTCTTCATGATGGTGAAGTGCTAGTATGCCAATCCAATATTGGTGACCTATCCAAACTATGCAATAAAATTTGCTTGACATTCATCCCAAGAAGTTATAGAATTTTTCATTATATTTAAATACCAATCATAAGAAGCATCCATAAAAGTAAAAAGGAATAATATGCATGAAACATCCTCATTTACAACATTCATCAATCTTAAATTAGTTTTGACTGATTTGATATGCTCCTCTGTCATCCTTCCTCCTGAAGGAGAAAAGGATGGTAGATACTTTTCAGGATTTTGAGGCAAATCATGTACATCTCCTAAGATGGAAATGACAGATCCAACTAACCAAGTTTGTTGCTTAGCCATTTTTTGATTAAAAGGTAAAGGTTTTCTTATAAGTAAGGGGTTCCCTACTAGATGGGGATTATTCTGGATTGGGGTTATTGGCACATCTCTAAGTCTTTTATGATTTGTCAAGGGTGAGACTAGTAAACCAGCCTAAGAACTAGATTTGGTTACTCTCTTGGGTGACTCTAGTGTAACTCTATGTAAAGACTAACTACTATTATTAGAGGTATTGACCCTCCTTTTAGTTTTAATTTAACTATTTGTGTGGATTTTATGCTCACTACAACTGTAATGAGGTAGCCTCCAATATTTTAAGATTTCAATGGAGATAAACTCCACTACATGGCATAAGTTACAAGTATGTGGATTATTTCAACCTATTGATGGAATAGGGGTAGGACATGTACATTTTAGATAAGGTTTTTGGATGAAGGTGTGGTTCTTAAAGATAATGTATTTTTAAGCGAGTTGGATGGATGGTTGGTTGCTAACCTAAAGTGGGTAGATCTTTAAAACAAACTCAAAAAAGGAGGGTACGGTAAGGAAGAAGAGAAGACTTTGTGGTTCTTGTAAATCACTTCCCTAGTTGGTTTCTAAACAAACATATGCTTTCAAAATGTATGTCTATTACTAGTAGTAATTGCACACATACAATCAGACATGGTTAGGAAGTCTAGGGAAATAAATATCCAAGAAATTCACAAGCCTAAAACAAAGGTTGTTCCTTTTAGGGTAGCTATTTCACACCCTTAATTAGGAGATTGTGGCTTGGGTTAATGAATTATCTGAGGTAGTAATTGCACACATATAAAACTACACCAAATAAATCACTAGTACATATTTAAAAATATGATTCCATTTAAACTTAATTATTTTAATCAATATATTCACTAATCCTTCAATAGTTTTTACACATCTATAGATCAATACATCAATCAAAATAATCAAGAATCTATTCACAAATTTAGCACACTATAGAATTATCAAAACACATAATCATGAAAATAACATCTAATTACATATAATTTGGAAAGAAAATACTCAAACACTTTGTTGACGATCAAAATTATTTTGTTACTCTGTATTCAAAATTCTTTGACAAAAAAACTAAGTTAGGTTACAACTACACACACACACACACACACACACACACACACACACACACACACACACACACACACACACACACACACACACACACACACACTTGGGGAAGGGGTATCCTCATCCTATAAGTCCATGAAAGGTCATTGCATGTGGTAGTTAGAGCATGTGGCTCTAACTATGGTCTAAAAATGTATTAAAA
Source organism: Torreya grandis (assembly GCA_037957365.1). NCBI lineage: Eukaryota > Viridiplantae > Streptophyta > Pinopsida > Cupressales > Taxaceae > Torreya > Torreya grandis. Next base: position 6,851,282 of record JARHVA010000037.1, read on the forward strand.
AAACTTATAGTTATTAATTAAATAAGTTGACCTTTCTAAAACTATATAACATGTTCATGTGTAAAAAATATAAAGTCAAATTTTATAATGAAAGGTTCAAACTATAAATAAATTCTAAATATGTCCATCATTACAAAACTATACAAGAATAAAATCTTAGCCTATCAAGGCTTAGTCATATGAAGTGTTGCATGCACCTTGGTTGGTGTGGTTATTGAGGTCACAGTTGCATATGTTGATGCAACACTAGAAGTCTATTTTTTATTTTCCTCATTCTCCTCATAAACTTTATATGCCATATCATTTTTATACTATATAATATTAAAATTTAGTAGTGGTAGTTGATGAAGTATTTTAACCTACTTAAATAGCTTTGCATGCTCATCCTTAGTTATCTAAAATTTATTCTTGAAAATTTTGACCTTAGTTACCTTCTTCTGGGCCTTACTTAATTCTACCTCTATTTATTCAAGTGTTAAGCCTTGTAAACTTTGCTTCAAATCATATATTACTTCTTGAATAAGTTTATCAAAATTGATTCTATTGATTAATTTACCAGTGGCATCCTTCAATTTGAATAATTTCAATTCATGCAAAATTTGGAAGAGTTGGGCCTCATGCATCCAATACTTGGGGATTAAAGCCCCAACTAATTGTATCCATTATTTTTCCTCTTCCTACCTGATGACAACCAAATTCAAGGTATTAGATTCCTCTAGTGTTGTCATGAGGTTGAGATGACTGTATAGGGATTTTCTCTTATATATAACTAACATCTTCAATTTGGCATTGTCATTTCTTAAGGAATTAAATAATTGGTTTGTGTTGCTCACATGAGGCACCATCTCAGGCTTCATGAACTCCATTACCTCCAATGAATTATTACACCTAGAAGTGGCTTCGAACACCTCAAATTTTATTCTTTTAAGAATATGTACCATAGTTGTTTACTCTTTTAATTGTTCTACCTTAGCCTCTAGTGTCTGTACTTCAACCTCAAGCTCCTGTCAATCCAATTATGTGCCTTTGTGGATATCAACTATTGCATCCTTATGTGCCTGTGCTAGGTCTAAAATATTTTTAATAAATGGAGACTACCTTGGCTTCTTATTATACCTCTTTATGAGGGAGAACACTTCTTGTCTTTCCTCAAGGATGACTTTAGTGCCTTTGTCATCCTTTAGCTTACTCTTCCCAACTCTTTGAATTTTATTAGATGGGGGATTGAATAGAGTGCAAACTGAGGGAAGCGTAGTGATTTTGAAGCTTGTCATTTGGGAAGCCTTGCTTCTCAAATTGAATACCCATGGAGGAATGTCTAATTGAGATGTATAAGAGTTTTTGACAACAACCTCTTCCTAAAATTGTTGTTTATTTTGGGGTCTAAAAAGGACATCGAGTAGGGAAGGCCATATAATTTTGGACCAATCCACTCCTCCAAATTGAGGGAGTGGGTGGACCATGATCACTTAGGGCTTGACCTTCCTTCCCCTGATATTAATTTCTACTATGGTTTCTTATGTGGAAGTGGTGGATGGCACTAGAATGGAAATTTGGGTAGAATGGACATGAATTTATGGGGTGGATAAAGTAGTATGAACCTTCCTACTCACCTTCTTCTTTTTGAGGGCTTTGATAGTAGAAGTGCCAATAGGGAAAGAGGAGGTAGGTAGTGGGATTGTGATGGAAGTAGAAATATAGGGATTAATGGTAGTGGTGGTAATGTAGGGGTTAATGGAGGTGAAATTAAGGACTTTTACTTAGGGTAATATTAGCATAGAAAAAATTGAAACTTGTCCAAAGATTGGTACATAAAATAAAGGAGAACTTACAAAAGGCTATGTACCTAGAGAAGTTGGTGATATGGGTCCTTCTTAAAGGCTCATGGCATTAACTACCTCTAATTTTGATTCCTCATCAGAGTCATCCTTAATGTATTTAATTATCACCACCTCTTTTTCCTGAGATGAAGTAGGCAAGTCTTATACTGGTTTTACTATAGGATTGCATGTAAGAGTCATAGGCTTCCTCTTATAAACTAGAGGGGTCTTTATTTATATGGGGGAGTCTTGGGATGTTTATGCCACTACTTCTAATATTGATGTCCTAAAATATGTATCAATCTCTACCCAGGGCATAGTAGTAGATACTTGATTGGTGCTCATAGCTGGTTATTCTTGTGTTCCTCCCTCATCAAAATCTAGGCTAATAAGATCCCTTTTTTGTGCTCCTCTACTAGAACTAGGCTCAAGCATCCTAAGATATTTCTTCATATTCCTTAGCTTTAATGTGAAGGCTCAAGATGAGGTACCTGCTTAGTCTTTAGATTTTTCTTTAGACTATCCTCTCCATAAATTAGAGTGTTCTCATCCCTTGTATAGAGCCTTCCTACTATCTAACTCTCTAGCAGTGATCAAGGGGTCATCTTGGATCATCTGCAAATGATCCTCATTTATTCAAATGATCTTATATATCTCTAAAGCATCCTCATCATACTTTACATTAAGAAATATAAAATCATATGGATATGGTACATGACCATAAGGGATGTTAAATCCCTATATGTGCTTTTGAACCTACCCATGAGGATCCCAATCTCTATGTGTAAGCACAGGGAATGGATAAATTTTGCATTTTCCACCCACTTCCATAAAGTTATTCCTCAGTTTGTAAACCATTATTCTAATTATTACATGGTAGCCAAAGAAAAAAAATTTCTTATATTTGGATAAGTCGTCCTTGATACTCCACCATAGTTGGAAAGCAATTTCTTTCTCTACCAACTTGTTTGGGATGTACTTGGGAAGAGACAAAGGATTAACCTTGTTCCCCCAAATCATGATTACTATGAAGTTCATATAGAGGAAATAATCTCCTTTGCCATCCAAGTTATTTATGATATTTGACTTGATTCTAGGCATAGGTGAGACATGAATGGATTTTCAAACCTATAGATAGACATTTTATATTATCCTAACCATGTTTTGGGTGTATGAATATGCATGCATAAATTGATAATGGTCATAAATTCTATTCTTTTCAAAATCTATGGCTGGGGTCCACAATTCCCCAAGATCTCTATGACAAGTACCCATGATTGCATCCAACAAATAGGAGATCATGTAGAAATTTATTAAAGGAATGAGACACCTATCCTTATGGATTATCTACTCTCTCAAGAAAAAATTAATTATTTCACCTAGGGCATATGTTACATCATAGGTGAGCATCATATATAATAGTGGAACCTACTCTAAATTGACAAAATGAATACTTGGCATACCATATAGTCAATTGAGGAGAAACATGCCAATGTGAATCCTAATTATGAATTTGTCAATTGAAATAGATCTTTTTGACTTCTTCCCCTTCAATGAAATGGTCTAGTCTGGGAGTATCCATGAAGACAATGCCTTCTCAATTAAACTCTCTTCATTGAACTACACCACTATGTGCTTGTTAAAATAAGCATTGTGTATGCTCAAATATAAATACCTTTGGAAATCAGCTCCTAATATACATGTAACCACTATGTTATTTCTTTAATGATGTAAGAATACATCTTACGATATCTTTCTTATGAAAAACAAATCCCATAAAAGGTCAATACATGGTATTACTTCTAGCATAGTGGTAGTAAAATGTAATCTTTAACATTTGATAGCTAGTATTTCCCTGATAAAAAGTCTATTTATAAGTGTTATCTCATCTTATAGTGAAAATACATCCATATAATAAATTATTTCCCATAATTTTGAATAGTTATGGTACCTATCTCCAAATATTTTAGCATCAAAGATTGTATCTGTATATTCCATAGAGTTCTTGATTGAATATGGGAATGACAAATTTTCCCCTCAAAGCACCCTGGATGAAGATGCCATTGATGTGTATATATTATTTTTGCTACTTTAAACCTTATTTTATGTGTTGTGTATGTTGTACAAACAATTCAGCTCTAACTTAGTCATTATTTTACTCATAGTATTCTTGAGATAGTAGCTAGGGATATTTGTCATTTTAAGAAATAAAGAGAGTTTGAATGCAAGTTAGTTTAAAATCAATGACATCTTCAATATATGTGAATCACCTATATAATATTATATATTGAATATCAATTCATGTGACCTAAATGTGCAACATTCACTTTGCTTCTATTTCCAATATAATTCAAACTTTGTTAGCTCAAGTTGGCAAGGGATAGTAGATTGATTTGAAGTATTTTCACCTTTGTTTAAGTTAAGTATGGTGAGGATAGTAGTGCTCTTGGTAAACATGTTTTCTAACTAATTCTTTTGAGGGAATTATTTCAAGACTTTTATGTCAGATAAAATGTTTAAAATAAAAAATTCAAAGGAAATGGTCTAAGGAAAAGGTACATGATATAATTATTAAAGGGTAGGCTTGTAGGGGAAAAAAATGCTATTAAAAAATTCCTAAAGGGAAATTTCAAAAAGGTTGAAGGGTATACTTTGAGGTAAAAGTGCCTAAAGGGTCTACTTCATAGGGTAAATTTCAATGGGAAAGGGCCTTTACAAAAGTCCTAAAGGGTAACCATAAAAGTCATGAAGAGAACTTTTAAAAGGCTAAAGGGTATCTTCAAAAAGTTTAAAGGGAATGAATCCTCAAAAAAACTTTTTAAGGGTAAGTCAGAGGAAAAAGGGTCACTTCAAAATTCCTAAAGGAATTTCATCAGGGGAATTATTTTGTATAAAATGTCTGCAACAATTCTCTTGAAGACCCGATTCTTTCAAATAAAATTTATGAAAGAATTAAATTGGCTTGAAGAAAGTGCATTAGACAAAATGTATAAAGGAAAAGGCTTAAAAAAGGTGCAAGACAAAAGTCCCAAAGGAAATGTGCAGAGGAGCTGAAAGGGAAATTTTAAAAGTCCTAGAGGAATTTTGTTGGGAAAAATGACCGCAATAAAAAAGGCTCAAGGGCACTTTGCACAAAGCCTAAAGGGTAGGTTGGAAAGGAAAGGGGGTATTTCAAAAGCTTTGAAGGGTAATTCCAAAATGTTGAAGGGTACTTTGGCAAAAATTTGAAGGGTCTACTTCATAGGGTGTTTTCCATGATAAAAGTCCCAAAGGATCTACTTGGTAAAGACCAAAATGAAATTTCAAAAAGGTTGAAGGGTAGGTTCATAAGGACTAAAGGGAAATTTCAATTGCATGAGGAAAAAATATTTATGGCAAAAAACCCATAAAAAACAAAATAGGAGAAGTCCTGAAAGAATAAGTCCTAAGAGGATAGCAAAAATAGTCCCCAAAACCATAACTCTAAAAACACAAATCTTGAAGTAACAAACCTGATAGAAAAAAATATTGTCTATGAAAACACAATATCAATTCCATCTTGCCAAAATATAGGAGGTCAAATCATGATCTTTTCCCAAAATTTACATAAACATATAGAAGAGGGGCTCAAAATGAAGACAATAATCTAAAAAAGTGGGTCCCTATTTTCTATGAAAATAAAGGGTGTGTTGGGTACAACATAATATTTAATATCATTATTTATCTTCATATAGTGTCATTAAAATTGTATTTTTGTGATACATGGCATGTTTTTGTAGTTATTATAGATGAGGACAATGAAGGAGGGACAAATTACTACTTATGTCAGTGTGTAGAGAAAAATAAAAAATTTACTTCCATAGTTACATGGAAAAAACAATGATAATCCTACTAGGTATGTGGTAATTATTATAACTTAGATTCAATGACATACAATCAAAAATTCAAATATATGGTCATTCAAAGACTTTGAAACACACAAGAAAATACTGCACTTTTCAATTTTGTTCTTGAAATTAATATTCAATTAAAAAAATATATGAGAGGCCATTAAATAAGAATATATAGAAAGTTCATGAGTCAAACCATGAAGCTATTCTTGCTACTATCAATAATAGATCATACCCTAGTGGTTCGATGGATTGATATGTGTGGATATGTTGACTTCTAAAATGTAGATATAATAAAAAAAATTTAAAAAAATTGATTTTATGGGTAATACATATAAATTTCATTTTTAATTACTTACAAATAATTTTTTGTAGCTTAGTTGTGCCATATAAGCTTCCACCTTCACATGGTTGGAAGTGTTAGTAAATAATCTCATATTCTAGAAGCTAAGAGAAGCTTTCTAAAATTACTTAGCATTTTTCCTTGAAATTCAGGTTACCTTGAATGAAGGAAGGTGTATAAGGAGTATCATGGTTGTTTGAAGTGTTTCATGTGGTTAAATTCCTTATTGAGTTGACCTATATTTGAGTATGGTGGCCTTGTTTATTCCATTTTGATCTTAACTTACCATGTTCTTTCTTTAAATACTTCACTTCTTTAACCAACTTGTTTTCAACTCCCATGAAGTAGTTAAATTATTATAAGGTAGTTTGAAAGACCTTAAATGCTTATTTGACTCATCAAATGACTATTTGCTTGCTAAAGGTGTAGGGGTAGCATATTTTAAATTATTTAAATCCTATTTCCTATGAGAACATGGTCTAACTATCTCCCCATTTAGCATTTATTACTTCTTACCTACATGCAACTGATTATCAACTCCAAGTTGCCACTCTCTCATTGCATTCACTAGCATCTTCATGATATTGAATTATTTTAAATTTAGGATAGCTAATTATGGGAATTCCTCCACCTTGAGTTTTTAAATAAAGTGTATTATTTTTTTTATTTCTTATTACATCTTAGAATCTAATTAAAAACCTCAAATTATATACCTCTTTCATTGGAGAGGCAAACTAGCTCCTCTTGATTATTGACTACACCAATCTACCTTATTAGTACAGCCAATGTGGATAGTGCATATAAAAATATTATTATTATAAACATTAAGTATTAAATATTTAAAAAAATTATAATTAATATCTTGAATCATTCCATCCTCTCACCTTAGGTCATTATCACTTTACTTGTAAGAAGGTTCACTAGGCCACTCACTTGTTAGGTCTATTTGGAGGTAGATGAAGATTAAAATTAGATATATAAGATAAGAATAATATTGAAAAATATAAAAAAATATTATCTTTTACATATTCCATTTCCATTATAATATCCAATACCTTCACAAAGTGTTTACTTGCTACTCAACCTAACTCATTTAGGCCTAGAAAAAGGCCATGTTTGCAAATAGTCATGTATAACTTAGTTTTTTTGTATTTTAAGGATATATAACACCTAAAAAATATTAAATACATTATAAATCACATTAAAATAAAATTTTATATCATTTTTTATAAATATAACTTGACTTATAACACTTTTAGTCCTCTCTAGGTCTAATTTTCCTTCATGTTTACATGTGCAGGCCTGTGTTTTTGCATTTTATTTATCCTAAGGTATAGTATGGAAATTTTAAAAATATAAAAATTTATATAATTTCAATAAAAAAAACTTCAATCCAAATTTCAATTCATTTGGATCTATAAAACCCAATTTATTACCCTTTTTGTGCAAACTAGGATCTACATGGCAGTAAGCAGGCTAGTTTAGAAAAAAAATTGTACCTTGAGTTATGTATGGTCTAAAGAGATAATTATATTTATATATTTCTATTATTACCCAATATAAAACCTCCAATCATTTTATGGTCATGTCCAATCAATAAAATTCACCATAATCATACAATATCAGGCCTACATGCCCTCTTTATGGTTGTGTACATACATTTGGGCTATGGAATTGACTTTGGAGGCCTAAATTACATTTCAGGGATATTTTTATAGATATTAATATTGTTTTAATAATTTAATATGACCTTAAAATATGTATTAATCACCTTTTAGTTCTCCCAAATACTTAATATATCCAACCATGTATAAACTTGTTTACAACTTTCACTTTTTCACCTTGTGTATAGGCCTATGACTAATCATTTCACATTCGTTCATGGTGATAACTTATTTAGAGGATTATTTTGGAATATTAAATATATATAAATTATTTTAATGACATAAACATTATTTTATCAATCATAAACACCCAAATTTGTCTCTTTTTAACTAACTACAGACCTCTTCATGTGAGCTTGTATGCATGACAAACCATCTTGTAAGCCATCCTTATAGGTGTTGAAAATTTGATAGGTATTAGGTATTGGTAGGAAACTCAAGATAGGATATCCATTGTGTCTTAATCATATTTAATCTCATCCAAGCTTGGTATCCTCTAGTATGATTACTTTATAATGCACACTAGAATGGGTGGTGGGTTTGTTGACTGGGCATGACGGGAGGCCAACAACATGGTCCTAGACATTATCCACCAATTTTGATTTTTTTTTAGTGATATTTTATAGAGAATAAAAATTGGAAATGGATTTATTGAATAATAGCTCAAACTTTGACAACATTTGTTTTCAGTGTTTTAACCCTCCTAAATAGTAATGAAAATGTATTTTTAGATGGACTTGGATGTCAGGGTCATGAAAACACATTTAATTCACCTATATAGATGTGATTTAAGATATATATATTCACTTGGTGGTCCTAGAGGTAAAAATGCCTATTGGAGCTCAATAAGTTCTCTTACATGCCAAAAAGTTACATTTTAGGACCCATTACTATAACTTATGCCATGAATTATTCTCAAAGGTTTAACCAAAGTGATTTGAAGTAAAATAAGATTTATTATACATGTAGAGGATGGATCTTACAGTTCATCAAAATTACATATAGTTTCCATTTTATGCATGTCTAAATTTATGATAAAATTCTACATTTTTCTTGTATTGGGAAGGGCATTCTTGAGGCTAGAATGGGTCATGGGTTTGTCAACTGAGCATGAAAGTATTCCAAGAACATGGCCCTAGACATTATTTTCCCATATATATGTCTTGGTAGTTCTAATTTATAGTGACTAAGCACTGGAAAATAGCTCTTGAATAATAACTCAAACTTTGACAACATTTATTCTCAGTGTTTCCACCCTCCTAAATAGTAGTGAAAATGTATTTTTGGGTGGATTTAGATGTCAGAGTCATAGAAACATGTGTCATTTACCTATTTATATGTTCTCTGAGTGATATATTTTCACCTAGGGGTCTCATAGGTAAAAATTCCTATTGGAACTTGAGAATTTGTCTCTTCACTACCAAAAAGTTAGGACACGTTACTACAACATATATCATGAATTTCTCTCAAATGTTCAGCCAAAGTCCTTTAGGGTGAAAGAATATTATTCAAACACCCATAAGAGGTATCTTATTATTCATTAAAATAAATTATAGTTTTCATTCTATTTATATCTAAATTTAGGCTAAAATTATGCATTTTATTTATATTGAGAAGGACATTCTTGAGGTTAGAATGGGTGGTGAGTTTTTTGACCAGGCATGATGGGAGGCTAAGAACATGGTCCTAGATGTTATCTACCCATAAAAACATGTTGGCATTGGTATTTTTTAGTGAATAATCACCAAAAATAGAGTTATTGAACAATATCTTTAACTTTGATAAAAAAAAGTGTCAGTCTTTCTACCCTCTTGAACATTAGTGAAAATGTATTTTTGAGTGGACTTGGAAATCATGGTCATGGAAACACAATTTATTAACCTATCATACACATGTTAATGATATGATATAGTCATACACAGCCCATTAAAACTACATTTTAAGGTTTATATGAGCTCAAATATACTATTGGTGAAGTGAGAGAATGTTATTTACCTTCCTCTAAAGGGGTTAGGAAGGTTAGATAGCCCTTGGAATCTATGAACAATTTTAGAGAAGATCTAGCATATCACAAAACTTTATAAAGCCTAAGATAGACATAATGAAGATAAATTTACCTTATAAGGAAAATGATTGTGAGAGAAGGTCTAGAATTTTATATGTACTTATTTTAAGACCCTATTCTTATGATTAAATGGGTTTCATGTTTCAAATAACCTCTATATGTTTGGTCTAATATTTTAAAGATTACAAAACCTATAGGGGTTAAGGTAATTAGTGTTTAATATAAATAAAAATGGTCATATATATACATTTGAGCCTTATAAGTGCATTCAAAATTTTTGTAAGAGCATAAATGAGTGTGATAAATGATTTAAGAAAGAGTAATAGTCTTGGTAAGAGAAAATGAGACTGATATGAAGATCGTATTGGTATCTAAGAGACAAATATAATTGGATCTATAAGAGAAGACAATAATATCTAGAAGAGGCCATAGATAGATTATTTATAGTGACTTGAATGGTTAAGTAATCAAATAAATCAAAGTCAATTTTTGCAAACAAATTATTTTAATGGTATGGGCCTAGTTTCATGAATTGGTGATTGTACCCACCTAAAAATAGTATTTGAGTTTTAAGAGTTCTACGTGAGACTACCTATCCATATATTATCCATAAACCTATCCTAAATCCTATTTTCACACTTATCCAACCTTCATGTGAGCTATAGGTATCCCTAGTCATCCCTAAATTAGTCCCAGACCCTTATTCTTGTACCTTGGCCCTTCATTCTTAGTGTCATACCACTTGGATTGTAGTTTCATAATAAGGACAGTATCACCACATGGTGTTAATGTCCCAATAATGGTTCTAATTTCCTTTCTCTTCCTTTTTCACAAATGGATATCTTTTCAAATCTAAAACCTCATAATATCATCCTATACCTCTTTTAGCACTTACACAAGCATTAGAATGGTATAAATACAACTTTTATCCCTCTAACCACTAGATGGAATTAGATGAAAAACACACATTCAAACTTAGAATAAGTTATGCATAATTAAGGTTATCAATCCCTATTGTTCCCTACTTCTACATACTACCATATACAACCACCCTAAGCTTATATTACCTAAATTCCTAGTCTCAAGCACATTCAAAGCACTCAAGTCAACAATCATGCTAGATTCACTTTCACTTACACTAGCACTTAGGTGGGGACAAGTACATCAAGCTTGATCCTTCTTCAAAGTATTGGTATATAGGTAACTCTCATCACAACAAGGTGTTGAGGATGTCCATCCTACCCCACTAAGGAACCAATTTTAGCTTATATCAACTAGATTCCCTAGGAATATCAAATATTAGGGTTTGCTCATCAATTTGGTCAAAATAGTCAATATATAGGGTTTCAAAACTCATGCACATAGGAACAAACCTCATAGATATAGACATAGGTGCACTTATAATTTCAAGACAATCCTACATAGAGGACACTACCACCAAAACATGGATACTTGGTGAACCTTAATTACTTTGAACATTTATCAAACCCTAACCCTAGATGCTCTTAAGGTTTGTATCCTTGTTAGGTGTATGCTCAGATATTAATTCTAAAATCTCATATTTGTTTTAATATTTGATTTTTGAAATCTTTCATAGATTATATTTATTTAAAGGTTCAAAATATAAAACAATTTATTTTCATACTCCCTAAACTAAAATGGTAGAATTCAATAATGGATTTGATGAAACTGATAAAATACAATTACAATATTTTGTTTCCAAATATTCAACTATGAAAGATGACCTTATCAATATTATTCATGAACAACTTTAAAATTAAATAATGGTTCATCTTTGAATCCCCTAGATAATAAAATTATTACACCTACATTGGGGCCAACTTAGCTAGCATAATAACCAATTGTAACTCAACAACCTTCAATGACAACTACACCTCTTATGGCTAGTTCCATCATTCCAAATGTACAATCCCTTATGTGGGAGGTCCATACTCTGTAGGTTAAGGTGTTGCATCTTGAGTAGGGAGCCACTAGGCCATCACATTCCTTATATTCTCATGTTATTATATATACACCTTTGGCACATCACATAATGGAAACTCCTTTGTCATCCAGATTTGTGGAACCTAAGCTTACATTATATGATGGTAAGGGTGACCTAGAGCAGCATCTCTGATCTTTTCATGTAGCATGTTTGGATTACGTGTCTAATGATTGGCTCCTCACTAAGTTGTTTCCATGCAGTTTAAAATAATATGCCTTACATTGGTTTTATGACCTACCAAATTAGTTTATCACCACATTCAATCCATTTATAGACATATTTTAATCACACTTATCAATAAACATCAATGATAATATTTCATATGCTCAAGTTGCATAATTTAAATAAAGATCAAATGAGCCTATTATAGAATACATCTTATGATATAAGACTATATTAGCCGATTTTAATAGCCCCATGGTAGATAAATAACTCTAATATATATTCAAATAAAGTCTTCTACCAAAATTACATGAAGCTATCTTGTTTAATAAGTTTCTAACCTTCATATATTTATGCCACATAGTGAAAGAAAGAGAGGTCAAGTTTCTCTCCATGGGAAAAATAAAATATACAAGTGGATTAGAATCAACTACTAAAATTTGTAGTAATCCTCCATATAAGGTAAGGGCCACTAAAAATAATATTGATCCAAAGCTCACAATTAACGATCTCCTTGTCTAGTTTTGTTAGCTCCTCTACGTAGAGTTTTCACCAACCTTCCAAAATCACCAGTATGTGTTTTACATTAGCTCTTAGAATTCAATGTGATATCTCTCCCTCCCATAAAATAGGTTGATAATTTTAAGCATAGGCTTATACTAAGAGGGGGGTGAATTAGCATAAGATAATCCTTTAATATTTTTACTTTTAATCAACCACAACAACCATAAACATTCAAGATCTAGAAATTAATAACACGAGAACACAGGATTTACATAGAAACCCTTTTGAGAGAAAACCATGACAAAATATTGATTTTATATATATAAATATTTTACAATGTTTTCAGGCACCAACCTACTAGATACACCAATCCCTTAACCAAGCACAAACTTGATCAATTGTGAGCACCAACCCCTAGAGTATGAGGCACTGACCCCAAGCCAAATTGATTCCACCGTCTGTGATTGCTTCTTTAATCAAATGATGGATTTGATTCTCTTAAAAGTTTTCTCTCATTGATTTTATTGTATAATTTTTTTCTCCTCTCTTTCATAATTCTCATATGATATTATTCATTAAAATAAAATTTCCCTTCACACTTCTTTTCTTAAGAGATATTCTATTTCATTTTTTTCTCTTCCTTCTCTATCACACTTATGTGATCTTCAATCAAATAAAATTCTTGTAATACTTCCACATCTCTTCTCCCTTATATAGCATTTAAAAGGATGTGTCCCATCCAAGATGCAACTCTTCACCAAAATATGTGACCATTGACATTTTCATTGACAATTTTGTTAACATTTCCGTTGACATTTCCATTCACTTTCAGCAACAATTCCATTCACTTTCAGTGACACTTCCATTCAATTTTGACAACAATTATGTTCACTTATAGAAAAAAATTTCATTCACTTCCAAAAAATTCCATTTACTTCTGGAAATAATTCCATTTGACATTTCTATTCATATCCATTACAATTCCTTTGACATCAATGACAATTATTCCAAAAATCTCCCCCTTTGTCAATGATGGCAATCCCCATGAATTAGTATATGAACTCCCCCTTGCTATGGTTCTCCTCCTTTGCTCCCCCTATCTTCAATTCTTCCCCTTTGACATCAATGGCAAAGGGTCTCTACAATTGTCACCTTGTCTCTTCACTCTAATTTCAATTAATGCTACTGAAGAAAACTTGAGTGATTGATTTGTTGTTTTTAAAATTTACCTATTTCTCATTATATTTACACATGACTCCATAGATCTCCATCATTTCTTGATCTTACCTAAACCCATTCATACCTTGTCACTTGATCTTTGGACCTGACCTTGATGATTGCCTACTAAAATATCTCCTTTTGGTCAATCTAAATTGAAGATTACCTCACTTTAGACTCATATTCCCCCTTTTTTCATGCATGCTACTCATCAAACTAATTAAACAAACTAAGTTATCTCCCCCTAACTCCATGATCCATCTAGATCATGACATATTTAAAAAGTCTCCTCAACCACCTAGGTCTGCAAACAACTCTTCAAACACTATCCACATATAGTCAATACCCTTAGGGGAACACCAATAGGTCTCACATCTTCATTAGGTCTAGTAGAGACCTAAAGAAAATAAGTATATCTCCTTAATGAACCACCAATGAGACTTTATGGCCCAGTTGACCTTACCAATGATCCAAATCCTATCAAACACTTCATTTATAACCTCCATAAACCTCTTCCATGCTTTAGATAATTTCAAATCATTTGTTTTCATTATGAAGGCACCATTAGCCCTTATTCTACCAATAGATCTCATGGAGACCTAATCAACATGGATCTACTCCTTCTCACTTACTTAATCAACATGAATCCACTCCTCACTTATTACTAACCCCTTGAGTCTATAGGTCCACCTCAGATAGGCATAAATAGCTTTATAACATGGCAAAGAAAATTCCTCATAACATCAACCTACTACTAATCTGAATATCAAGAACATGCTCAAAGCAACTAGACTTACTTGAATTCATGCTCACAAGAGCTCTCAAGACACTACATCATATCAATCTACCTCAAACTGATATACAAATTAATATATCAATCACCTTCATGACTTTCTTGTCATACAACATATCCAAGACCCAACATGCATCCACCATGCTTCTTTTTTCTGTAAAGTGTCTCCTTGAAGCCTAGAAGAGACACCCAACATAAAGGGTCCTACAACAAAGTGAACCCAAGAGATTCCCACAACTCCCCTGTTACTTCCTTGATCCTCTTGCATCCATGAGACTAATTTTTTTTCTCTTAGAATCCATTTAGGCATGTCTAACTTCTTTGACTCACTAACCTCAAAATCCATGATGTTATTCATTTTATCAACTCTTTCAACTATCTTACCTTATAATGCACTATCATTAGAAACTAATAATAGGTAATCTTGATAAGGCTCATGCTCAATTGTAACAAGAGATTATCTTTGATCTATAGGCTACTTATGACTAGTATTCACTATCTTTTCTACAACCCTTGATAACAAGAGTTTCACACAGTCCTTCCTATATGATTCTTTCTCTATTATAGAAAGTAATCCATTCTCACTCTTAGACTCAATTTGATCAACCTTTACTATCTTAGGTATCCAAACCTGAGTTTGGCCCTTCTCATATCTTCTAGGGGCTCCATAGCATTTGACATACCTTAAAGATCTCTTTACTCCACTTGTACATAATTTAGAAATAAGGCCAACCTTATGACACCAAAAGAAAGAAACATTTCTCATACATTTTAATTGAAGGTGACTAAGATCTCTCTTTAACAGATAGCTTTTCTTCAAATATTCTCTTTCCCTATGTCCAACATGATGACAAACAAAACAATGGCCATGAAAAGAATTGGAAAACCTGAAAGCATTGGGTTGCTTGATTGGATTTTTCAAATTTCCCTTTAAACTTGCATCCTTCTCACCTTGGAATGATATCTCATGATCTTTCTCAACCTTTATTATGATCCTCTCATGCTTATCTTTCAAATAACTTAGCTCAATATTCAACTGATTCCACTCTTCTTCTCTTGATTATGAACTTGAATATGCATCCTCTAGCTAATTCTTAAAACCTTGAATAGACATATAATATTATTTTTCTTCTAAATAAAACTTAGAATCAAAGATAAATACATGCTCCTTAAGAGTCTTGATCACAAATTTCAACTCTTGATTCTACTTCCTTAGTTGCTTGGCCATCTTATGCTTCCAGGATCTACCTTACAACAATTGGATTGACTCTAAAGGGACCACTCTGATACCAATTTTTAAGCACATGATTATACTAAGAGGGGGGTGAATTAGTATAAGATAATCCTTTAATATTTTTTCTTTTAATCAACCACAACAACCATAAACATTCAAGATCTAGAAATTAATAACACAAGAGAGCATAGGATTTACGTAGAAACCCTTTTGAGAGAAAACCATGACAAAATATTGCTTATATATATATTCAAAATGTTTGAAAGCACCAACCTACTAGAGACACCAATCCCTAAACCAAGCACCAACTTGATCAATTCATGATCACCAACCCACAAGAGCACCAACCCCTAGACTATGAGGCATCGACCCAAAGCCAAATTGATTCCACCGTCTATGATTGATTCTTCAATCAAATTATATATTCAAAATGTTTGCAAGCACCAACCTACTAGAGACATCAATCCCTGAACCAAGCACCAACTTGATCAATTCATGATCACCAACCCACAAGAGCACCAACCCCTAGACTATGAGGCACCGACCCCAAGCCAAATTGATTCCACCGTCTGTGATTGCTTCTTCAATTAAATGATGGCTTTACTTCTCTTACAATTTTTCTCTCACTAATTTTCTTATATAATTTATGCTCTCCTCTATTAATAATTCTCATATGATATTCTTCATTAAACTAAAACTTCCCTTCACACTTATTTTCTTAAGAGATATTCTATTTCATTTTTTTCTCTTCCTTCTCTGTCACACTTATGTGATCTTCAATAAAATTGAATGATTTTAATACTTTCACATCTCTTCTCCCTTATATATCCTTTAAAAGGATTTGTCCCATCCAAGATGCACCTCTTCATCAAAATATGTGACTGTTGACATTTTCGTTGATAATTCTGTTAACATTTATGTTCACTTTCAGCAATAATTTTGTTCACTTCTAACAACACTTCCATTCACTTCTGGAAATAATTATATTCACTTCCAAAAAAAATGTCATTCACTTCCAAACACTTCAATTTATTTCCATAAATAATTACATTTAACATTTCCTTTCATATCCATTACAATTCCTTTGACATCAATGACAATTATTCTAATAGATAAGACATGACCTCTTCCAAGTACCTATGATTCTAATGCATTATGTGAATATCATAGGGCATTAAGCCATACAAAAAATATATGCCTAGATTGAAACATAAGATACAAGATTTGATAGAGGATAACATTATTAATGTGGGTACACTCAAAGAGGCACCCAAATTAAAATGAAATGTAAGGCATTGAAAATATTCTTATATTCATTTCTAAAGCATACAAAAAATGAGTCAAGGATAACTTAAGGTGTTCAATACATGTATTAGGCACATATACCACTAGAATCATCTCACACTAGTTTAAAGGAGGCAAAACAACTACATAATATCATTGGTGTGTACCACACTATATTTCCATCTATATAACTCATCACTATTGAGAAGTGTTGTCATTGATGTCAAGGTTGATGTCAAGATACATCTAGTGAAAATGCATAGTGAGTAGTATATGAGATATGAGCCATGTGACAAGAGATAATTTAAAGGCAACATAATTATTCTTCTAATGTTGATTTTTTCAATATTTAGGTTAATTTAAGCATGTTTTGAGTACTAATCTTTGAGTATAAGGTGTCTTGAGAAGCCTAGTCTAGACTCTATGATAAGGTGTGCATAGTGAATCATGGTGAAGTAAGTAAGAAAAAACTTTTGATATATTTTTTATAACTATGTGATCATGTAATATAAGTATAGATACCTTAATAAGTGTTTCAAGGTTAGTTGTCAAGTTTCAAGTGCTTGAGAAACCTAGTCATAACACTAGTCATAACATGGTGAGACCTTGGAAAATAGTTTGAGCATAGTGGCTTGGAAAGATGGATACATAGAGGCATAATAGGATGAATTATTTTGTTTTATAATGAATATTAGGTATTTTATCAATCAAGAGAGTTTCAAGGTGAGCCTACAGGGGTAAGACCTTAAGTCTAAGTCTGTAACTAAACTAATTCTAGACCTTACCTAACCTAATGAGGTATCATGACGTGTTATCAAGGCCTATGAAGGATTAAAAGTAGTATTTTAGCATGATATAGGTTTTTATAGTTTTATAATTAGGTTTAAAATTCATGAAAAGAAACTTTAAGGTCAGATTTTAGGCCTAATGGGGTTTACAGGTCAAGGTCTAAGCAAGCAAAGAGAGAAAGTAAGCCTAATGGGGTATCAGGATCAGTTTCCAAGGAAAGTATGAGTATGTGAGCATGGATATAGGTTTTATATGTTTTTTCAAGCATTTTCACAAGGTTTGAGGTCAAATTTTAAAGATGTAGACTTGAACAAGTGTTTTAAGGTCGTTCGAGTGCATAGAATGAAGGGTTCTCAACCTAAGAAGGACTTTCAAGTGTTAATTTTCATATGTAACATATACATGAGAACCTAAGATATTCATGTTTGATTGGTAAGGTTCCTAGATCAAATTTATAGGAATTGGTTTTTGGAACAAGGGGCTAATCTTTATGAATGATCATTAAGACTAAAAGATGGTTTAAACCATCAAATAACCCTAATAGTGACCTGATATGAAAGATATTATTCTAAAGTGATTAGAATGGATTGGTATGGATATTTAAGTGATTTTATATTTTATTAAACTCTCCCAATCATCTGTAAGTATTATTATCTTGATAGGTGAGTGAGTGGACCTATAAGAAAGGCCTTATTTATCATAGATTTATTGTAGCAGTTAGAGTTGAATAAGTCAAAGTTGATAAAAGTATGTATGAAAAAGCTTTAGAATTTTATTTTATGTCAATATTTTTTTTATTAGGTTCTATCCCTTAGGTTTACTAAACTAGTCATCCAAGTTGACCAATCGCTAATAGGCTTAATGGTGCAAACGGTGAGAAAGCCAAGCAGAAGTGAGAAGATGATTAAGGATGTGCTATCATGGAATAAAGATGAATAAAAATGAGTGGATATGTTTTTAAATAATTTTAATATATGATAATTTTTTATATAAAATTTTTAGGTTAGTGGTTATAGTGAAAAAGTTACTCATAATTTGACTTCTCTATCTTAGTGAGGACTATATATAGTGAAATTATGAGATTGGTATGCAAGACCAAAATTACAATTTGACCATACTATTTGTCCATATGAGAATGGTTTTATTATCTCATAATATCATCTACATGCATCAATAATATTTTTAAATGGTCATATAGGTGGTTGAAGGTCATTGTCACCATGATTGTGCTTTAAGGCAAACTGGTAATTTTGGGTAAGCAAGTTGCAATGATGAGTTTGAGACTCTATGCCCTAAGTTAAACCATATAATTTACATGGTGTTGATATATTTTAATTTTATTTTTTATCCATATTTTTTATAATGTTTTTGATTTATTTTAAGAGGTTGAAACATTGAAGCCAAAATGGCTTGATTGGCTGAGTAAGGTCTGTGAGAGAAAAAGATAATAAATTAGTCTGCAAGACCAATAATTTACATTAGATATTATGATATTTTTATTTTATCTTATTATAAGGAATTTTTAAGATCATTTTAATTCATTTTAATCCCTTTATTATGTTTTTTTAGGTGTTATAACTTCAATTTTCCATGACTATGTTTTGAGACTAGTTGACAATTCAGAGTAAGCATTTTGCAGAGAAGAGTTTTAGCCTGTATACCTTGATTTGCGAAGTATATATCATATGGTGATGAAAATTATGTCATTTACATTATATATATATGATTTTTTTCCATGGTTTTTTTTCAAAATTGTGTTTATGCTTCATCTGTCAAGACAAACTTGATGGGTATACATAGGCATAACTATGAACAGTGTTAATGGCATGCTTCAAGTAGTGATTAGACTTGAAACTTGTTTTTGATCCTAAATTAACTTATAATGGGTATATTTTAGTTGAATATGATGTGTTAATAATATTTTATATGTTTTAATTTGTTTCAAGGAAGGTAAAGTGTAATGTATCCTAAGTAGACCTAATGGGATTAGGTCTCTATGAGACCTAAAGATGAGATAAGGCCTAATTGAGTTAAGCCAAGCCTAAAGGGAATAAAAAAAAGTTTGATACATGTTTATTATATTTCATAAGATATATTCCATGGTTGACCTAATATGGTAAGGGTGTTTGGCTAACAAATAAATTTATGAACAAGAGACTTGTATAAATACAAGGCAATTTTAGGCCTATTTGTGTGTGTAGAGGGTAAGCAAACAAATAACACATTGAAGAGTTTAAGGAGGTCTTGTATAAAATTAGTGGAGTATAGGATATATTTTATTAATAATTGATAAAGGTTATGGATATGAGAATCAATGTCATATGACCTAACCAAGTCAAGAAGAGGGCTAATTGAATGAAAAAGGCTAGAGGTCAATTTGAGAGGAATAGAAGTGTGTGAAGATATGAAGAATGATATCATCATATATTCATTGAGAAAAAATGTGGCTTGAAGTTTATCAAATAAATAAAGTGTCTGAGTTAGTGTTGAGTCATCTAGAGGGCTGGTACCTCCTTTCAAGTTGGTGCTTGCTAAAGCCTAGCTGAGTTGGTGCTTAACTAGTTGGAGTTGGTGCTCCATGTGAAGTGGGTTCTTCACTAAATTAGTTTTTGTCTTATATTATTGTATTCCATTTATATATACCAAATTTTTTTCTTCCCCTTGAGTTTTTCCCACATATGTGATGTGTTTTTATGTTTCATTCTAATGTGGATAGGTGTTTATGCTTGCAAGATCTATATGCTTGTTTAAATGTTTCATGATTGATTAAATGAGATTGTTAATAAATTTTGTGAAGAATTATTCATGCCCTTCTCAGTAAATTTTATTCCAAAATTTATTAATATATCTTGGTCATTTGAAGTAGGTATAAAAACCTAAAGGAGATCCTAGAAGCAAGGATGGCTAGCTAACAAGCTCAATGTGGTTTCTCTACCAGTAAGGTTCCATTATTCAATGGATCTAATTATGCCTTTATAACATCAATATGAAGATATATTTTATGTCTCAAGGTCATGATATTTGGTATTCAATTGTGGATGGCTATAGTGCTCCTTCTATTTCACCAATTGATGTAATAGGTAAGAAAGCTAGTGAAAACAAATCCAAGGCAATGAATGTCATTCTTTGTGGCTTATAATAGGTAGATCTTGTGAAGGTGATGAAATGTGTATCAACCAAAGAGATATGGGACAAATTTAAGACTATTTATAAAGGAAAAACCAAGGTGAATATGGATAAGTTTCAAACCCACCAAAGATAGTTTGAAATTCTGAAGATGAAACCATTGTATCCTACATATTGAAGGTTGATAAATTTGTCAATGTCATCATAGGATTTAGAGAAGAAGTGAAAGAGTCTAAAGTTTTTCAAAATGTATTGGGATCACTAAGTCCTAAGTTTGATTCCAAGGTATCTATAGTACAAGAGATGAAATATTTGGACAAGCTAGAGATGGATAGACTTCATGGCATCTTAACTGCCTCAAAGATGAGGCAAAATGAAGGAAGACCTCCCAATAAGGAAGTATCTTTCAAATTTGAGAATAAGTCAAAATTTAATAAGTTAAAGGATAAGGAATGTTCATATGTTGATGATGATCAACTAATATCCATGTTTGTAAGGAAATTGAGGTTTTTATCTAGTAAGTACAAGGGTAAGTTACCTTTCAAATGTTTTAACTATGGTAATATTTATCACTTTGCATCCGAGTGTCCTAACTAGGATAAGACTAAGCATAATGAATAGCATGATGAACATCATGGAGATGATAGGAAGGTCTATAAGCTTGACCAAAAAAAGAAATATTTTAGTAATAATTAAGGTAGGAAAGGGTCATTAAAAAAAAAGAAAAGTTTTTATACCAAAGAAGATAACTCATCTAATTTAAGTGATACAAGCACATTTGATAGTGATGATAGTAGTAATGAACATGAACATGATAATAATGAAACATTGTTCATGGCCATAGAATCAGATAGTGAGGGTTGCTCAAATGGTAAAGTCCTTGTGGTTGATGTATAATTAGATGAAGAAGAAGCTAAAGTGAATCTTGAGGTAGAATTGGTAAGTGCCCTAGAAAAGTTGAAATTCCAAAGAAGAAAGAATCACAAACTAAGATCATTGGTTAAGGACTATGAAGAGTAGATTGGTTTGTTTGAGTAGAGATTTAGTAACACTTATAAAATGTATTATGATATTAGGTTCCTATGATGTATTCACATCACATTTTTAGCACACAAGCTTAGATCATAGAAATCAGACTCATGTAAACATAGTGACAAAAAGATTAATATAGTTACACATAAATCAAACTAGAAGGACATTAGCATCCAAATTGGGACACTAGTTCTATATGGTGCTATTGTCTAATCTATGGTACTATTTTTTATTATCCTCAATTTTATTAAAACCTAGCTTGGATAGAAAATTATACCAAGTAAAGTACAAGTTTGCATAGGTTCAGTTATAGATTTATTATCTTTGATAAGATTCATACTAGTTTAGCTCAACTTCATTCTAGTTTTCTCAAATTGGGGGCATCATGCATGGAATGAAAATTCATATATTTAGTATAGATACTTATATATAGATTATTATAACTCAATCTAGAATCCATATGTTTAAATATCAGATTTGGGGGTATGTTTGTAGCATATTATTTCTATATGCTCACTTACACACTAGTTGATTAGATGGAATGATAAATTTCATGTCATTATCTACATTGTATACATATAACATCATATTAAAATTTATAGACCAATTCTATGCATTAATCCATGTACAGTGGTTAGCATTTTTGAGTGGCTCAAAGTCACCTAATATACCCAAGTGGCTATAGAGCCAATATACATAGTTAGAAATTTCTGGTTATATCTTATAGTTTTAGTTTTAGATACATTTAATACATATGGGTAGGTAATGATGTATTCATATCCTAATTAATTTTTTAAGCTACCTATAGGAGAGGGTTGGGCACACCATCAATCCAATCTAAGCTATTCATGGGTCATGAAACAACAAATAGGGGTGGGCAATGATGGAGTCAAAACTAGATTGAGTTCATAAGCCACCCACACATGAGGATTGATCAAGACATCAAATCAATCCAATATATTCATCAATTGATCACTATATACATGTACACACATAAGTTGTCACTAGTTTTATGCATTGGTTCACGTATCCAATGAGGTGTATTCATCCCTTTCCTCTCTCTTATCCCTTTACCATTTTTACTCAATTTTAATTCTTTACTTAGTTTAGTATTTGCTTTTATGTCTCTTAAGTAAAGACTAATTTATGCATGTTTCACTTTCAAGACATACATTTAATCATTCTTGACATAATTAGACCTAGCTTCATGGGCTTTACCTCTTAGGTAAGTCCAAGTACACTTCTTTTTCCTTTATCTTAGTCTTTCCACTTTCATGTATTTATAAAATAAAAGGGGGAAATGTAATCACTAAAAGTGTTATTTAAGTTTTAAAAATGATACTTGAAACTACTTATCTTTGAATTATCCCTAAACCTATCTTAGATCATATTTTCACACTTATCTAGCCTTCATGTAGGCCATGGGAATCCTTAGTCATCCCTAAAGCAGTCCCAAACCCTCATTATTGTACCCTAGCCCTTCATGCCTAGTGTTCTACCACTTAGACACTATCTCCATAATAAGGAAAGTATCACCACATCACACTAGTTTCCCAATAATGGTGTTAATTCCCTTTCCCTCCCTTTTTTATAAATGAATATCTTTTCAAATCTAAAACCTCCTAGGGTTGGCTTAGACCTCTTTTATCACCTGCACAAGCATCAAAATGGTATAAATACATGAATTTTATCCCTCTAACACATTATGTAAATTATATTTAAAATACACATTCAAACTTAGAACAAGATGTGAAAAATTAAAGTTATCAATCCCTATTCTACCCTACTTATGCATACTACCATCTATAGTAGTCATAAGCTTAGATTACCCATATTTCTAATCTCAATCACATTCACATCATTTAATTAAAATATTATACTAGATTCACTTACAATTACACCAATATTTATGTGGGGATAAATACATCATGGTTTATCCCTCTTTAGATTATTGGTATGTAGTCAACTCTCATTAGACCAGGGTGTTGAGGATGCCCAGCCTACCCCACTAACAAACACACTTTTAGCTTATAATAATTAGATGCCCTAAAAATATGGAGGATTAGGGTTTTCTTATATATTCAATAAAAATATGAAATATATAAGGTTTATTAACTTTTTCACACATTAAAAAACCTCACAGATCTAGACATAGGTACACTTAGAAGTTTGGGATAGTCTTACATAGAGGACACTACCACCAAAATAGGGACACTAATACCACATGTCCAATAATGGAATTAATGTAAAATTAGGGTAGAATTATAAATGAGGTATTATAACACTATGATCCTATTTTTGACACTTATACCATCCTTTACCTTAATTTCCAACCTCTAGATCATCTATCTCAGTCATTTTCTAGCTAAGTTATTACTTGCATTATTTATTGATATTTTTATGAAGGTTAAAGTTAGTCAATTATATAAAAAATTAGTGGGTATATTTATTTCATATTATTACCTTGATTTATTATACTCATCTCTTTAACAAACATAATATTTATACTTACTAAGTCTTAAAATGTTAAAATAGTGATAGAGTTTTTACAAACAAATTCTTAGTGAAAAATCTCATTAGTAAGATTTTGCATATAATATGACCAATTATATTATTCCCACTACACATGAATTTCACTTAGGATGTTAGTAAATTATATTTTTTCCACTTTCACATAGGGTGTTATTAATTATCTTTAAAAAATCAAAATCCAATTATGATTGTTTGAATTTGGATTTTGAAATGTTTGCTCAATAGTGGCAATGATATCATCCAAAATTATGAAATTAATTAACAAAGACAAATGTACAATGTGTCATGGATTCTTCAAACATATACATAACATTGGGGG
Organism: Torreya grandis; assembly: GCA_037957365.1. Lineage (NCBI taxonomy): Eukaryota > Viridiplantae > Streptophyta > Pinopsida > Cupressales > Taxaceae > Torreya > Torreya grandis. Next base: position 6,876,041 of record JARHVA010000037.1, read on the forward strand.
TAATTCAAACATGTGATATTCATTCTTTTAAATTATTTATGATTGTGTTTATATGGTCTTAATGGTTTTTATTTGTACATTGAGAGACTTGTATCTAAGAAAACATAAATTATTCTACTTGCCCTAGAATGGTCACAATATCTAAATCTTATGAAAAATAAAGTGATTTTTAGAGGCATGTGTTGAGGGTTAGTAGGCCTCTACAACACCATCTAAACATTAAATTGTATAAATTAAAGTAAGTTAATAGATATACAAACTTTAGGTTGGTGTTAAAAATATACCATGGGAAATGTTATCTTTCTAAAACAATCAATTCACTTTTTTTTGTTATATCTCTAGAATTTTTGTGAGTTATTAATAATTATATATGAATTCTTAGGGTGTTTTTTATTGTTTCTTTGTACTAAATGAACTACAATGACTGTATAATTATAAACAATTGATTTCAATTAGGACCATATTGGTGTGCCAAAATTAACACCAAATTAGCTAAAGTGAAAAAGAATGAACATGAGAATGGGTGCATCTTGACTTGGTGAATATTAAAATAAGGGTCCTATATTATTAAAGGCACTTTGGATAGATTCAAGGGCATCTTAAGTATTCTAGACACCTAAAATTATCAAATATGGATCAATGGTCAAACATTACACTTCATTTTTTATAATGGAAGTAAAAAAAAGCTCATTTCTCATAAATTAGTTTTACATTATAATAATAAAATCCATAAAGGCTTACAAAATAAAAACATAATATAATGTCAATTAAATTCTATATAGGCACATGTACAATGTCAATAATACATAGATTTCCATATGGGCATACAATAAATGCATACATTTCCATATAGGCATATAAAAAAGTACATGTAAGACATGAGATAATCATCAAATAGCCTCCCTCTCTTTTCCTTCCTCGAAGAAGACTCTCCCTAGGATGCTCTATTGGTATATAGAGATCCCTTGAATGCCTTGTATTTCTCCAAGATCTGATTGCATGTCCTATGCTCATTGCTTGTTTACAGTTGAACCTGTTCAAATACAAGGATTATTATAAAATTAACATAAAATACATACAACCAAGTTAACAAATTAATTTTTGAATAGAATTAAAAAACATTTAAACATTCACTTACTATAATCTTATGATCCCACTAAATATAATTTTAAAGCTTGATTGGGTTAGTGGCAAGTTGAGCTTCACAAATAGGCATCTAAAATAATAAAGAAACATGAGAATTTTCCCTACTAATCATCTAAATGGGACTATCATAGGTCATGAGACAATCATCCCTACACAATACATTCACATAAGTTATATTTTTTGGTTAAGTATGTAATAAAATTATTTAGAAAAATCTACTTTACAATTCAAAATTACAAGTTAATATGTACCTCTATGAGGGCTTGTGTGGATGGCATTACTACAGTAGTGCCTGTCCATCTCCACTTGCAGTGATGAAGGATTGTCTACTTGAGACATCAACTAAATAGATGAACTTAGTTTTCTATAAAGTATCAAATATATGTGGTAATTTTTTATCCTTTATTAAACTAAGAGTGTAAGTGTTGTAACATCAATCTATACCCTTAGAGAGGGTTATTTAATGGGAAAGCAAAAGGATAATGAACTAAGAAGGTTATCCTTCATGAATTCATCATACACAAGCATACTAAGCACTAATTAAAGGCAAGAGACAGACAAAGAATTAATCTTATTGCTTCAAGAGGTAGTTCTTACAATATTTTGATAGGGTTTAGCCTTATCAAATGAGCACCCTTTTGCAAGAGACTCAATGAGAATCCTTGTCTTCCAAGAAAATGAAAATTTTAAAAATTGAGAACCCCTACTATGTATAATAAAATGTGATCATGTTGAAAATGGAGAAGAGAGAAGAGGGAGTACACATCATTTAATGAGTTATCACCTTTTAATGCATGCTTTGTCATATTTTGGTCCAATCAGGACTAGTCGATCATCACAAATTAACTTAACTTAGCTCTAGTAGTCTTCAAGTTATTATCATTAGTTGACAGATCCACTAGAAGACAAGAATTAATTTTGCATGATGAGTCATGATTCTTACTAGGAGGGAAGATCCTCAAAGCTTATGAATAGGATTAAATACTCCATTGTGATACTTTAATCCCTAGATCCCTTTGTTATGATATTCCATGCCATCTCCACTTGCTTCATTATGTGGGAAACGTCCTTATATCCATGTACCTAATAGAGCCATGGCCAAGTCTTATTTTTGTTGCTATTTTTTAGATCTAGGTCCATATCGAAAGATGAGACACTCCTTCATAGTCACCCATAGCTACCCTATGATCATAGCTCCATTATAGACAAAAAAAATAATCTAAATTATTGGTTTTCCTATATTCATTATGTTGATGTGTACCTATAGACTACATAATGTCATTTTGGACTATATTAGGTCTAAATAGACCTATTCTATCTTTACAGGAACTGATAATTCACCATATGCATGGATCTTTCTTTTAATATTGGTGAACACACTCAAGATAATATTGTAACCTTTAAAAAATGGACCTTATGTGTTATAAATCTATGAACCATAGGTATGTATTAATCTTCAATGGTGCCCCTTTATGTCCTCTAACCTGATCGCATGACTATGACCACTTCATTGAATTTAATAGAGTTATAATGGTGATGGGATGATGCTTTTTATGACTTGTTTTCTTTGGTAAAAAATGGCTCCTTCTACCTCTAATGAGAAAAGCTTCTAGTTTAACTTTACACATTGAATATCTACTCAGACCAATCAGATTGTGCCAAATTATCTTTGTTCCTATTGATCTCATGGATTTTTGTTGTTATATCTTTAACTTTTTTACCTCCTACACACTGTGGATCTCCCTAGTATGAATGAATACTAGCCTTTGATCTAGATCCTCTGAATCCTTGACTTTCACTTATAACATTGGATTAAGATGTATGATTGAATGTGTACCATTTATCTTGCTTAGACACATCATTTTAACTCAAATGAATAATTCATGAATCTCAAAATTTATGTATACGTACCCATATTTGATGTCCACATAAATGTCTTTGACATTTGAATGAATGTCTTAGGATTTTTTAAGCCCAACAGTTATTTATCATGGCTTTATTTTGATATTTGTGAACCCATAATTTTACATCCACATGACCATCATTGACATCTGCATGACCATCAATATTTGAACCCCAATGGATCATTGTTGAGCTTTATTTTGACATCCACATGAATGTTTCATTCTACAAGTTAAACTTTGATGACTTATATATTGAGATAGAGAACTCATTGAGACATGAAATTTATAGAGGATGATATTGGCCTTAAGGGCATCATTTTCATGTGATCCTTCATCCCCATGAGGCTTTCTAGTCATACTTATAGAATACACAAGTAATCTGACCCATCCATTTTTGAATGACATCCTAATGATGATCTGGTTCTTTTTAGACTTGTGCAAGAAGTTATTGTCCCTTTAGAAGGATCTAATGAGTTTCTAAGCCTTTATACAACTTAATTCATGCTCCTAAATGCTTGAAACATCATGAAAACTTGGTGGTCTTCTTCATTTTGAAATATTACACCTTTTTTAAGATCTTCCTCTCAAAGATCAACAAAGCACACTTTAATCTTACTTAAAGTGTTTCAAAAGCTTTATGAGTAATATGTTATTTTTCTTCATTATTTGGGTCCACTCGTTCCATCCAAAACTTTATTTAGTTGATCACTCCATACAAAGACATTTATAAATTTATCCATTCAAATAGATTTATGTATGTAGGCCAAAATTGGTCAACATTTTTGGAGACATCATGGGGTTGTATGCCTATTATGCAAGAGACTAGTATCCTTGAATAGATCCATGAGGCACACAAAGTCACAGTCTTTTCTCTTAACTAATGTGAGACTGATAGAAGTCTGACCTTTATTGAAACCTTTCTTTGAATTAAAAAGGAATTAAAAAATAATAATAAATGCCCAAAGCACTTATTGAAAGGGAAACACACAACTGAAATGAAAATGTGCATACAACACTTAGAGGAAAGCATTAAAAACTACTCTAATATGATACAATATTGTATAGCAGATGCAAATTTTATAATAAAAAAGTTTTAAATAAATGTCATTGACTAGGATGGGTAATACCTCTCCATCCAATTGGGCAAGTTGAAAAGCATTATGTTGTTTGCATCCATAGATCAAATAAGGACCACTCCACGAGCTATTAAACTTGGTGTAGTTGCCTAGATTTTCCTTATTTGAGTCCCACCCAAGGACTAAGTCCCCTTCCTTAGATTCTCTTGTTATGTCTCTCTTTTTAAAGGCTTTTTTGACATGATCTTGATGTGACTCCAATGTCTTCATTTCAAGGTCCCTAGTTTTATTAAGCTCCATGAGATCTACCATCCTTACACTCATAGGCTCACTCACCATCAACTCAATCTGATCAACTAACTCTAATGCAAGTAATTCAAGAGAAATGAGAAATTTGGCTTCCCTTCCATATACAAGGGCATATGTAAAATTTCTAATAGTAATTTTGGGAGTCACTCTGTCAACCCATAAGGTTGTCCTTATATTTGTATGCCACACTCTTTGATTCTCTTCCATGGTCCTCTTGATAATAGTTATCAAGTTCTTATTGGTGGACTCTATCAGTCCATTACCTTGAGGTTAGTATTTGGAAGATGTGTTAAGGTGGATGCCCAAATTAAGTGCCCATTCACTTGTCTCCATGCCAACAAATTTTAATCCATTATCTAATATTATAGTAATTAAGACCCCAAACCTAGTCACTATGTTATCATAGAAGTCTAACACTATTGTTTCATTAGCTTCATTCAAGGCAATTTCCTCCACCCACCTGGTGAAGTAGTTAGTTACAAAAATCACCCATTTATGTCCTAAACTAAAAGGAGGATTGATCATATCTATGAAGTCTAAGCCCCATTGCATGAAGAGTTACTCTACCTGAATTGGGCTAAGTGGAAGAGCTATTAATCTATGATTTCTTACAAATAGAGCATATTTTTGGCATTTTCTAACCGATACATAGGCATCTTTGAAAAGGCTAGGCCAATAATAGGCATCTCTCATTACCTTTTTTACTATTGTTCTTGGAGTAAAATGGCCTCCTATAGGTCCATCATAAAACTACTCCAAAAGCTTTGTCACTTGATTGTCATCAATGCACCTAAGAAGGACCCTATTGAGGTCCCTTCTGAAAAGAACACCATTAACTATAGCATAAGGTATGGAATGAAGCTTGAAATACCTTCTTTTTTCTTTGTCCAAACCTTGAGGAAATTCTCTTATCATCAATAAATGGGTCATATCTTGGAGACAACTATTTTGAAGTGGAGGTGTTTCTAATTATGAGTTGTTTTGTGTCACAAAAATTACCTCTTTGTCCTCTTTTAGGTCTTCCACCATATACTCACACAAGCCTTTACCTGTTACTATATTGGTGAATTTTAAATCCATATCATACTCCATGACCCTGGTAATCCATCCTACTCTTTTCTCATTTAAATCCTTATTGAGGAGAAAGTCCCTCACTCTAAGATGAGATACCATATGACCAACCTTACTATTGGAGAGCATTGGTCTAAAATTATTTAGGACCTGAAGAGCTAAAATAACCTAATTTTATATGAAGGTATAATTTACCTCATATCCCTCTAGCCCTTGACTAAAAAAGGCAATTGGTTTCTTAATTCCTTCACTATTCTTCTACATCAACATAACTAATATTTTGTCAATATTGGAAAAGGTTTACAATATAAAATCCTTTGATAAGTTAGGATTTATGAATGAGGGTGCTTGGGAAATGGCCTTCTTGATGGCCTCAAATGTTTCCTTGGCTTAATTTGAAAAAGTAAACACTTGGATTTTTTTCAACATGGTGGTGATGGGTTTGACTAGGTTTGTAAAACTAGGTATAAACCTTCTCACAAAGTTTATTCTCCTAAGGAAGCTCTGGATTCCTTTCTTGTGCTTGGGTAGAGATAGGGCTAAGATAACACTTATTCTATTAGGTTCAATGGATAATCCCTCATTTGAGATAATGTGACCCAAATTTTTGCCTTCATGGTTGGAAAACACACATTTTTGGGGATTTAAAGCGATCCCATACTCTTTGTATCTCTCAAAGATCATCTTTAGATGGTCCATGTGATCTCTAGCCTTCTTAAATAAAACTATGATGTCATTCAAGTAGACCATCACCATTTGATTCAAAAACCCTTGGAAATCCATGTTGATTGTCTTTGAAAGGTTACTCCAGCATTTGAAAATCCAAAAGGCATCTTTTGGTAAGAATATGTGCTCCATTTTGTAGTGAATGTAGTCTTATATTGATCTTCTTCTCTCACCAGTACCTAATTTTATCCTAAATATCCATCCAAGAGGGAGAATAATTCTAAACTAGAAATTATTTGAGGTATTTGCTCCATTAATGGCAAAGGATAGTGATCCTTTAAAGAGACTTTAGATCCCTAAAGTCAACACACAATCTAATCTCACCACTCTTTTTTCTCATAGGTACCAAATTAGTTACCCATGAGGAGTGCTTAATGGGAAAGATGATCTTAGATTCAATCATCTTGGCAATTCTTTCCTCATAAGCTCTTTTATTTTGGGTTTTATAGGTCTCTACTTCTACCTGAAAAGCTTGGCATTAGCCTCTATCTCTATAGTATGTTGGGCCATCTTGGGATCAAAGCTTCTAAGGTCACTATATTTCCAAGCAAATATGTCTACATATTATTTATAGAGTTTTATGAAAGCATGCCTTTCATATTTAGTGCTAACCTTGCCAAGTTTGAGGAGCCTATCATTGAAGATAAGAAATCTTTCATAGTTATCTTCATTAGTTGGCATCACTACCTTGAATTTTCTCATATGATCTCCCTCATGGAAAAGACCTTCAAGGGTGACAAGCCCTTTAGGAAGCTTATTAGATATTAATTAAACTATTTACTCTTCATATTGACATTGAAACTTTTCTTGGTTCATTAAAGAGAATTATGCTTCCTAATATAAGAATTAAGCAATTTATTTATCATTATCAAAGACCTACCAATGATATTTATTATCTATTACTGATGGTCTCACCACCACTTTTACATGTGGCTTCACCTTAGTCTTTTTCAAATCATTGGGGATATCAAATTGAGCTCCCTAGTTGCTAACCTATCAACATGTTGATTGTGGCTTCATGGTATGGCTTGGATGTTAAAAGCCTCAAAATCCTTAGTTAAGTCCCACACTATATGTTTATATGAATTCATCAAGGGATTCTTGGTGATATTCTAGTTTCTAACCTAGTGCACTACTAGCTCACTATCTACATAAACTTGTAAATGCTTGATTCCTCTATTATTATCCCATTGAAGGCCATGGATGAGACCTTCATATCTTGATACATTGTAATAGAAACTAAATCATAACATGTAAGAAGATAAATATTTGTCACTTGAGGGGGATACCAGCATTTCACCTATACCCACTCCATGTTTTCTCCTTGAACCATCAAACAATAATTTCCATAAGCCACTAGCATCTTCATTAGGTCCAATGAGGGATGACATCGACTGATTCTCTTCATGCAAGTAGTAGACACCCATGTCCCTCTCTTCAACTCCTTATAAGGGATTTATTGATTGATTTTAATTCTATAGCTCATCCAAGAACATGTCTGGTATCTCCTCAGTATGAGTGTTTATTATCCCTACCCACCATATGTTCATCTTCGTCTAAGATGGTGCAATTAATTTTTATGCTATCTGGCCCATAAGGTTCTATATGGAATTATGAAATGGGCTTAGCCTTAATGGATACCTTGGTTCTATATCTTGTACTAAATGTCATGTATGACCAATTTTCTACAAGATAACCTCTAATATTTGTAGTGAATTATCTAGATAGACATAGGGAAAAATAAGGAGGCACATCTTGGATCAATAAAGCTTGGACCACTATGACATCAAGACAAGCATGTAGGGTCAAGTTAAGGTCTTTGATGATATTATATGGATTGATGGAAGAAACATCAAGCTACAACACTCCCTTATATTGGGTCTTGTACTTTAAACCAAGCTAGTTTCCTATAGACTTTGACATTATTGAGGTGTTGACCCCACTATCTACCAGGAAATTATGTATTAAAGTGTCACCAATGATTATTGAAATGTAGAAGGGAGGAGTTTTAACCACCTTACCTAATTTCCCTTCACTTTGTCCTTTGGTTGCATTGGTAAAAACCTCATTCACCTTACTTAATGGCTTATCTGTAATTGGTGTAATATTAATCTTGGATAGACCCTTTTGAATAATATCCACATAGCTAGGAATGGAAAGCATATCCCACATTGGTGCATTCACATTTGACTTATTCATTTGTTCTATAATGTTGATGGGTGAACCACCAACGTTTGGTTGTGCTTTGGGAGCCACAACTATACTTTGAATTTATGTTTTGGGGAACAAAGACATTCCCTTAATCTTGATATCTTGGAGCTATTGGAACCTTTAGAATAGAAATAGATCTAATTAGCTTTGATATTGAAGGAGTAATGGTAGGAGGCTCTTTGACTACTTCATGGTTACCATTTATGTGCCTTCTTTTAAATCTTATATTAGTTACTATTGGGATATATGCCTAGCTAGAACTAGCCTACTAGTTGAGTGCATAACACTCCTATTGCTCATAATTCACCATTCTATCAACTAATTGGCTTAGTCCTTGATAATGGTTTTGACCTTGTTGAGGCTCTTCTAGTCTTGTCATCATGGGAACCTCTATGTTCTAAGCTATAAGATCTTAATTATACCCATAATGTGTAGCCTACTGCCATTGATCATTGAAAGCTTGGTTGAGGTTAGTGTTTGGGACAATGGATTTCCCAAAAGACTAATTTTAAGGCATAGTACCCTCAATTTATTGAGAAATATTATTTTTAATAGTTACCAAAATATTGGAATTGCTTGTAACATTTGAATTATAGTTGTTTTATCTATTGTATCTAGGCTTCCCTTATCCTTGGTTTTGACCTTGGCCTTGTCCTTAGAATTTTCCTTTATAGAGTGGCTTGTTTTTTTGATAATATTACTACTAAGGTTGATATGAGGCTTAGTGAGGTTATTTGAAAGATTATTTCCTCTTAACATTTACTAGTTCATTTCCTAAATATTGGAGCATGCTCTTAAGCTCTTAAAAGTTCTTTTGTTCTTGGGAATCACTACATCCACTAATGGAAGCCTTTTCTTGCTTAGGTGAGGGTATAGAAACAATTATAGGCATAGGAGGAATGACATCCATGGGAGGAATAGAAATAGAAGATGGTCTAATCTAAGGGAATAAAGGTATTGGTGGTCTAAGTGTAAGCTTTCTATCTTGCACCAAAAAAAATTCTACTTTAATTGCCACCTCATATGCATTTGGTAATGTGTTCCCTCCCATAGACTGGATCATTACTGAAATATCACTATTAAGGGATTTTAAATAGTATAGGAAGGAAAATTTAGGGGTAGGTCTAACAGAGATTGGGATTTTGTCTCATGTTTTTTGGAACCTTGTATTGAAATCTTACATGACCTCATGAGGGGATATTTTAATTGTAGTTAATTTCTCTGCAAGTGATAAATGGTCACTTTTGTCCTCAAATATTTTATTCAAAGCCTCTTATAATTGGTCCCATGTGGCAATGGAATTAACAAAAAGGATTCTATACCAATCTAAGGCTGTACCCTTGAAATAAATGGCTAGTAACCTAATTGCTACATTTTCCTCATTGATATCATGAATGTTAAAAAAGTTAGCTATATCCATGAGGTGCTTAAAAGGGGTTTTAGCTTGGTATCCTATGAAATAAGGGAAACTTTTAAGGTCTGATAATAGAATAGGATCATACTGAGGGAGGGCTAGAGGACTTTGGCCATTAAAAGCCATAAAAGCTCTAGGGATTGCCATGGTTATGAAAGGGTTTAATAAATGTCTTCTTGTAGGGGTAGGCCTTGAAAGTGATTTGGGAGAAAATTTGCCTTTACATAGATGTGTGTTAACAAACCTTAACCTTTTTACTAAATTTAAAGGAAATTTAAAAAATTGAAAGGGAATACCTCTTGAAGTTGACCTTGTTGTCACCTTTGGCATGAGAGACAGCTACTGCTTTACACCAGAGTGTTAATTGTTATTTTGGATTTGCCAAATATCATTATGTGAAGTTATAGTTGTTGCAAACTGATCAAACTAACATCAAATGTGATCAATATTTTCTTTAAATTATGTCCCACTAGGCATGCCAAAAACTATTATAACATCAATCTACACCCTTAGAAATGGTTATTTATGCCCCTTCTAATTGAGCTATAATATTGGGATAACCCCAAGATGTGGATAACCTATGGTGGGTTTAAACCTCTGAAGAAGGTCAGCTTCCTCTTAATGATCACCTAAACTAATGATTGCATAGGTAAAATGGTAATAAGGGGGAAAAGTGATCCTAATAAGGTTAAAATTTGATGCACCAAAAAATATGGACACTCACATGAGCTTGAACCCACACTAGACCAGCATAAGACAATTATAGCTCACACAACCTCACAATCTTGCTAATTTCATAAGTGTTTCATAGAATAGGTTTAGATAGAACAATAATCTAGACCTATAATAGCTTTAAAACACCTTAAAATAATCAATCAAAAGGATAATGATCTAAGAAGGTTAACCTTCACAAATTCATCATGCACAAGCATATTAAGCACTAATCAAAGGCAACAGATAGGCAAAGAGTTAATCTTGCTTCTTCAATAGGTAGTTCTTAAAATATTTGGATAGGGTTTAACCTTATCAAATGAGCACCCTTTTTCAAGAGTCTCAATGAGTATCCTTGTCTCCTAGGAAGATGAAATTTTTAAAAATTGACAACCCATACTATGGATAAGAGAATGTGATCATGTCAAAAATGGAGAAGAGAGAAGAGGGAGTATGCATTAGTTAATGAGATATCACCTTTTAATGCATGCTATATCATCTTTTAGTCCAATTAGGACTAGTCCATCATCATAAATTAACCTTCCTTATCTCCATTAGTCTTAAATTTATTCTCATTAGTTGATAGATCTACTAGAAGATAAGAACCAATTTTGCATGATAAGTCATGATTCTTACTAGGAGGGAAGATCCTAAAAGCTTTTTAATAGAATTAAATGCTCCATTTTGTTACTCCAATCCCCATATCCCCTTTTTTATGATCTTCCATACCATCTCCACTTGATTTATTATGCAGACAAGCTTATTATATCAATGTACCTAATAGAGCCATGCCCAAGTCTAATTTTTATGGCTATTTGTCAGAGCTAAGGCCATATCAAAATATGAGACACTCCTTCATAGTCACCTATATCTTCCCTATGATCATAGCATCACTATAGATAGAAAACCAATCCAAATTATAGGTTTTCCTATATTCATTATGTTGATGTAGACCTATGATTATGTAGCCTCATTTTGGACTATATTAGGTCTAAATAGACCCATTCTATCTTTATAGGAATCAAGAATTCACCATATGCATGGATATCTATTTTAAGAATGGTAAACATAGTCACAAGACAATACTACAACCTTCAAAAGATGGACCTTGTATGTTATAAATCTATGAACCATAGGTTTGTATTGATCGTTAATGGTGCCCCTTTATGTCTTATAACCTAACTGCATGACTATGTCCACTTCATGGCACTAAATCGAGCTCTAATGGTGATGGGATGATGCTTTGTAGCACTTGTTTGCTTTGGTCAAAAATGGCTCCTTTGACCTCCAATAAGAAAATATTCTAGTTCAACTTTTCCCATCAAATATTTACTTGGACCAATTAGATTATGCCAGACTATCTTTATTTCTTTTAGTCTCATAGATTCCTACTGTCATATCCTTTAATTTTTGACCTCCTATGCACTGTAGATCTCCTTGGTATGAATGAATGCTAGCCTTTGATATAGATCCTTTGACTCTTTGACTTTGACTCATACTATTGGATTAAGATGTATGAGTGAATTTATACATTGATCTTTTTAGGAGCCACCATTTAAACTCAAATGGATAATTCACAAGACTATCATTGATGTTCATGTGATCATCAATCTTTGAACCCTAATGGATCATTATTGAGATTTATTTTAACATTCATGCAAACATTTTGTTCTACAATCTAAACTTTAAAGACTTATATCTTGAGATAGAGAACTCATTAAGACATGAAATTTTCAAAGGATGATCTTGGCATTAAAGGCATCATTTACCTGTGACCCTTTGGCCCCATAAGGATTTTTGAGAATACTTATAAAATGCACAAGTAAGTTGACCCATCCATTTCTACATGGCATCTTAATGATGGTCTAGTTCTTTTTGGACTTGTGTAAGAAGACGTTGTCCTTTTAGAAGGCTCCAATGAATTTATAAGCATTTGTGTAACCTGATTCATGCTCTTGAATGCTTGAAACATCATGAAAACCCATTGGTCTTTTTCATTTTACAATCTTAGACCTATTTCAAGATCTAACTCTCAAAGATATAAAAAGCACACTTTAATCTTATTTAAAGTGTTTCAAAATATTTATGAGCAATATGTGATCTTTTCTTTATTATTTGGGTCCACTCATTCCATCCAAAACTCTACATAGTTGATCAGTCCTTACCAGGACCTTTAGAAACTAGTCTATATAGGTAGATTTTTGTATGTAGGCCAAAATTGGCCAATAGTAAGATTAACTCAAAATTTTACCTCTATATAAGTAAAAGGTGTCATGTTAAAATAGGCAGATGTAGTAGTGGATAGGCTAGTAGTTTCATCCACTTGTAGTGATGGAGTTTCTACTCTAGATATCAACTGAGCAAACAAGGTCTCACTTAGTTTTCTATAAAGTATAAAAGATTTATGGCAATTTTTTATCCTTTATTAAATCAAGAGGGTAAGATTAACTCAAAATTTTACCTCTGTAGAAGTAAAAGGTGTGATAACACATGTCTATGTAGTATTAGATGGGCCTGTAGTTGTCTCGGTATATGTAAACAAGAGTTACATAAGATCAAATCCTATAAACTTGGATTATGATGATGAAGGTGCCATCTCCTCTTGAAACATAAAAATTACATATATATTATTCATTTTCTATTTAAATTAATTGTTATATTTTAAATTTGTAAATATCACTTAAATTTTGTGTGATATTTATATAAAATATTCCTGTATCAATGTATTGGTTGATGACTACACACCAAATGTGTGTGCCAAAAAAATTTCACTCAATATTATATCATCCAACCCCCTTAAACCATCATCATTGTCATCATCAAAAGGTCTTATACATATAACTTGACAAGATCTATAAGGATGGGGTCAGGTGAACACATTAGGTGTCATATCTCTAGCATCAATCACTGAAAGCCTACTTGTATGTTGAACAAGTGTATTAGTAAGCACACTAAGTGTATGCAGAGTGTCGATCTCCATGACCTCCTTCACGATAGAGTGGATATCAAGTTAAAATGGATTTTGGGTAGGTATCTATGTAGTTAAATTAGGTGCATGATGTGCACCTAGTCAATCCTGGGCAAAGCCTTTCCCTCAGTCCTAAAACTCACCATAATAAAAAAAATGAAATCTCATTAAAGATAAACTCATAGTAGAGTTTCCTTAAAAAATACAATGGGACTTCATGGTTGTTACATGGTGGATAATAAAACATAGTCCATCATCAATCCTATAAATTGTCTTTGATCAAATTATGTTGGCACCTATGGATTGGGAAACATTTAGAGATTACTGGAAATGGTGCATTGGTAGTTGGGTTAATGAATAACACATAAATGGTCACTTTTGATATTTCTTTATTTTTGACCTCATGTGCTAATAATTTTTAATCATAATAAGCCCTACAACTATTATGATATGATTTCAATTTATCAATTTGACTTGTTATCAAGTCAACTTAACCCAATATAGACTCTAGGTTATTGGCTAGATAGGTGTGGTGGGTGTTGGTGGATGTGGGATCCCTCATTATCCTAATTACTTGCTTAATTTCATTTTTTTTTCCATAATGTGTAAATCTATATCCTCTTAGATATTTGGGGATCTTGTGGAATTGTAGGAGGGTTAGATGGAGGAATATGAGGGTTAGGTAGAGGGTTAGCTAGAATATTAGGAAGGTTAGGTGGAGGGTTAGCCAGAGGATTAGGAGGGTCAGGTGGAGGGTTAGTCATAGGATTAATAGGGTTAGGTGTAGGGTTAATAAGATGGGTATGGTATCTTGTAGTCAATTGTTATATTTCAAATAAACAATTTATAAATTAAATAATGTAAAAAATAAAAATTTGGTAAATTAAAAGGTTAATATGTACAATTTTTTATCACTTGCCTTGTCTACATGGTAGCATTGTGAAGTTTGAGATGTGTCAAGATTTCCAATGGAATTATGGAAAGTTTTGAGGTCTTTAGAAGAGAAAATTGAATGTATAATAGTACTTAGGAGTTGGAAAAATGCAGAATGGTAGAATTCAATTGTGGGATTTTAAAAAAAAACACACAAGTAATGTGTATGCATTATGTCTCAATAATTACCAAGCTAAAATGAGAATAATGCATATGAATTATAGGATATGTCCATAGAATTGTCCCCCAATTCCATGCACATACCCTAATGTTGTTGTGTTACTTGGTGTGATCATTGACTATGTATTACATGGTGTGACTCATATTCTATGTGATATTAATTTTTTTGTGTGACTTTTACTTTGTGAAATTCATTTTTATGTGTGACTCTTATTCCATGTGATATTGAGTGTTATCTTGTGTGTGTCATGGCCATGACACTATGTGTTATGTGGGGATAGATCTAGGATTTTCTACTAATATTTTGATTTTATGATTCATCTCAATCATCTTAATACTAGTGTATGATGCCATGATTCATATCATGCATATTTTATGATTTTTAGTACTCAATGTTTATATTATCATTACTAAGATTACTATTACCACATGCCTCATTGATACATCTACTTGACATGATAATTATATACCTTAGGATACATTTTTATTATATGCTATGATAATTTAATATTTATATGACGACATAATCTAATTATGTTAGCACGTGCTTTCACCTTTTATATATAACATGATGTGTATAACTCCTTTCTTATTAGATGAGTTATTTTTAGGCTACATCTATAATCTCAAAATGGGGAATACACAATGTGCTTGTCTTAGAGACTCAATCCTTCACATATAGATAATTTAAAATTTGGATTAGATTACATAATTTATATTGGCACATTTTGATTCATATTGGCATAGATTGATTCAGATTTAGATAAATTCACATAAATTGGGAAATAACTTGACATGGATAGGGAGCATATTCAAGGAATGTGTGAGACATTCTATAGGATTATGAGTGAAATTTGATAGATATTATGATATTGTGACATAGGTTATATCAAAATTCATAGGTAATTAGATGGAGTAAATTGAATGATAAATTATGTCATTCCATATACTCAAATATACATAGGTTGACATATATTGAATCTAAAATTCATATACAATGGTTGACTCATAATTCTCAAATATATATACAAGCCTATTTGGGACTCCCTCATTTTATTAGAACCTATTTTTATACCACTTTTATTAAATTATAATGAGTAGTGTGGTTCAGGTTTTGTGTATCTCAAATTTCTCATCACTTGTCCATCTTCAATGAGGGTTTGGGCATATATCTTCTCAACACATGATTTTAACATTAGTATCTCTTTAGGGCATGATCACCCCATTCTCCAATGACTTTATAAGGTATCTTAGTTTTCATACCTATAGGGGTATTCATTCCTTGTTTTTTCAATTTCAAATATTTTTAATAAGCTAGATTAATTAAAATTTTCTATCATATGTGGTCACTAATTTTTGCATTTTATATTTTAAGTTTTACATGGATTAAGCTAAAAAAACATGACATACTTGAAGACACCAAATACAATTACACTTAGGTGCTAAATTTCTCACTCTTCTTTTTATTCTATCATTTTAAATACTATACTAAAAGTGAGGAATTATTTAGACATAAATTTTGTATTAGATACTTAATAATGTCAATTTTGACCAATCCTTAATACACATGAGTTGTATCAACACAATTTACTCTTGCTCACATTCTCTCCTAGCCATTTATCTACCTATGGGCTCATCCTTCCTAATTTTTCATCATTTACACATAGGATATCCTTAGTCTATGCCCAACATTTTATCATCTTAATCAAATTGTTATTATTCTCTAGATCACTATATTCTCCATCCTAGACAGTTCTAGCAATAGTCAGATAATATTAGTTACATGTAGCATCTAACTTTGCTAAAGGTGGCCAAAGTTATCTAAATTAATATTTTAAAAAAGCAAACCCTTCCTTTAGGTCATCATGCATGTTTAAAATGTTAATTATGAATATAAATTACACAAATACTCTCCTATATATACACATCAAGCCTAATTATATTCCTATCTAAGAATTTATCTAGAAAGCATTTTTCACTTATCTATAATTGTATTGACACATTAAGGAATGCATTTGCACATGTTTGAGGAATTTCCATAATGCATACAAATACTAAAACCTGTCAAAATAATATTCATTAAACCAAATCTAATTACTATTGTAAGGTTAAAATCATAGGTTTTCAAGTGTCAAAATTCACATTGCTTGCATGCATGCTAGTAGATCATTATTGAGCACACATCCAAATAGATAGGAAAATTATGTGTGGTTTGATCCCTCTTCAAAAAATTATAATTTATTCAATTATAAACACTCAATGATGGATGGTTGGGGATATTCATCCCTTTGTATCTAACTCATTTTTATATATTTTCTATTGTCTAAAGTGCAGCTAAGGTTTTAAGTTGAAGGAGAACAAAATTAAATCTATGCATAAGATTGAGCCTCTAAAATTAAAAAAGAACCATCTTGATAGGTAGGTGTAGGTACCTATAGCACGATAGAGAGGCATAAACATAGAGGACATTACCTACAAGAATTAGATGAATGTGACCACTGCAGGCATTTAAGCATTACCGAATCCATCCTAGCAAATTTTGAAAGTCATTTTCCTAATTCAAAATACAATAGATCCATTTCAAGAAATTTTTAATGACTGTACATGTAGATAGAACATACTAGAATATAAATAAACTAAGTATCATATGTTCTTGGTCATTTTTATAAATATAAACTGAAATAAATAAATCTTACTCTACCTTTTACATTCATATCTATGTAATTTAGACATGTTTTATACAATATAAATATTCTATAGTTTTAGCTTGTTTAGATAACCTTAATAAACAAATAAGATAAAATAACTTATAAAATTAGTCTTCTTAGGTACATATTTCTTATGAAATTAATTTTTAGGAACCTATTTATTTGTCAAATATTCTTTATGTAACTCTTGTTTTGTTAATTTAGCCTTGGTAGATGGAATCATAATTTTAGTATGTTGCTCAAATTTAAATGGTGTTCTTGAGTCACTAATGCTTTAATAGATGTATCCATTGTAATATCACAAATAATACATGTAGGAGGTAATTTTATCAACATATTTCAAATCATGTTCCTAATAGTTTCACATGGAAATGTATTAATAATATGATGATTTCATGATGCATTAGCCATGTATACATTTTATTTCTTAACCCATGTTTGAGATGAAATATTTTAAGATACATAGGTTTTAAATGGATATCCATAGATATAATTTATAATAACATGTTCATGATTTTTTTTTTGTGTAATCTTATATTCAAGTGGTGTGACCTATATAGATAAATTTAATAATTTATTTTGTAACCCCTCTATGAAATGCATCATAGTAAGCATTTGATGTGTAGGAATGGTGACACTCGAAATAGACTCATTCAATGGTTGAGTCTTGTCATGGATGTTCACACTAGGTATATTTTATCTCATAGGTTGGGAAGATTTATCTATATAATCACAAACCCTATATATTTTAGATTCTATGTTCATACAAAATTATACAGGAGTATGCACCCTACCTCTTGGTGTTTTGATAGCATGAACCTGCATATCCAATATAATCCTTGGGAAAATAATAGGTGAGGGATGGTACTTATCACTATATTGAGGTTTAAGTATAGGATAAATAAAATGATTCAAACATGGAGGCATTTCAATTTAAACATGCATGGAATATGTATTACTAATAAGCATTAATAATTTATCATTATTAATATCATCCTTAGTTTTATTACAGATAAATTTAATCCATTTCATTACATTAATTATAAACATAGTGTTCACTTGAGGAAACAAGTATGTAGTTGTGACAATCATAGATTAAATCATAAAATATAAACCATCAACATCCATTATTACAATCACATAATACCCAAATCATGAAATCCAAAGGGTGTATATATGTAAAATAATAATCTGACAAGGTCCAAATAAAGAATGACCACCCCAAGAAACCATGATAATTTTTTGGAAACAAAAATATATTTTTGATGAATATCAATAGATAAACAAAAATCACAATATATTTTTAAAATAGATATGTCCTTCACTTGTTTAGACACTTAAATTTGGTACAAGCCTATTTTTATGTCATTTATTGTAACTTTAAACATATAGACTATTGACAATGATTAAGTTATTTATCGGTGTATTTTTACTTGGGTATTATATATTCTAGTTCATGTATTCATCTATTTGTTATTCATATTTCCATTTTGACATGGGGATCACCAATTCTAGTCCTTTGTCTTTTTACATAAGTTCTTTATTTCTAAATAAGATTAGACTTGTGGTTTTGTCTTCAAGGATCAAACTTCTCTATTCATAATTTTTAGAGCTTATTTTGGGTCACGCTTTGTTTGAATCTTATTTTTGTTCATTGGGTCTTTTTTTTGGGTTAGCTTATACACACCAAAAAGTCCCCTGATTTAAATTTAAAACCTACATAAATACAAATCTACCCTAAGGTGTTTTGGATGACACTCCTCACTCTCAAAATCTATTCAAATATTTCCATGTTGTATCTATAGATAGTTTGAATCCAAATCCAAGGTTTTCAAAGGATAAATTCACATTTACATGATTTTGGCAAGGGTAAAATAGGAAAAAAAACATCTATACTTGCATTCAAAGTTTCACACATACACATAAGTGGGATAACTACAATAAATTTTAATCCCTTTTCAGATTGTTAGTAATGTAGTATAATTCTTGGTAATTAAATGGGGATTAATAAAGGTCAATGAAACTCAATCACTTTCACCTGACACCCCTTATTTGATATCAGTTTGGTTTGTGTATAAGAAACTAAGGTTTTGCATTACACGTACCCCATATGGTATTATGGATTTGAAAGTGTGTCATCAACCCTAATTAATATATGCAAAGGTGATGTAATAGTAAGTTTTTTGTCATAATAAATTAGGCAAGTCTATGGTAAATGGACATGAATGGCTTGTATTATTTTCCAACTGCAATAGTCTTATCCAAGATTAGTCTCATATTATAATTTTGAGTTGTTACTATTATAATTATTGTTTATATGTCTTCCCTTGTTAGTATAGGTTATTTTAAAACCCATCATAACATGCCAATTTGTGTTTACATGTGAATTAGGTTATAGATTCAAGACACAGACAAAATTGTAGAATAGGTTGACTATTCATTTAGTTTAGAATTACATGTTTTTCTAGATAAACACAAATTAAATTAATACATAACATTTATTATTTTTACGTAAATAAATAGATTTAAGTAAAATAGATTATACATTATGAATGAAACTAGTAAAAAAGGCATTCAAAAAAACCATCATTTGATATCTATATTTTGAAATTATTTTCCTTTATAATTGATCACTATATATTGCAAAGCTCTGGCACTTTACATTCTATCCTTTTGTTTCTAGCTTGAAGGAGTGTTTTTTTATTATGTAGTATTTTGGAATACATATAAAATTTAAATACATATAAAATTATATATGTTATATGTTGTGACATAGGATTATGAAGAGGATCATTAGTCTCTTTTTAGTGAACAAAAGTCAAACCAAACAACTTCAATGCAAACTAACAATTATTGCCTACATACTAGGGTGATCATATATAATGAGAACACAATTAAGACACAACTAAAATCACAAGATTAAAAATCACTTTTAACTTCCTTGTATCTTTAAATCCTCTTGTTGATTTGTCTTGATTAGCTATGTGTTGAAGAAATCTTTGTCAATGAATCTTTATTGCTCTACCTCTCCTTGGCACCTTGGTAATGTTGGTTGGATTTGCTTATGAAATTGGAATGGTAATATTACAATGATGAAGGATTTGTATGTATTTGATCATAATAAATTTACACCAAAATATCTTTAAGATTAATGGGTGAGGCCTTCTACTTATAGCCTCCAGAGTTAACTCTCACCCAAGTGTAGTTAGGTTAGAAATAACTATAGTTGAGTTCAAACTAACTCTAGGTTAGTTAAGGATAACCCTAGTTGAGTTAAGGAGGGGACATGTAATTAATCTTTAGGATAGATATCCAATTAATTAGGCATGGCTCTCCATTTCTAAATTTAAGGCACTTTATAGAGATATTTTAATTCCTTGACTTTGAGGATGATGACATTATCATGACCTCATATTTATTAAAATTTCCTTTTTGTAAATTTTTTTTCACTAATTGTACATGGAAGATTCACTTAAGAATTTAATTTGGTTTGATTAATTGATTAATTTTGCTTATCATTTTAGCACTAACAATTATTCAAGTGCCCCGCTTAATGGATCCAAAGGCCAAACTACCAGTTATTAGGTCACAAGGTAACTAGGGATGAATCTGTGAGAGGTTATTATTATGTATAGTATAATACCCCAAATCAGGTGCCTTAACATGATTTTGAGCACTAATTTAAGATGTAAAAGTTAAATTAGGATGTTTAGTGATTCCTAGACTTAATTTTCATTATTTGGTAGAAATATGAAGTCTAATCAGAAGCCAGTTGTGGCTAGAATGGCGTGTTTATAGTTTTAACCTATTTGGGAAGGCATTAAAAGATAGGCATAGTAACATATTCTCAAATAATGAAAAATTATTTAATGCTTAATGCCCTAACAGACAAAGGATGATCCCTAGATTCCCCCTCAAGGGAGTGGGTGGAAAATAAGGTTGGTAACCATTCCCTCAAGAAGAAGAAAATAATGGGACCTAAAAGTAAAGGGGGTGGAAAAGACTAATTTTCCTAAAGGCGGTTATAATTAGTGGCATAGTGAGATTCCCAATTTTTGGGAAATAAAAAGGATGATTTGTTGAAAGGTGGTTATAATCATCAGCAAAGTGAAAAAATGATTTGCCCAAAGGTGGTTATAATCATTATCATAATGAAAAATACCCCAGTTAGGTGGATAAAGATAATTATTTTCCCAAAGGTAGCTATAATCATTAGCACAATGAAAACATGCCCTAGGAGGGTGGGAAATGATAATGATTTGCCTAAAAGTAGTTATAATAATTAACATATAGATATATCGAGACACAATGATTTGCCCAAAGGTGGTTATAATTATTGGCACTATGGTTGGGTACAATATGGAAAATTGGAAAAAGATCTTACATATTGAATTCATACTCACAAAGTAAGAATAAACCAACATAGAAGATAGGCATTAATTCAGGATACCTACTAGTTTGGAGATGCACATCCTCACTAACAGGGATTAAAATTCATTTGTGATTTAATTACTATACATTTGGGTATTATTTAGATAAATCAAGAATTTTTCAGGTGAATAAGGAGAAGTATTGTGGCACCATTGCATGTAAGATCCATTAAACTAATTTTTGTTGTAGCATGTAAAGGTATGCACCATGAGGTAAAACATCATGATAACTTAGTTTTAATATGAATAAGGATTGACACCTGATCCAATAAATAAGTTAAAATAATTCACCAATGATAAACACCATGATGATAATGTTGACATATGAATATCGATGGACTTAAGTATAATATGCAGGGAATCACCTAATGAATGCATAGATACTAAGTTAAGGCATAGCAATGAAATAAAATAAACAAATGAATAAATAAAAAAATAAAACACTAATAAATAAAAACACAACAAAATACCAATAAATAAAATAGTGAACAAAACAATCAAAATAAAACCAAATAAACACAAATAATGGTTAATCACAATGTTAGTGCAAACAAAAAATAAATTGTTTGTGCATGTGTAATAGAGTGTTACTCTTGATGATAAGGTTACCCCTAAGATAGACATCAATGACACATATATAACAATGTAGTAAAATTAGCACAAGGTTGCCCCTAGGCTATAGGAGATAATGAGACAACAAAAACAAAATGTGGGGAAATAGAACAAAAGGAAGGGGTAATCAAGCTGACTCTAGATGTACAAGGCAAGTGAATGTTGCCTACATAGTTACATGGACATAGGATCTGACATGAACCTCAATCAAAATGTAGTTATCCTAGGATATGGGATAGAATAAAATTTATGATAAGGAAACATGATTGACATATAGAGGAATATGGGAATGGCCTCACAAAATGATGAGTTTGTGAGAAAAAGGCCAAGGGTGCAGTAATGTATTTATTTTAAATGAATAATGCACACATGACTCATAAAATGGTGAGAGAATTGGAATTAAAATGGCTCACAAAATAACTAGAGCATAAGTTGAAGCTAAGTAGTCATTAGTGTAGCCAATTTGAATACATAATGATCACAATATAAACTCAAGAAATGGTGAGGGTATACGGCTCAAGACAAATGAGGACAGGGAAACTAAATGACAAGTGGTTACTTGTGACATATCTAAGAGTATTAGAATCCCTAAGATAAATAAGTGGTCAAAAAATAAAGGAAGATACAGCCGAGCTAACCTAAGATACCCTCTGTATCTGAGTGCTACCTACATAGTCCATGCAGACCTCAAGCTAATGTAGTTCTCCCAAAAATGAGAGGAAAAGAGACCAAGGTGGTTTAAAAATAAACTAAATAAACAAGATGTTCCAACCTAAAAATTTTGATGGCTTTATATCTCTCATGGATATTCTAATCTATTTTTCATGATTTTAGGATTTTTAGGATTTTCTAGGTCTTTTACCAATGTCTTTAAAATTTTATAAACATCTCAACTCGATCGAGAATGAAGAGATACTAAAAAAAAAACTCTAAAAATGGAGATAGCATGGCTTAGGTTGCTCTCAAAATGGTCAAAGCATTCAAAATTAAAATTATCATAAAATAATGAGAGCATGGGGAAATGGGTGACTAAGCTAACCTTAACTTAAATTGAGTATTGCCTACATAGTCCTAGAATAAGACCTCAAGTCATTGTAGTTTTTCCTTACAATAGAAGAATTGACTAAGTAATAACAAATTCATGAACTAGGCAAATGACATAGTATAACAGAGTTTTGAGGTCAATATACCCCCATTTTTTTTGAAAATGGGGACCTTTATTTTGAAATTTGAAAAATTATGCTTTATTTTGAAATTTGAAAAATTATGCTTTATTTTGAAATTTGAAAAATTATGCTTTAATTTGAAAATCCACTTGATCAAAGTACCATCAACATGTTTTCACATTAAATGATTTGAATATCATCCACACCTAGTTCCCATTTGGATTAATTGACCTATTTTCAAGTGATCATGGTTTTAACCCTTCTAATGTTGCTAACAATTATCACCTATGTTTTTGTATTGTAGGTTCAATTGAATCTCATTTGAGAATGAACATGCTTACAGTTTTTTCCTTTAATGTTGAATTAATATTTTACTATCCTTTGGTCTATCAAATATTAATTGAATCTATTTTAATTCATGATAAAACGCTACGTCTAATGTTTTAACCTAAGTCCCTTTTGAATTAAATTCAAAATTATGTGAGAATAAATTGCATGAGAATAGTTATGTGTGCCACAGACTTAGCTTAATTTTTATCCTAAGCTTTCATCATGTTTTTAACATGACCAAACCTTAGTCTAAAAATCTTATGCTTGGTCCCTTTATGTCCTGTGACCCCTTCGTCTATTTTATTATTGGTGTGATCTAACTAATGCAGGGTCCCTTTTGTTATATCCTAGACAATTCTAAAGCTTTCTCCTAAATTTTTGATTATATTATGAATATAATAAAAATCCTAGGTTAAAAATTTATAACTTATCTCTTATCATTCATGGGGTCCCTTTTATTATGTTTCAGAACTTAGCTTAAAATTTTATCCTAAGGTTTTACCATGTTTATCAACATGAATAAAACTTTAGTTTAAAATATTTAACCTGAGTTATTTGTATTTCTCAAGCCTGATTTAATATTTTTATTGATCACAAAATTAATGACACCCATTTGTTTAGGTAATATTGATCTAATGGTGTGTGCTAAGTCAATATTTAAATGCAACCCCAAAGCAAGTGAGAGGGTGAAAAGTGTTGCCATCATGGGAACCTTGCCAAATATCTAATGGTATATAACAAAAGATGATATGATAGAGTGTGATTGACCCATTGAAAGAGATCTGATGATGTGAGATCAACATTGACAATTCAAATTCCTAGGATGAGTGAGAAAGTGACAAGTGTTACAATATCAATGAAAGAAAACTAAGTAGCCAATGGCATTCCACCCCTCAAATCAAGATCTAATAGAGCACATTGATTTGGCCAAATAAACTTTAATGATACATAATGAAGGTTGAAAACTCAAAAAACTTGAAGACAAATGTGAAGATGACACTTTCCATAGCCACAATCCACAAGTTTAAGCTTGATCATCTTTTAAATATTGATAGTATGTGGACGAGCATATACATTCTAATCAATAGTCTGTGGAGCAAGAGACACAATTAAGTAGATCAAAATCAATAGATCACATTCATCTAGGTAGAGATGATCTAATGGTATGAGATCAATGTTGGCATTTCAATAAATCTCAAAATGAAGGTGGAAATGATAAGTGTCACAACCATGGAAAATATAATAAGTAGCTAATGGTGTTTGAATTCTTAGATCAAGATTAATAAACAGCATTGATCTGAGCAAATAGATCTAATGGTACAAAGTGAGGCAAGATTTTCAAAAGACTTGGAGCCAATAAAATGTTGACACATGTCTAAGGGTGATAAACATTCATATTTTAAATGTTAATGAGTAAGTTTCTATAGTGATGCCACATCGATGCCACATAAGTTCCAAGTCATATTAAAATAACTTATGGGCTCATAAAATCAAAGATATAAACACAATCTAAGTCATGAAGATCGCATAAGTTTGAACAACTATCACCATTAAAGCACTATAAAAACCTTCAAGAAGGACCTAAAAATATGTAAACCTTAATTCAACCCCATAGTCATTGTAATCAAGCCTAAGGAGATTGGATTTCACTTGTACAAGGATAATTTGATCCAAAATTGAACTTCAAACCACTAGCAAGCAATCTAGAGAATCTCACAGCCATGGCAACTCAAAAAAGTGTTTCCAAAAAAGATGTGGAACTCTATTTGACCTTGAATATAGAAGGAAGAGTATTCAAGGACACACATTTTGATACCACATATCTAAATACAATACACAATAATTGGTCAAGCTTATTTTGGACCATTGACAACTAGTAACCCATCATAAGAGAAAAAGAGAAGAACATATCTATAATGAGGCTCTATTACAACACAGTTGCCATTCAGATGATAGGTCTCCATTATGTTGTAGTAAAACCTAAGGTACTAAATTATATAGACATTCTCTCTCTTATTTTTAAGGATGGAAAAATAGATAAGGGCATGATTACTCATGAGGGTAGTTTTAGAAAAATTCCTTACATCTCTCTTGCAGCTTTTGAAAACTATTACAATCTACTTAAGTCCCAATTAGACCAATCCAAAATCAACAATTGGGCCAAGGATAATGATGTGAAGAACATCCTTTCCCTATGGTTGTATTTTGGAAACCAAGTGTTTTTTTATTTCAATGGCAACATACCCATTGGTCAATTTAGACCTAGAATAATAATGATCATGACTATGATGACTAGGATATGTGGAAATGCAGTCACTACTTATGTGTAAAAATTTTGGGTGCCCTTAGTCTACTTTATGATTGAGAAATATCTCACCCCTCCTCTTGGTGAAGTTATCAACACCTGTTTAAGTATATAGTTTTTTACAATCAAGAAGAGAACTAAGAACCAATTCCACATGGTAGCATACCTCCTAGATGCCTTACTTACTACCAAAAAGATATCCAACCTTAGAGAATGGCCACCTGATGGGACATAAATAGTTTCCCAATATTATTAAAAATTACACATATTCAAGTATAGGAACCACACCCACTTCATTTGTGACTATGTTTATCTATCCCTAATAGATACCATGGTCCACAACTAATAATCTAATGTCAAGAGTTAACCCCTTGATCAAAAATTCAAGTGAAACCATGAGAAACATTTGGTTATACCCTGATTGTATAATCATCAAGATTGAAATAACATAATTCTCCCCACTCAAACTACCTATCCATGTGCCCATCAAACTAGAAAAGTAGGAGGTGGCTTATCAACTATGCTATGGAATAGATGGTTTATGCAAAACCAAAAGGAAGGGGTTACTTCATAGCCTCTAAATAACCATAGGAAGGACTATTTTTTCACAATGAGACAACATTAAGGCTACTTCCAAACATAGAACCTCCTTCAATCTCTAAATTGATAATTTAAGGTATTAAGATCCATATGTATGAGTTAAGGAGTATTTTAAATCTAAAGGAATCAATATCACTTATGATCACCAACCTAGTCCTTTTGACCCCATCTTTACCAAGACCTATTCATTCTATGAGGTCACCACTAGATTGAAAAGGCACAACATCAATCTAGAGGCTAGAGTGTAAAGGGAACAAAAAGAGAGTGATGACAAATGGAAATTGGGACCAAGGTAGTACCATTTACTAAATGATATGCCTTTTAGACCTCCATCTACCCAATTATATATAGATTCTATAACTAAGGCATAAATTGGGCAAAGGTTAGAGGAGAAAATACCTAATGAAATAACATCATATTAAACCCAGGTAGAAGAACAAGGATTACCAATTGAACAGGTTCACATAGTAGCATTAGACCTTGGTGAGATAATTGAATATACCCTCAAAATTCTATCACTATCCTATGAGTTAGATAATAAAGAAATGGAAGAAGTAAAGGAAGAAAAGGGGAAGCAAGTTTTGGATCTAGTTCTTATGGACACCACCAAAAGAAACACAGAGCTATAAATTATCTTAGTTAAAACTAAGAAGTCCAAGGTGACCTTCACTCCTCTAAGTGAAATCAATTTCTTCAGTGAATAAAAATTGATTCAGGGTTCAAGCATTCTAGAATGGTTCATCTATGGAAAATTATAAAAGATACATACTGCATAACATCCTTAAACAATGATGAAAGCAATCAATATCCCAGTTCATAAAGAGGTAAAGCCATGGATAGTTGCCTTGTAAAAAGAAGAAGATAAAGGGATGGATGCTCCAGGAGAATCAAGTGGAGAAAAAATGGAGACCTTAGCTCCAAAGGGATAGCATCTTCAATTGGTGTCAAATTTGACCCAACAAATACTAGTTTACAAAGAGTAACTAAGAATAAGGCCATGATTGGTGGAGAGGAGTTCACATTCCAAAAAGTTGAACCTTTTATGGTATTGACTCTAGTTGGAGGATAAAAGCCTAATGAGGACCCCATATTTGAATAAAATGTTCTTGAAATGGCTTAAGCTTAATCAGACCAATTATAGATAATGATCAAGGGCATCTTATAGTAGAATAAGAATTTAAAAGGATAACCCATCTTATCAATCCAAGAAGATAGATTTAAGAAATTTGAGGATACCATGATTGATTTGTTCAATTATTTAAAATCAGTCAAGACTAGGCAAAAGGCAGTGAATAAACAAAGAATAATGGCTAAAGTCCAAGTTGGCCAATGATAGGATTTGAGCTACCAAGTGAAGGATTTGATCAAATTCTTGACTAAAAATCAAATCCTTGAATTTAGGATAATCAACCTATCCCACCTGAATATGGATATATTAATTGATAATATCAAGGCCCTAAGTAGCTGGTCCAAGTAGGTGGAAGACATTTCTAGGGACCTCAAACAACAAGAAGATAAAATTGTATACATGTTAGATAGCTTGATCAAAGAGCCCACCACACTTAGTCCTTTAGGCCTAATAACGAATGAAGATCTCAAATACAAAACTATTTAATTCATGCAAGAAGTGAGGAATCAAGGACAAGAGAAAATAGGAGCGGATAACAAGAAGATCATGGGCTTGCTATTATCATTAGAGGAAAATATAGGAGATGACAGGAGCATCAAACAAGCTTTAGAAAGGTTTGATAGGGATCTCAAGGGCCTAGAGGATCAAGAAAAGGAATTGTTCATGAGACCTATCATCGATCTCCATTTGATCAATGAATAGCATTATAGAATGAATATCTTGTAGGGAAGGTAGAAGACTACATAAAAAAAGGGTATGTAAGTTAGGAATATTCTTTTTGTAATTAAGCTTGTATAAATTTTGAAAAGAGAATATTCTTTTGTAAAGGCATGTACAACTTGTAAAGCACATTGCCCATAGGTTAGTCATTTTATAATGTCTAAAAGTTTTGAAAAGATTGTAAAAGGATAGTTGTCCTTAATTTTTGACATGACTAACTAGCATACCTCATGAAAGGTAAAGGAGGGAGAGTTTTGGAGCCAAAAACTATTTTGTAACTTTTGAGAAAATTAATACAAAGAAAGGAGTTATATAAATTTTGTCCACATTTGCTTGTGTGAATTGCTATCATGGTTTTTTTCTAATTTATCTAGAGTCATTTTCAAATTTGAATCGTTCTAATGAATTCTGGATGTACATCTTTTAATACAAAGCTATTAATGTGTGCTAATGCTAGATTAGTTGAAATTTCTTATGTTTACTTCACTTTGTTTACTCTTATTGCATTTGAGCTAATGTTATTTGCTTGCAGGGGTGAAATTCTTAAAGTAATTCATGTTCTTATTTGTATCTTTTCATACCATCCTTAGATGTTTGCCTAATGTGTGGTATTATTTTAGCTTATGCTAATTCATGTCATACATTGGATAAATGTAGGTTTAGATGAAATTGAAACTTTGTCATAATTTTTGAAACAAATATCAACAACACCTATTTTCTACCCTAGCCTTCTTTTTGCTCCTTTTTTATCAATTCACCTTAGATTAGCTTTATTGTAAATACTCGTATTGGTTTAAATTTAGACTTATGTTTAAGCATAATTCACTTTAAAGAGCATAAATCATCTTTGAAATCAAAGATTAACTATTAATCTATAGTGGCTCCCAACCACCAACTAATATAAACTTGTGAAATAGTTACGTATTCTAC
Organism: Torreya grandis; assembly: GCA_037957365.1. Classification (NCBI taxonomy): domain Eukaryota; kingdom Viridiplantae; phylum Streptophyta; class Pinopsida; order Cupressales; family Taxaceae; genus Torreya; species Torreya grandis. Next base: position 6,905,620 of record JARHVA010000037.1, read on the forward strand.
CTCTATTCCACCAAAGATAACAAGATTATCATAACCTAAAACTCATGCATTGGATTATATAGATTTAGAAATGAGTAGTGTTTATTAAACACTAATAACCACCTGTGATACACTTTAAGGCATCAACACACAGGAATGATGAGGTGATACAACAATGTATATTAAAGGTGTTGTTCATAATTTTCCCATAGTCAATTACAATTAGGGAACAATGACATGAGTCAATGATACTAATTTTCCCAAAGGTGGTTATAATTAGTAGCATATGGTGGGATATTGATTTTCCTAAATTTAATTATAATCAATAACACTCATAATGAAATGGAACAACAAATTAAGGATGTGATTGCCAAACCATGATCATACTGGTTCAAGATACTACCTCTGTCTAGAATACTAAATCAAGTGATAAAAATTTTATCTAAATCTAATCACTGAAGGTGTCTAAAGAACCAATAGGTCAGAACCAAGTTCAAAAGTGTGGGTTGGGAGGGTAATATAACTTTGATCAATAATGAAGGCATGGTAGAATGGTATTCAATACTATACAAGGAAGGTGATGGTGTGGTACAATGTAAAAAATCCTTAGAGACAATACTTTGGGTCTCTTAAGCAAAGTAATGCTTAAGATGTATGATTTTTATAGCCTCATCAAGATCATCTCCATCTACTTTAGTGATCATGTATGCTTTAAATCCATAATTTGAAACAATAACGTAAGGTCTTATTCATTTGAGCTTGAACTTGCCTATATTCTTCCTCTTGACCATGGTGTTCTTTTGGTTTTCTTTGAGGATAAGATGACCAAGCTTGAAATATCTATGTTTAACCTCTTGGCTATATTAACCATGTAGTTGGTTTTGGTATGCTTAAATGTTGTTGACAATAGCCATACATTTCTTGTCTAGTAATTTTAGATATTATAGGTGAGATACTTTGTATTCTTTATCATCTAAGATGTGTTTTAATGAGATATGCAAAGAAGGTAACTCGACCTCAATCAGAAGAATGGCCTCAATTTCATAGATTAGGAAATATGGTGTGGCTCATGTTAGAGTATGGTAATTATTATGATGTGCCTATATGGCATAAATGATTTGTAAGTGCCAATTGTGACCAACATCATTGAAAATATTTTTAAGGATGTTTACAATGGTCTTATTAGATGCCTCCACTTGGCTATTACCTTATGGTTAATATGCAATATAAAAAATTTGGGTGATGTTGTACTCAACATAAAGTGTTTTGACATCCTTGTTCTTAAATGATCTACCATTATTGGATATAATGTCAGATGGGATACCATAGCAATAGATGAGATGGTTAAAGATGAATTTGTAGATATCTTTTCTAATCACATAAGTGAAATGTATAGCTTCAACCCACTTAGTGAAATACTCAGTAGTGGTAAGGATGTGTTTATAGTCATCAAATGAGGTTGGGTTAATCTTCTCAATGAGATCAAGTCCCCACATTGAAAATAGTTATGGTGTAAGTATTGGTTTTAGTGTTCTAGATATGTCATGAATCACATTCGCATACCTTTGACATTTGTTGCACATTTTGACATACGTAGCTAAATCTACTTATATAGTTGGCAAATAATAAATAGTACATAGGAAATTTTTGGATAGGACCACTCCATTGGTGTGAGCTCCACATACTCTATCACGAACTTCCCATAATGCTATTGTGTCTTTTATCAAAGTTAAACATTGAAATGGAGTTCCATCAAAGATTTTGCATTAAAAGGGTAGGCCAAGTAAGGTATAGCCAAAGTATTTGTGTGTAAAGGCCTTTTTTTGTTTACATGATAATTATAGTGGAAGAATGTGGTCATGAAGGTAGTTATATTGGTCTGAGTACCAAATAGAGCTAGGACCAAAAATATCATAGATTGTAGAAATGGTTGAAGGTTCATGAGTAGGCCCTAAAATATTTTTAATGAGGAACTGATGTTCTTTTTCCTTGTCTATGTTTTGTATTAAATATCTAATGGTATCCATAGCATCTAATGTCATGTTACTAGTCTTAGGTATGTGTTCAAACTATATGTTAGAAATCTACAGCTTGAGAACATCCACCATGGCCTTATATGGTACCAACTTGTCACCTTTGGTCTGAAAGTGGTCTATAACTTGATTGATGATTAACTAAGAATCACAATAAACCATGACAAGATGAATGTTCCATTCTACTATATGATGAAGTCTTATAACAAATGCTTTGTTTTCAGCCATGTTATTAGTACAAGGCAAGTTGATACAGAATGATTTGGGAATAAGATCCCCCTATTGTGTAATAAATAATAAGCTTGATCCTAATCCATGTGATGTGAATGACCCATTAAAATATATCTCCTAATGTTTCTCTTCAAAATGTGTTTCTATGATGGTCATGATGGACTCATCTGGGAATTGAAAAGTGAGTGGTTCAATATTTGAAAAGGGAGCTTCAACAAGCTGATATATAAGTGTTTATCCCTTTATAACCTTCTGATTGACATACTCAATCTCAAACTCACTCAATAGCATGATTCATTTAACCATGTGGCTATATAAATCTATCTTGGATAGTATATACTTGAGCATATATACTTTGGTAATGACTATGGTCTTGTTTTTAAGCATGTAATGGTGCATCTTTTGGGTTATAAAGACCATAGCTAAAAAAGCTTTTTCTATTGGCATATAATTGTATTCATATACAACTAGTGTATATATTAGATAATACATGACATGTTCTTTCACATTTTCATCATGTTGAACTAGAAGTGCCCCTATGATATTGTCCATGATAGATAATTATATTATAAATGGCCTTCCTAGCATTGGTGGTAACAAAATAGGTGGATTGGCAAGATATTCCTTCAGATGTTGAAAGGATTTTTGATATTTTTCATCCCAAATAAATGTAACACCTTTATTCAACAAGTGAGTGAAGGGAAGGAATTTATCAGCCAACTACAAAATGAAGTGTTAGATGGATTGGATTTTTCCCTATATACTACAAAGTTGTTTCAAAATGGAAGGTAGAAGCATCTTAGTATTGGATTGTATCTTGGAAAGATCAACTTCAATGCCTCAACAAAAGATAATGAAGCCTAAAAATTTTCTTGAAGTGACCTTGAAGATTCAATTCTTGGGATTGAGTCTAACCTTGTATTCATAAAGCCTTTGAAATACCCTTCATAATATGGATTTATGGTCTACATGGGTCTTTGATTTACCCAATATGTCATTGGCATAATACTCAATAATGTCATGCATCATATCATGAAATATGATAGTTATGGATCTTTGGTATATATCCCCAGCATTCTTAAGGATGATTGGTATAACTTGATAGCAAAGCATTCCCCAAGGAGTGGTGAAAATTATCTTGTGTTGATCTTCTGGCACAATCCTAATCTTATTATATCCTAAAAATCCATCTATGAGGGATAAAATTTCATACCCAACTATGGAGTCAACTATCATGTCAATATTTGGTAGAGAAAAGTAATCATTGGGGAAGGCTTTATTGATGTCTCTAAAATTAGTGTCGATTATGATTCCTTATATATTTTTACTGATAGAAACAACATTTAATATCCACTCTAAATAGTCAATTGTGTGGATGCATCTTAATTCTAATAGTTTTTCCAATTCTTTCTTTATTAATATAGAAATATGAAGATACATCTTGTGCAATTTATGTTTCACAAGCTTGGCATTAGGATGTACAATAAGGTCATGTAAAACTAAGGTGGGGTCTAAACTTGGCATGTTGAAATAGGCATAAGCAAAAATGTCAACAAACTCCCTCAAAATGGTTGTAAAACCTTCACATTCCTCCTTAGTGAGGGGCATGCCTAATTTGATCCATTTTAGGTTTTATGGAGTCCTGATGTTGACTTATGTAGTATCTTCTTCTAAGAGAGTCAATATAACCTCCAAAATGGTTAGTAAGGATGTAAATTGGCCTAAATAGCAAAGTCATCTAGTTGGACTAGTTCTTTAAGCTTACCTAAATAGGATGAATCTGAATCTCCCAATGGTAATAATGGACATGTCATAAATACTATTATTGGGCCCCTTTTTTCCTAAATATAGACCCATACCAACTTGGTAGACATCTTGGTATGAGGCAATCTCGAGATAATTTTTATTTTGATATCTTTGCATGAGCTAGATGAATCAATGTACTCCTTGTGCCAACATGTAAGTGGTTAACAAATTCTATAATGTTTTGGGCATCTTCAAGGAATGTAAGTATGTGGTGATCACAATGTGAAGGGCACAAATTAATGGATCTAGTGAAATGATTAAGAAAATCTCCATCTCAATAACTGGCATGCATAGTTCCACCTTAGTAGAAGGTGTTCCTTTAGACTATAAAATCAAGCTCAAACCAATATGCAATGATGTGATGAGGAGATAGTGATTATTTGTATAGTTAGTTCTAAAAACAGTGAAGTAATCACCATTAAACCTTAATACTGGCATGGATGCCCCTAAGGCTCCATGTTGTAGTGTGCAAGCTCGCATATGAGTTGTTGGGCCTTTAGTAGTTTAGGTGAGCTATTGCTATATTTTTTTCCAAATGACTTATACTCTATATTTTGGAGAATTATGTATATGAAGAATGGTTGAAGTAATATAGTGTTCTTGGGTAATATCTTTAGCTTTTCAATTTAAAAATGCAATGAATGTTATAAGCTTAGTGTGATAAATTCAATTCAAATGATGTTGTTTACAAGATTTAATTCTTGATGTTTATGAAGTTTCCAGAGTTTATAATGACATCATCATATTAGGGTAAAATACTCTTAAGTTTAGGAAAGGGCATTCACCCAAGCTTTGGCACCTACACTAAAAGCACTAAACCAGCATGAAACCTTGATCTAAGATATCCCATTAAACCCTCCAAGTGTCAAAGGATGCTATGAATAATAAAGAATAGGCTTTCACCCATAAAACTAAAAAGTAACATGATATATACTTATACCATATGACCAAGTGTAGCTACATAAATAGGCTTTGTGTTGATAAACCTTTAGCCTAACCCAAAAATGGCTTATGTCAATAAATCATAAATGTTTTTTTTACAAAATATCAATCCCCTTAAAGAAGGAGTTTCACCATGGCATGATTAGCCCAATGTAGGACTTGGTTATTTTTATGTTATGCTTTAGGTAACCACATAAGGCTCATACCTTATGTGAGTTGATGTCAATATAGTTGAGTGACAAATGTTGAGTGTCATAGGTTTATTCTATGATTATGCCTAGTTATAACCAGTGTATAACTAAATTGGATAGCCATGTAAGCACTTGACAAAGGAAATGGATTAAAAACCAACTCTACTATAACATTTTGGTTCCATTTCTTAGACCTATGTTGAATTTTTTTGCTATAATGGTAAAAAATAATAATGATCTAACTCTCCCTTGAGAACATCAAGTACTAGTTAGAATAGATGGAAGATAGTTTTGTACTGAAGTATCCATCCTATAAAGAATAGAAGCTGAGGAAGTAGGTCCAAAATAACTTGTATGATGCTCTCTAGGAGATCTTATTTTATGAACTACCTAAGCATGTGTATCGATGGTTGGCTTCTTATGTGGCCCATAGAAGATGAAGCTATGGATAGTACCTTGAGTGAATGAAGGAGTGATTAGAAAATCTTGAGAATATTGATGCCACTTGGACCAAAGCTATAGATAAATGGAGGCAAGGAGTGTTGAATAGCTAACCCTATTATCAATATTGAATTTAATCAATTTGTAGAATTAGATTACAATTTTATGATTGAACAAGTTGTCCCTTTTAAGGAGCTAGGTGAAGGTACCTCTTGGCCTTTGAGAACTAGCTCAAAAACATAGAATGTAAGTGTAAGAATTCTAGTTTAGCAAATGTGAGCTACGCAGACTAGGCAATAGCCCATAAAGAGTGGCCTAGTACCACAAGTGAGTATCACCATGCCATTAAATTCAATGGCATAAACAATAACTATAGGTTCAATGCCTAACCCATTGATAAGAGGCATTAGAGGACCACCACCAAGACAAGTTCTAGGGGGTAATCACCTCAAATGCTAGCACCCGCCCCCCCACAAAAAATATATGATGAGATGGTAATGAACTTTCTATAATATTATGGCATGGAAAATGTTGTATAACATGTGTTAAAATGTGAGCTTAAATGGCATGATCAGGGTATAACCTAGTCTAAGTGTAAGGCAACTCAATTCATGACAACTCCGCTTGGTCGTGATCATACCAAGTATAGGAAATTTGATCCTAAATAGGGCATGATTGATTATGACAATATAAAGGAGGAATTCTTGAATTAATTTGATATTCCTTAGTTTGAATATCAAAGCATCACTATGCTCAAGGAAATTAGCCAAGGGATCTCATAAAGCATGTACTTATATGATGCTAGATTTAAAAATCTTATGTCTAAGTTTCCTTATGATATTTACCCCTTCTATAATGTGCAATGATTCATGGGAGGATTTCTAGTACCCTTAAAAAGAGAATTGTCTATGAAGACATTCATGAACCCCCATGAAATGCTATAAACCATGCTACATGTTGAGGCAGTCAAGAGCAATGACATAGGAATAAGCCTTTTCATAAAGGCATAGATTATATCCATAACCTCCCAAATATAAAATTTAACCACTATTTCATTGTAATACACTTGAAGTGGATTGTGGTGTACTAACTATGAGATGGAATGCCATAATAGAAATAATTACCCTTGAAGGAATGTGCACACATTGCTTCTAAATTGTGAAGTTTGTCATGAGGGACATGATGTTTGAAATTTACCATTATTTCAATATGTTAGTTAGGTTAATGTTGACCCAATTTTTCCCCTCAGGCAAAATCTCAGTCATCTCCTACACCTGCTTCGCATGGCCAGTCATTTCAGGTTGCAAGGTCCACTTTTAGGTTTCGATAATTTCCATTTCAGAGCATTGGTTCATCGGCCTAGTTCATTGGCGTTCACGGTGGCGAAAGATAGAATCTCTGAACGTTCACGCAAGGAGAGAAGAAGAGAAAAAATGGAGTGTTTCAACACTTAGGCAAAAAAGAGGGCAAAAAAAATGTAGAGGGTGGCAAATTCGCCACCCACTACAAGGGTAGGTAAAATGAGCCCACTTACAAACATGTAGAGGGCGGCAAATTCGCCGCCCACAACATGAAAAAGCCGTGGACATCGGCCGATGTCGGCAATACTGCCGTCATCGGCACCTTACAGAGACCGACGTCGGCAGAACTATCGACGTCGGCAGCATAAAGGCAGGCACAAAAAATGGAAAACCCTGCCTAGGGTGGTGAAATGGAAAAGCCCGCCTAGGGCGGTGAAACAGAAAACCCCGCCCTAAGGCGGTGAAATGGAAAACCCCACCCCATGGCAGGGAAATTGAAAGGGCCGCCCATAGTACAATACTGCCGACATCGGTAGGTTACAGAAACTGACGTCGGTAGGACTGCCACTGTCAGCAGCTTATCGGCCGACGTCGGCATAAATCCTACATGAAATCCATGCAAAGGGCGGCAAAATCGCCGCCCACTACAAGGGCAGCAAAATTCCCCTGCAGTGCACAAGAAAAAACCCGCCCAGCCGTAGGAGGAGAAGACCAGTGCGTAAAATGAGGCAACAAGCATGGTCTTGGCAGACTTGTGATGTCATCAATAGTGTTTTTCACACTTTTTGATGAAACTTCTCTTGGCTCTTCTGCTATAAATACAAGGACTTAGTCATTTTTCAGGGATCTTCCTGACTTTTGTAAAGAGCACTGCTCTCCAAATTTCCCACCTGAATCAATAAAAATATAGTTTTTACCTCTTTCTTGGATGGATACTCTGTGTATGTTCTATATGTTTAATCTGTGTTCAGTCATTTCCTTTTAAATGCTCTCACAGGTTTTAAATACTAATGTATCAGCTATCTACAGAATGTCAGTTTGCAGCTTACAGGTGAAGAGTTCCATCTAGGGTGCAGAAACCAAGGAGGTCATTTACAGTATGCATTTCACAGCATCTTGGTGAGTCCCTGTTTCCTATATCTTTCACTGAAACCTCCCTATCATCCTAGCAACCTGATCTTTTCTATCAAGTTTCAGTGTAGAGTATACTTGCATTTCCCCTGATTCTGAGAGTGGATCTGGAAGGTCACTCCTATTTTTTGGTGTATCACCTCTTTTAGAGTAGGCCGTTTGTTTTCATGCTTTTCTCTCTCTCTTTTCATCCCCCCCAGTATATACCTATATACCTATATTTTGTGTTACTTGAAATAAACAAGATACATCAGAGGGAACTAGCCCATATCTAGAGACTCTCCTCTCCTGCTTCGCCGTCCCACAGGTGAGAGAGGGGTTTCCATGTTGCGGGGAGAGGGCAGGAATCCGTGTTCCTGCCGCTGCGTGCGCTTTCTAGCGTCAACAGTTTTGGCACGCCCGGTGGGACTGTAATTTTATCAAGTTTCTAACGCAATAGTATTTCAAGATTGATGTTGGTCCTGCTACAGTGATTTTTCAAAGATTTCCAGCATCTGGCGACTCCACTGGTAAGAGCTCAGTTCTTTATTTTTAAGACCAGTTACTTAACTTCTATGCCAAAAGTTACCACCAGGTCAGCTTCAAGAAGGGTCCCCTTTGAGTTCATTGAACTACCTTTAAACTCTACTAAAAGGCTCAAATTTGAAAGAACTCACCCTTATCAACTAGTAAATCCTCCTAGGCTTGTTGCTAGGAACACCAACCCAGCTCAGCCACAAATACAACCTGTTCTAGCCATGGCCTTGCCTTTTGCAGCGTTTCATGGTGAGAGCCCTTTAAACCTCCCACGCTATGATCCGATCCCCAGAACAGCTCTAAAAAATGTGCCTTCTTTTGATGGAGTGGGACCTATTACATTTGTTGAGCATATCAAAAATATCACCAACCTTTGCAATATTCACAATATAACAGAAGAAAATATTGCCATCAGACTGTTAGCCTTGTCTCTGAAGGGGAAAGCTCTCGACTGGTACGGCACCTTGCCTGTGAATTCCATACATTCCTAGAATGAATTGGGCACTTGTTTAACTGATCATTTTGGGGAAAAAAGTGATGGCCTCTCTCTTGCTGAGCAGTTGACAACTATAAAAAGAGCTCCGCACGAGTATATGTAGGACTTCAACACACGGTTTCAAAAGACTTGGGATAGAATTCCCATTCTGGTAAGGCCGACCCCCAGCTACGCTTTCTTGTACTATCTAAAAGCATTAAATAGTGACATTGCTATGATGATCCAATCTATGGGGGGACACATACTCCCAGCTGCGTATGACATAGCCATTGTGGCTGAAAATTGCTTAATTCAAGCCAAGAAAATCGCCCCTAGACCTCACATGCCACTTTTTCCAGAACCACTGCCCCCAATTCAAGCAGTCGCTCCCATAATTGCTCCCCTACCTGTCATTGAAAAGCCAACTACTGTTCCATCCAATGAATTAAGTGAAGTTAAGGGCCTGTTGCAGAGCATGTCAAATGAACTCGTTGCCCTTAAAAGACAACAAGCTCAAAGCCACAAGCCAAACCAGGGTTATCAGAATTATGGCCATGCCCCTAGACCCCCCTTTCCAAACTATAACCAAGGTCAGGGGCAGCTCACTACAACCAGGCCTTATCAAAATTATAACTCAGGCCCTCCTTCATCATCTAAAGCCATGGTACCTACTCAGAACAATCTCGTGCAGGAGCAGCCAGGTTGTTCAACCATGGGACAAGGTCAAGAGCAAGTTGTCCACACGAATGACATGATGAATTTTTTCTAGAATTCGAAAAATCAGGGTGCTGATTTTTCTCAATTTTTTGAGTTCCCAGCTCAAACCAGCACAAGTAACAATCAAACTCAGCCAGATTCTACCCTGATAAATCATGAAGAGGGTGAGCTCTGTGCAATTAATCATGGGGGCACTGCAGGCAATCATGCTGATTGCATTGCGGCCAATACGAGATTTAAAAGAAGAGCAGTTGGAGAAGTGCAAGCTTCCCCTCAGGCAGCAGCGAATCCTCCACCACACCCTTTTCAAAAGGCTCCAATTCCCAGACAACCATTTGCACCTCCAGCTCCTCAGTCTACAGCTTCAATCGGGATCAGCCCAAAGGAAAACATGAAAGGAGTCAGTCCCCAAGTTAATATAGTTGATCAAATGAAGAAATTGCATGTGAATATTTCTCTATGGGATTCGTTGTCTCTTCCAGGACAAAAGGAGGTATTGAAGAAAGAATTGCATGAGCTAGATCGCCAGGCCATCCCAACAGACACTAATAACGTCTTAATGATGAATGGGTAGCCTTCGGCTCCAGGTCAGGTAAAGAAAGAAGGAAAGACTCCCCCTTTTTATGTATCGTTGATCATAGGGGATTTCTTAGTACATAATTGCATAATTGATAGTGGAGCCAGCACTTCAGTAATGCCTAAATGCATTGCTGATAAGATGGGGTTAAAGTACGAAGCCATGAACAAAGGAGTCTTGCAACTAGATGGGACACCCGAAAAGACAGTCAGAGCCCTGAAAGGATTGAGTTTAACATTGCATGCCTGCCCGACATTCTCAATCCCTCAAGATATAGTGGTAGCGGACGTTCCTCTATATTTTGCAATCTATTTGTCTAAGGACTTTACGTCCAAGATAGGTGGTTATCTAGCAGCAAATTGGTCATACCTGGTTTTCAGAACCAAGTATAGGACCAAAGTGAAAATCAAATCCGAGCCACTCTACAAGGACCACCTAGAGCCCTATTCACCCAAGGCAGCGAATGTCAGTTACACTATCATTGATCCAGAAGACTCTCAAACAGACAAGTCCTCATCTTCTGCTCTTGAAGGAGTCACAGATCTACTCTTGGATGAGTGGGGAAGTGATAACTTTGAGCACGATCCTTATAAGTTTATTGAAGAGGCAGACCTTGGCATCTATTGCTTGCATGAAGAGAGTGCCGTCATGCCCAATATAATGAAGGAAAACAAATAAGATCTTGGCCTTTGGCAGCTATACTTCGACGGTTCCAAAAGCAAACTGGGCGCTAGTGGTGGGGCAATGTTAGTCTCCCCTTCTAAAGAAAGGTACTTTTCAGCTTTTTGTTTCCAGTTCTCTTGCACATGTAACATTGCAGAATATGAGTCTTTGATTCATGGACTTGAGTGGGCAAGAAAGAGAGGGATCAAAAAATTACAAATCTTGGGGGACAGTGAACTAATAGTGAACCAAATCAGAGGCCTGAACCTGACCAAGAACTCCTTACTAAAATCTTACAAGCACAGAGTCTGGGACTTGATGGAGGATTTCCTTGCTCTTAACATTCCTCGATTCCCAGGGAACAAAACAAGCAGGCTGACAGGTTGGCAGCTGTTGGCGCCCAATTTGATGTTTCAAAAGAGATAAGCAGGGGTTGTGGTTCGCGCCATTTAAAGGTGGTGGTTCGGCCTTCGGTCCCAGACAATGTTACAAATTGGTAGGTCTTTGAAAGCGACCAATAGATAGCCCTTTTCTTGAAGGAGGAAGCTAAGTTTGTGGTCCACAATCAAGCAAAATTGCAGCAGCAATATGGAAATCAGATTGTTCAATTGAAGAACAATAAACTCCCTAAGGGTCTGGTCACACTTGAAAGTATTTTCAACGGAGAGGACCAACTAAGAGATGACAAAGCATGCATCACTACCAAAGAGGAGAATTATGAAAAAGTTGAAATCTTCAAGGACAAGTTACTAGCGCTTGGTAAGGTCTGCACGTTTCAAGAAAGACAAACTTTCATTCTGCTGTGTCAAGAGTTCGCCGATATTTTTGCCTGGAATTATAGCGACTTGAAAGGCTTCGATCCAAGGCTCACCCAACACACCATTGAACTAGATGAAGGCGCAAAGCCAGTCACACAAAAGCAGAGACCTGTTAACCCGATGGTCGAGCTCCTTATGTAGAAAGAATTGGCCAAGTTGATTGAGTCCGGCATTATATTTCCGATCAAACATTCCTCATGGTTGGCTAATTTGGTTCCAGTTAGAAAGAAAAATGGAGAGATCAGGCTGTGCATCAACTTCAGAGACCTTAATAAAGTCTCTTTAAAAGATCATTATCCCCTTCCAAACATGGAGCAGATCCTCCAAAAGGTAACTGGTTCTAAACGCTTCTCCCTCCTAGATGGCTATTCAGGTTATAATCAGATTCTGGTGCATGACTCCGACCAATACAAAACAACCTTCACCACTAAATGGGGAACGTTCGCCTACCAAAAGATGCCTTTCGGGCTATCCAATGCCAGTGCTACCTTCCAGCGAGCCATGGACATGGCTTTCAGTGGTTTGATAAATAGGAACGTGCTGGTGTACCTCGATGATATAACAGTTTTCTCCAAAGAGGTAGGACAGCATATGAAGCACCTCAGGCAGATCTTTGAGAGGTGCAGGGAATTTGGCATCTCCCTAAATCCAAAGAAATGTGTATTTGTGGTTCATGAGGGGAAACTTCTTGGCCACATTGTGTCTAAGGAAGGTTTGTCTATTGACCCAGAGAGAGTCCGCTCCATCCTGGAGATGTCCCTACCAAAGCACAAGAAAGGCCTGCAGAGTTTCTTTAGCTGGATAAATTTCATTCAGAGGTTCATTCCAAATTTTGCTGAAATAGTTAAACCCCTAACCTCCTTGCTAAAGAAGGGTGAAGAATTCAAATGGACAACGCCAAGAAAGGACAGCTTTGAAGCTATCAAACAGGCTTTGACCCAGGCTCCCGCTCTAATCAGCCCCGACTTCAATAAAGACCTCAACCTCTACACCTTCAGTAACGGAGAAGTAATATCTACCATGCTTACCCAAGCAAACAGTGATGACCTCGAGCAACCACTCGCCTTCTTCAGCCAAGGGTTAAAGGACTTCGAAATTAGGTATACCTATGTAGAGAAGCAAGTCCTGGTAGTGGTGTGCAGCTTGAAGAAATTTAGATATATGTTATCAAACAGCAGGATCCATCTCATGGTTCCACATCCTGGTGTCAAAGATTTCTTAACCAATCGAGACTTAAACGAGAAGAGAGCGGGATGGATCACCAAGGTAATGGAGTATGACATAGATATCAAAATCACCAAGTTAGTGAGAGGAAGGGGCCTGTGTGAACAGCTAGCCGCAGATTTGAGACAAAAGGATGAAGATAGTTTGCTGATCCATGATGCAGCCACTGCAGAAGAACCAACTATCGTAAGGGATTGGACACTGGGCATGAGGCATTTCCTTCTTACGGGCGAATGTCCACAGGGTCTCGGTAGGGCCGGAAGAAGGTATTTTAAACTTCAGTCCCTTCCCTATGTTTTGATTGACAGAGTATTATTTAGGAAGGATCTCTCTGGAGTTCTCCTGAGATGCATTGACTCCAGTCAGATTGACAAGGTTTTGGCTGAGTTTCACGATGGGCCAGCAGGCGGACATTTCACCCCTAAGACCACAGCAGCAAAAATAATGAGAGCTGACTATTTCTGGCCCACTCTCTTCAAGGATACCCATGCCTGGGTAAGGAAGTGTCAGAAGTGTGCACTCTTTGACAGAAAGCAGGGATTGGCTGCCATGCCCCTACAGCCCATTCAAATTGAACAACCATTCATGCAGTGGGGCCTGGATTTCATAGGGATGATCAATCCTCCCTCTAGCACCGAACACAAGTGGGTCTTGACTGCTACGGATTATTTCACCAAGTGGGTGGAAGCCATTGCTTTGAAGGAAGCGAATGAAAGTGCAGTCCTGGATTTCTATGAGGACTTAGTGACACATTTTGGGGTCCCAACCACTATAATCTCAGATAATGCCTTGGCTTTTTTGGGAACCAAAACTAGTGAATGGGCGCTAAGGTATGGTATATACCTCAGCACTTTGTCAAATTACTACCTGCAGGGGAATGGACTAGCTGAGTCCACTAACAAAAATCTGATCAGGATTATAAAGAGGACCATGGAAGAAAATCAGAGAACTTGGCATGCCAAGTTGAAAACAGCTCTATGGGCCGATCGAATCACTTCAAAAAGATCAATCGGAAATTCTTCATATACGCTTGTGTATGGAAGGGAAGCAAGGCTTCCTATCTCACTCGAATTGCCAGCGCTGGACCTCGCACATCAGCTGCAGCTAGAAGAAGGAAGCAACATGGAGGTCAGATTGTGTGAACTAATGGAGCTTCAGGAGGTAAGGAACCAGGCCATGGTCTCTATGATCAGTTGCCAGCATCAGGTGAAAAGACATTTTGACAAGAAGTCTTCATCAAAGAGTTTCATCGAAGGAGACATTGTTTTAAAATGGGATGAAGATAGAGCTAAGCCCGGAAAACATGCAAAATTTGATGCCCTCTGGAGCGGTCCTTACATGATCACTCAGTGCAAGCAGCATAACGCATTCCAGCTCTCCAGGTTAGACAGTGAAGAATTGCGTATCCCAGTCAACGGGATACATCTGAAGCATTGCCACTAAATTTTGGTTCGGCTGTACATAGTTTCCCTTTTTGTTTTCCCTGTTTTCCCTAAGTGCAGTTTGCACAGGTAGTTGTTTTTAGCTTTGTGTGTTTCCCTTTGTTTGGGGGTAAATTCTATGTATTTTGATTCTGAGATTATCAAAGCTATTGTGAACTCGCTTCAAAGTCACCATCTGACTCCACACCCAATGGATATGCAAGGCAACTGGGTTCTAAGCATAGCAGGCACGCTTCCCCCGTGAGTCACCAATTTGTTGACCCAATTTTGCCCCTCAGGCAAAATCTCAGTCATCTCCTATACCTGCTTCGCATGGCCAGTCATTTTAGGTTGCAAGGTCCACTTTCAGGTTTCGATAATTTCCATTTCAGAGCATTGGTTCATCGGCCTAGTTCATTGGCGTTCACGGTGGCGAAAGATAGAATCTCTGAACGTTCACGCAAGGAGAGAAGAAGAGAAAAAATGGAGTGTTTCAACACTTAGGCAAAAAAGAGGGCAAAAAAAATGTAGAGGGTGGCAAATTCGCCACCCACTACAAGGGTAGGTAAAATGAGCCCACTTACAAACATGCAGAGGGTGGCAAATTCGCCGCCCACAACACGAAAAAGCCATGGACATCGGCCGATGTCGGCAATACTGCCGTCATCGGCACCTTACAGAGACCGACGTCGGCAGAACTACCAACGTCGGCAGCATAAAGGCAGGCACAAAAAATGGAAAACCCTGCCTAGGGTGGTGAAATGGAAAAGCCCGCCTAGGGCGGTGAAACAGAAAACCCCGCCCTAAGGCGGTGAAATGGAAAACCCCGCCCCATGGCGGGGAAATTGAAAGGGCCGCCCATAGTACAATACTGCCGACATCGGTAGGTTACAGAAACTGACGTCGGTAGGACTGCCACCATCGGCAGCTTATCGGCCGACGTCGGCATAAATCCTACATGAAATCCATGCAAAGGGCGGCAAAATCGCCGCCCACTACAAGGGCAGCAAAATTCCCCTGCAGTGCACAAGAAAAAACCCGCCCAGCCGTAGGAGGAGAAGACCAGTGCGTAAAATGAGGCAACAAGCATGGTCTTGGCAGACTTGTGATGTCATCAATAGTGTTTTTCACACTTTTTGATGAAACTTCTCTTGGCTCTTCTGCTATAAATACAAGGACTTAGTCATTTTTCAGGGATCTTCCTGACTTTTGTAAAGAGCACTGCTCTCCAAATTTCCCACCTGAATCAATAAAAATATAGTTTTTACCTCTTTCTTGGATGGATACTCTGTGTATGTTCTATATGTTTAATCTGTGTTCAGTCATTTCCTTTTAAATGCTCTCACAGGTTTTAAATACTAATGTATCAGCTATCTACAGAATGTCAGTTTGCAGCTTACAGGTGAAGAGTTCCATCTAGGGTGCAGAAACCAAGGAGGTCACTTACAGTATGCATTTCACAGCATCTTGGTGAGTCCCTGTTTCCTATATCTTTCACTGAAACCTCCCTGTCATCCTAGCAACCTGATCTTTTCTATCAAGTTTCAGTGTAGAGTATACTTGCATTTCCCCTGATTCTGAGAGTGGATCTGGAAGGTCACTCCTATTTTTTGGTGTATCACCTCTTTTAGAGTAGGCCATTTGTTTTCATGCTTTTCTCTCTCTCTTTTCATCCCCCCCAGTATATACCTATATACCTATATTTTGTGTTACTTGAAACAAACAAGATACATCAGAGGGAACTAGCCCATATCTAGAGACTCTCCTCTCCTGCTTCGCCGTCCCATAGGCAAGAGAGGGGTTTCCATGTTGCGGGGAGAGGGCAGGAATCCGTGTTCCTACCGTTGGGTGCACTTTCCAGCGTCAACAGTTAACACAAACCTCTATTGCAAGTTTTGTGATTCCTACACTCATGCCATAGTTGACTACTGAGTAATTGATGAGATGTACAAAAATATGGAAAGAGGTGCATGATAGGAAACAACAATAGTTAAAGGGTAAGCAAACCAAAGAAATGAGGGATATAGCCAATAAAATGCTAGTTATGGGATGTAAAGAGGCACCAGAGGGTGAGGTGGAGCATTTTGTAGAGGAATATTCCCACTATGATTATGTTATAAGTGTGGCTCAATCGAGCACTATCAGTTCAACTACCTGATGCAGCCAATGTGTGGGTATTGTTGAAGATCGAATCTGATCAAGGAATGCCCCAACTTATATAATTGTTGACCTAAGGCTGGCCTAGTGTATACAAAGGTGAAGGAATTATCCAATGTGAGCCAAAAATAGATAAATAGACTCAAAAGGTGTAATTAACTAACATAGAGCCAATCAAATTACAAGCAACTACTCATAGTGGGTGCACCACTCAACCACTAGTTGTGTCGATACTAGAGTTATGCCTAGAATATGGGGAACTGAGTCACACTATGTGCATCATGTGAATAGAATCCAAAGCTACATGTTACCTTGACCTTATGTTCTATAAGGATGTCTTAAAATATATTATGAGCATCATTCAAAACCTACAAGGAGAACTCCAACTAGCACAAGATATAGAGGCACAAGTTGTTGCCTCTTATAAGAAGCAAGACAACTAGAGGCTGAGGTACAAGAATTCATGGAAATATTTCACCTTTTACAAATTATAGGGATGTTACCCCTATTGACTAATTTAATTTAGACCATGCCAGGTAGAATCTAGGTGAAATTACTATGCCCCATATAGTTTAAATTGCTGCTACTTGAATGAAAAGGGTATGAGAGGCTAGGCATATATAGAATGTAGAATATGACCAAGATCTCCTAGTGAATGCCACCATTGATGGATGGTCTATGTGCAACGTTTTTATTGACATAGGCATCAAAGTTAATATCTTGACATGGAATACATTGGACAAGATGGGTAGACCAGCCTGGAGGCCTTCCCCTCATGTGATTTTCATGGTTAATAAATATAGGATGTAACTAATCATAATTATAAAAGGTGTCATTGTATATATTATGGGCATAGATTTTTATGCTAACTTTGAATTTATTGAGTTGGTTAAGCAAGATAATTATCTAGCACTCCTAGGTAGGCCATGGTGTTATGCAAATAATGTAAACATACACTTCAAGAAGTGGTATATGAATTTTGAAAACAACAAAGAAAGGGCCATGATCCCTCTCTCAAATGACCAAGGACACCCTTATGTATAAAGTTTTGATCTTGAGGATGAGATCAACCATATCTATAATATCATGACATAAGGTGTCAATATTATCAACCCTAATGACCATAGAGTATATTCTTAAGATGATGGATAATTGGCCTCAGACATTACTGATGTAACTTGTAACTGATGGGTCGAATAAGCTTATGAAACCACTAGTTAGAGGTGCCACATAGTGAGTGCCAACGTGCCAAAGCCTATGAGGACTTACTAGGTGTAGATTGATTGTAGTTCACATAGAGGGGTCTATTGCAATAAAAAGAAGGGAAATAGGGTGTTTCACCTAAAGAAAGGTAAACTTGTGGTAATCCTATGATATGAGGGGAGTAACCCTATAGAAGAGTATGTCCATGACATAGAGTCATGCATCCCAAAAGATAAATATATAATGGACACACTAGTATATACTTTTAGAAGCACTACTACTCATTAGAGGGTAGTGCAAAAGCCTAGTTTGCCAACTTGGCAAGATGTAAAAATAACAATATACATAGATTTGAGAAAATTAATGAGGATCTAAACATATTCACATGCTCTAGTGATTTTGAACCTGTAGCATATGTGTGCTTATGTAAATAAACTTGGATTGAGTGTGGCACAAATGCCCTAAGGAAACTATGGGTGCACACCTTCTATAAAACCTTGAAGATGTGGGTGGAGGCTTGGTATGTGGTCAACAAATACAATGTAAGATATCCAATTGGGATGTCTTGAAGGAGAAGTTTGTGCACACCTTCTCCTTTTCCTCACATAACTTGGAATTGATCAATCCATTGCAAGTCATTTAAATGACAGTGTTTGAGGACACTACAATCTTAGAAGAGCACCTGCAAGATATGTTTGGAGAGAAAGGGTTAGTGATCTTAACTTTTTTTGAAGAATATTCACTCAACAGTGACTCAAGTGATGAAGATATGAATTTCTATAAGGTGAAAAATTAGACATCCTTGATAATAAAGAGGAAGCTCATGCACCAAGTGGATGATAGTGCCCTTGAAGAGGAAGACCCTACTCATCTCCACATGCAAACAACTAAGGGGAGTAGACAAGTTGAGGACACACATTAAGATAGAAACAATCCCTACCACGTACTTATCAAGACCACCTAGGTTGATATCCATGTAGAATAAGAACCAAATATGGCTACTTTAGGTGCATATTGGTCCGATGTAGAGCTGGCATGAATTGTTGAACTCTTAAAGGAGTTTTAATATTTTATTGCACACAATTACTAGGACATGAAGGTCACCCACCGATCCCTTGGTAAAATGATCATAAATCTAGTGGATGAAATGGGACCTATCAATAAATTCCCCTATATAATGAACCCCAATATCTACATAAAGGACAAGATGGAAATTAATAGTATGCTGGTTGTAAGAGTAATCTACCTCATGCAAGAGTGAAAATTAGTAATATCAATGGTGATTATCATTAAAAATGATGAGTGCATCCATATTTACATATATTACTTATTTTTAAACACTTCTTATGTCACTTACCCCTTCCTAACTCCATTCACTAATGAAATCTTAGATGGAGTTGTAGGTTATAAAATTTATATTTTCACTAACGGTTTTTTTGGATACCATCAAGTTTAAATTAAAGAGGAGGATATCACAAAGATAACCTTTGTAATAGAATGGGGTTATTTCTCCTATACTTTGATGCCCTTTGGGCTTAATAATGTTCGAGATGTATTTTCCATAGTGGTCATCATAGCATTCAAGGATTTTATTCATAAGTTATTTTAAGTGTACCTTGATGATTGGATTATGTAAGGGCTCATAAGAGACCATTATGAAAACTTTCACCTCATGTTTGAGAGGTAAAAATAGCTATAGATATTATTGAACCTTAATAAGTGCATCTTTATGACACCTTTTGTCACATTACTTGGGTATATCATCTATAAAGATGGTTTGTTTGTTGATCCCATGAAGATTACCATTATCATTCAGCTCCAGACTCATTCCACATAGAGAGACATTCATGCCTTTCTTGTTCAATATGGATATTATATAAAGTTTATAAGGAGATATGCAAGGATCATTGTGCCATTAGATGAGTTATTTTATAAGTATGTCCCATTATAGTGGGGTATAACATAAGAGGATGCCTTTGACACTCTGAAGCTCAAGTTGGCTAGCGCACCTATTCATTAGTTTCTCAAATGGATAAATCCATTCCACATCCATTTCAATGCATCTAGATCTACAATTTGTGCCATTCTATCACAGCCTAGCAAAGGTAGGATGGATCATCTCATCTCCTTTTCAAGTCACAAATTAACCCCAGTAGAGTAAAATTACATAAATATTGAGTGTGAGGTGCTAACATGGTCTTTGCCCTCCAAAAATTTAGGCAATACTTATTGGCAACCTCATTAGTCTTTTTCACTAATCATGAGGCACTTAAGTACCTTGTGAATAAGCCCATTCTCCATGGGTGCATTTGTAGATGGATAGTTTTGTTTCAATAATTCTAGTTCTCAATTATGGTGAAACCTGGGAAGCAAAACTCGAGACCAAACCTTTTATACCGCATCAAATATAGTGATGCAGTAGTGCCCATTAAAGATGACATGTCAAAAATATAACTCTATAGATTCTAGTGTATTCTCAAAAACTTGATAGAGATAGATACATTTCTAATGTTTGGGTTTATACCCCAGACTATGACCACCAAAGAGAAGAAGCAACTCACTGTTCATGCCACCCCCTTTCAAATCATTAGTGGGGAGCTATATAAATTAAGTCAAGATGAATTCCTACACTAATGTGTTTTGAAACATGAAAGGGATTCAATTCTATGCAAGAGACATGAGGGGATTACAGGAGGCCATTATAATATAAATGCAATGGCACTCAAAGTTTTCCAATCAGGCTTGTGGTGGCCAAGCTTGTTTCAAGATGCAAAGAATTAAACTAAAGTATGTGACATATGTCATCACACATGAAAGCCCAACCACTAGGATGAGATGCCTCTCATCCCCATCCTTGCCTAGGTACCATTTGAGAAGTGGGCCATTAATTTCATTAGGCCAATTATTCCTATAGCAAAGTGTACAAGTGCAAGGTATATTCTAGTAACAACTGATTATTTCACCAAACGGGCCAAGGTAGTACCTATTAAACATTACACAGCCACAATATCTACATGATTCATTTGGGAGAACATTATAAGTCACTATAGGTGCCCACTCATTTTAACTAGCAATAGAGGAACACACTTCCTCAATGAAACTATGAAAATATTCCTAGTTGAGTACATGGTGGTGTACCACAAGACCACCTCATATCATCTCTAAGAAAATAGCATAGCTAAGACATTCAATAAAATATTTGGAACATGCCTCATAAAAATATGTGACATTGGTCATAATGATTGGGATGATCGAGTATCAATGGTATTATGGGCATATCACATAACCTACAAGTGCTTGAACAAAGCTACACTATTCCAACTAGTGTTTGGTGTTGAGGAAATTATATCAATGGAGTTCTTGGTACCATCATTATGCATTATGTGAATTGGTCACCTAGGTGACAAATCCTCATTAAGTGTAAGCATCAAAGACTTGGAGTAATTGGATGAGGTACACACCCAAACAAGATGGAGCCAACAAATCAAGAAGGCATGCCAAAAATTGTGGCATGATAGGCATATTAAGCATAAATTACTCATCAAATGAGCATTGGTATTTTTATATGACTCCAAGTACCTAAGGTACCTATGCAAACTATAGATAAGGTGGATGGGCCCATATATCATCCATAGTATATTAGAAAGTGGCACATATAAGCTGAGCATGTTGTCAGGTGAAATGCTCCCTAGGTATTTCAATGGCAACATATTGAAACCATATCAGCAATAAAATGGCACTTGTACCATTAGACACCAACTTCTTAGTCACAACTTAATTGTGTTATACTATCCCAAATGATGTTTGGTGTAAGCCAAACATTTCCATGTATTTTGTGATTTTTGTTCTTATAGAGTGAATAAGTGGTGCTTTCAAGCCCATAAGAGAAATATTCTAGTGATTCTATACATAACTCCAGTTAGGTGAGTCAAGAATGGATGCTTTTCAAAGCACCTAACTTTGAACATATGAGCACCAAAAGGGAAAGAGAGATACAAATGGTGATCATGCACAAAAGATGAAAAAGTGGTACACAAGATGAAAGTGCATAAGAGGTAAAGTGAATATGCACAACATGATCATGTGTAAGATATCAAAAGTAGAGAGTGGAGTGTTGGAGGGCCAGTGTAAGGGATTTATATGGGGTAGGGAAGGCTAAGGCAAAGAGATGAAAGTTCAAATAAATCAACCAAGATAAGAAATTGAACTTGAAATGAAAGCATAGTAGGAAATTAAAATGGAATCATGGAGGCTAAATCATGCACATGTGAGTAAATGCACCCAAGTTACCATAAGGAATGCAAAGGTCGCACCAATTAGGTAAAGTGTAGGATAAATATCATTAGGGCACATTGGCATCCACCCAAAGTGAAGTGAGAAGTGACTATTGAACTGTACATCACTTCACCAAAAATACCATTAGATGATTTATTTAGGTTACAATAGGGGTAAAATATATCTACATTGAATGCATAGGTGGCAATGAATTTTCATGGATCTCACAATATTTATAATTTTTATGAACTCTAGATACTACCATGCCATTAATCACTTGTAATTAAGATGGTAGATGAAATCAAGGTATAAAGTAGAAAGGGGCTAATTAGTTTAGGTTACAAAACTTAAGATAATTCACAACTAGAATGCAAAGTCGACCAAAGAAAACCAAAGCTAAAGTGAAAAAACACCATAGTAGTGAAATATTGATCACTCACAGATGAAAAAAAGAAAATGATTAAGTAGAGAAATAAATTAAGTCTTATTTAAGATTGACATCGATAAGTGTGAGGCATGAATTATACAAGAACCAAGTAGCTAAAAACTAGAGTGATGTCAAGGCTACCATTAATATAAACTAAAGCTCGTGAGCCAAAGACATAGTCATAGACCTCATGTCTATGAAAAGCACCAACAAAAATTAAAAGCTTTCACAAGATAAATAGACCATGATTCAACACTAGTCGGTTCAGGATGGGAAAGAAACACATGAGTTCTAGCCTACAATAAACACAAAAGGATGTCAAGAAGGCATGAGTGGTAGAATAAGTGGCCCTGAAAAAGAAGAAAGCATAGCTAGTGGAAGGAGTTAGCATCACCAAGGTTGATCTAGAGGTGCTTGAAAAAATGTCATATTAGAAGATGTAGTTCCTAAAGGAAGTCTTGATAGGAGAAAGTTGGGCATCCTTTGCATACACCTATCATCTCAAGAAATATAACCATCACACTTCAAGCAACATACATTATATAGTGCAAGATTATATGGTAGACACAGGGGCTAAAATAGAATTAGGCATGTCATTATTTAATGTCTCCATTTGAGATAAAATTGTAACCACTGGCATAACTTAACTCTATGTGTTGTAATGTTTTATAAAGCTAGAGTAACTCATACAGTTCTTCCTCTCACACATCTATGGAAATCGCATCTATTTTTTAGGGAGGCACATGTGGATATTAGTTCACCTAATAGGTATAATTATTGAGCTCCTAGACTCCAAAACATACATCCACTAGATGATGGTAGATGGTGTTGAATTTTAAAGGGTTGGAAAACTCCTTGGGTACTACAAGGGAGGTTTCACATTCCCAATCAAATAATCAAGGACCCTAAAATGAGGGTAGTTATGCACCTCATGAATTCAAAAAAATTCATTGATGGTGATGGGTAGACATCACCAAGGCTCACCTATACAACACCTATCATATGGCATAGGGGTTAAATTTAACATCACCATGTTCATAGTAGAAGAAATGGTGAAGAATGCATTGGAATGCCATACAGCATGGAAGACCTTCTGGTGGGGATCAATTTTGATCCTAATTTTCATGGAGAAGATTGAAGTGATAAATGGCAATGAGGACAACCTTTAGGTCTTTCTAGTGCACAAGGACTCCCCAGTGTTAAAATATCAAAACTTCCAGTGCTAAAATATCAAAACTTCACCTGCCTTCAGCCTTATCCCAAAAATACAAGACTCATGTGATGGGGTGGTGCACCTAGTACATTGAGGCATTTAGAGAGGAATGGTGAATTCCTAAGGATCTCCCTTAGAATATGTTTAGGATAGAAACCTTTGTCATAATGAAACACTTTTATGTAGTGTGATTGGCACTCACAAATGGAAATAAATTTGGTTGGCTGAAACTCCCCTACACCTTCTCAACTAAATAGTTTAGGGATATGCTTCAAAGAATATCTAATGCATAATAATTAGACATCCTGATCAAGACCATGGATTCAGAATGGATTAGGTTGTGGCACCAATATGTGCACCTAGGAGGTAAAGTGACAAAGGATGAGGAGGATGACTCAGATCGTATCGACATGTATCCCTCTAGAAATAAGTGATTCTTGAGTACATTAATATGCTTTATTATGAGATGAATCTAAGGAAGAAGGGAATGAGCACTAATAAATATGATGACCTCTCCCTCTAGACTAGAGATGAAGGGAAGTTGGCACTGGTGGCATTGAAGAAGTCTCCTCAAAATAAGAAGGGGAGACACTTGAGGAGATGCAAGAGCACATCAGATTGAAGATCACCTCTAATGTTGAAACCACTCCCTCAGCACTAAAGAAGAATCATGTGGACTTCATGCCAGGGATTATTTCACCTAAGCTAAGGGAGAATAAAAACAAGAAGTCCAAGGGGATAATGGTAATGCCCATGATAACCTTGGTCGAGATGGAGGTGCAAGAGGTGCATGAGGAAGAACAAGTGAAGAAGGTGCATAAAGAGATGGAAGAGGAAGAAGAGGAAGAAGATGGAGGGATGAAAGTATACATCATCCAATAAAAATAAATAGGAGGTGATCCCAACACCTTATTAAGAGAGCCCTCTACACAACCTCCACAAACTAAGGAATAAAAAAGGAGTCAGTGGAAGGAAATGGGCCTCAGCGAGGAACATATAGAGGTGGCACTAGAGCTAGATTAGAAAATAAAGGGCATGAGGGTAGATGACATGACCTAGGTTGAGATTGATAAGGCTAAGGTTGAAGAAATAAAGGCTAAGGAGGAAAGGATAGTCATAATAATAAATAAGATGAAGGTGGAGAAAAATAATTCCTAAGAGGAAAGGGCCAAGAGAGAAAAGGAAGAAAAGAGGGTTGCCATAAGCACAAAACCCATAAGGGAAAAAGTAGTAAAGGCACCTAGCATCCCCACTAGAATATTAGAAGAAGCCACACCACAGGCATGCCCAAGTAGTGAATGGGCACCTAGAGACAAGGAAGATGATACTAGTGCCTTAAAAGAGCAAATAGTGATTGAAGAAGAAACCCAATAGACATAGGAGGGTAAAGCTAGCACCGATGAAGAAAATGAAGTGAACAAATGGGATAATTCTAAAGAAACCCTATAATAACAAGGAGGAGAGACCTCAAAGGAGGGAACTGAATAAAGTACTAGCACAAAAGAGGAACAATAGATAGTTCTTACCATTACTAAAGAAGAGGGTGTCGAGCCAAGCCTGAGGTAAAAGGTGTAGAAGGGGGGACTAATGAGGACTAATACATGTTAGATTATATTCCCCCCAAAATGGAAATAACAAGGATGCTCTAGCATCTATATTTTTATTTTGATATTTATATGGATGATCCTCATTTTGAATTGGTACTGAAGGGAATCCTAGGTGAAGATCAACCAAAATAAGGGCATGATTCCCTTCTAATAAACCCTTGTGAAATAAATCTAGTCAAGTCAGCTAATGAACTCATCTAGATGGACTTTGAAGTAGCACAAAATAACAACATCAATGATGTTAGGGCTTCAAAGTGGAATAATATTATGCTATAAGTATAGGAAGATTTAAATTCCATAAATCTCAAATTTCAAAAATCGGTAAAGTGCATCGATGATACTGAACCATTCCTCTTAGATGGCATTGATACTTCAAATTTTTTGGAGGTCAACAAGGTATGTGCTAGTGGAGTATATGCTCCCAAAGCTAAATATAGGGATAATGATAGAAGAGTAAGGCCCATGCACTACAATAAATCTAGATCTAGTTATAAATATTAAAGAGGTGGAACACCTCTTTGTAAAACTAGGAGTAGAAGCCACCAATGCCATCTTCATGAAATTCTCCAACAAAAAATCAATGATCGATGTGTACCTCAAATAGACAAAAGGGAGAGGGAAGAGATGATGCTAAATGCATACACTATTAATATGGTTAATCATGCACAAATCATGGAAAATATCAATACCTTTAGTGCCCAAATCAAAAACTAAGAGTAAAACTTGGAAGAACTCTTCCATGCCTTAAAAACAAAGGCTGGCGAACAAGGATCAATCTTAGATGTAGGAGTGATAAGGGTAAAGGAAATGATAGTGGGATTCATAAAATAATTAGGTAAAATAAATATGCTCTCTCTTATCACTACCTCAATAGAGATTGATAGTACTATTGAAGAAATCAATCTTTCTATCAAAGGCTTTGAGGACTTCAGCACTGAATTAAAAGAGAATGTGCCAAATTTTTGTACACCTAAGGTATTGAAAGACTAGTCTGAGAATGAAATATCAATTTTATATGGGGTAATGTTGGGCCCCTTTTTACCTAATTATGGACCCATGCCAAATTATTAGACATCTCGGTGTGAGGCAATCATTCAGGATGATTGCTATTTTGATATATTTTAACTAGTTAGATGAATTGATGCACTCCTTGTGCTAGCTAGTAGGTAGTTAACAAATTCTATAATGTTTTTGGAATCTTCAAGTAATGGAAGAATATGTAAATCATAGTGTGAAGGGTGTAAATTAATATAGCTAATGGAAAGATTGAGAAAATATCTAGCTTGATAACTGGTGTGCACAATTCTACCCTAGTATAAGGTGCTCCTTTAGGCTATAAAAATAAGCTTGAACCAATATACGATGATACAATGAGGAGATATCAAATACATATATAATCGATTCTATAAATAATGAAGTGACCACCATTAAACATTAAGACTAGCATGGATGCCTTTGAGGCTCCACTTTGTAGTGTCCAAGCTCACCTATGAGTTACTAGGCCTTTAGTAGTTTAGATGAGCTATTACTCTATTTTCACCAAATGAACTATACTCTATATTTTAGAACATTAAGTATATAAAAAATGGTTGAAGTAATACATAGTGTTCTTAGGTAATATTTTTATCTTTGTAATTTATATACTTAATAAATGTTATGAGTTTAGTGTGATAAATTCAATTCAAATGATGTTTTCAAGATTTAATTCTTGGCATTCATGGCATCTCTAGAGTTTAGAATGGCATCATCATATTAAGTTAAAATACTCTTAAGTGTATGAAAGGGCATACACCCAAGATTTGACACCTACATCAGAAGTGTTAAACCAGCATGAACCCTTGATCTAAGATATCCCATTAAACACTCCAAATTTCGAAGGATGTTATGCATAATAAAACATAGGCTTGCTCCCACAAGACTAAAGAGAAACCCAATATAAACTTGTGCCCATATTAATAGAAGTAGCTACCTAAATAGTCTTTATGCCTATAGACATTTATCCTAACCCAAAAATGGCTTAGACTAATAAACTCACCATTGGCATTGTTACGAAAGACTGAGCCCCTTGAAGGAGTTGCACCATGGCACAACCAGCCCAACATGGGCCCTGTTTATTTATCTATTGTGCTTTGGGTGAGTGTATAAGGCTTGTGCCTTATGTGAATTAATGTCAATGCATTTGAGTGACAAATTTTGAGCATCATGGGTTTATTATATGATTTCACATAGTTGTAACCAGTCTAGAACTGACTTGGATAGCCAGGTTAGCACCTAACAAAGGAAATGGATTAAATTTTGACTTTAATATAATAATTATAGGAAATTCTTGGGTAATTTTATCAAAGTTGTGTTGCTATTTTAAGCTCAATTTAGACCAAAAATCAAGTTCATCATTGGTGGTTTCCTTAACTTCATTTGAGTAAAGGTGAACACCCCCATCTAGTAGCCCCTAAAAAAGGTTTTCACCAAAATACTAGCATTTTTGTTTACTTTTACCCTGGTCAAAAGTGCCTCAAAGATGTTTTCACTTTGGGAGCTCAATATTTTATTCTTTTATTTATAGCTAACCATGTTCACCTGCTCTCTAAAATAGGCCATAGGATTCAATTTGATAGATATCCCTTATTTGTGGTCTCCCAATAGAATATTGTCTTTTAGGCCTAGAAAATCATAAATGGCCTCATCATTATCAAACTCATCTATAAGCACTATGGATTCTTGTTGGTCCTATTCTATAAGTTGAGGATGATAAAGGAAAAGTTTGGAATTTTGGATTATTGGGTTAATTACATAAATGGTATGAGGGTTAAATATGTTGGTACTAACTAGGTATTCATAAATTCTATAATCAAACTATGTTTCATTGTCAGCATCATCATCACTAGAAATTGGCATTGGAACATGAATAAGATACATGGGGCCACCCCTAGATGGTTTAAATCTAAGACCATAAGTTCTTTTGTATATAGCCATAGAAATTGGCTCAAGAGTACCTTTCTAGTTTGGTATGAGGCCTCCTCCTTCATAGGCTTGGTTATACATGATCCTTTTAGGGATGGGATATTTTGGATTACATTAAAATCAGCCAATTTGTCATTGTATAAAAATGAATTATCATTGGCTAGTGAGTATTCTTCTTAACTAGTGACCAGTGTGAAAATAATAGGTGTTGGGATATGAAGCTTGCTTTTTCCCTTTCATCTCCATTCCATACAAGGTGGTCAATATTTAGGTCTTCCATAGGACTTAAGATTATGTGAAAGCTTGGAACTATGGAATGTGTTATGGGTCAAATACTCTCCTAGACCATTATCTAAAATGGTAAAATTATTGAACATTTCAAGAGGAGGTGTATATGAAGAGGAGGCAAGGCTATCAAGTTATATACAATTGACCTCTAGTAATTCGATAAGTATCACTTTATCTTTGTCCTTTTTAAGTAATATATCTAGGCCAAAACTATAGTTGTAACTTTCAAATTTAACCTCCAAATGTTTGTAGTGTTTATAAGGATGTAGATATCCATGGATAGTAACCTCCATCCCTGAATGAGGAAACTTGATACACTAGTACAATCTTGAAGAAATTAAACAAATTTCATATATCCATGGTCTTCCTAAAATAAAATTGTATTATAGGTCTAGATCCAACACATGGTAAAGTGTATCTTGGGTCAAAGGCCTAATGAACACTGATAAGCTTATAATTCCTTTTGATTCTTATTCTTTAATATCATAGGCTTTGATAGTGATAGTTTACAGATATAGATCAGCTATTGTATATCCTAGATACTTGATGAGATTTAGAGACACAATATTTAGGCCCATTATCTATGAGGACACATGTCATGTGATGATAACTTCAATATATAATAGGTTATTATGAAGAGTGCCAAAGGATGACATGTCACTGTGGTTGAAGGTTAATTTCTATCTTAGGGATAGATGTCCAACCAAAGCTTAGAATATGTTTGGGTTTATGTCATTTGGAACTTGGGATTAGCTTAAGATTTATATTAGGATATTATTTTAGATGGTAGATGTACAAAAAATATATAAAATATATACTTATGTGGGTGTCTTTTGGAGTTGTTCCACAATATTATATGTCTTTTCCTTAATAGTGGTGAATGGTTTGTTCCTTACCAACATAGTGGGTTGAACCAATTCATTGGTAGAAGGTTATGGGCCTAGGATGGTAATGTTAGATTGTTGAGTTATGATTTCACAATCAAGATTGTATATATTACTGTCGCTACTAGAAAATGATGGCAATGGTCTAGATAAGTATCTATTATCGATGCACTTGGTTGTGGTCATGGGGCAATGATGATTTATCAGCATAAGGTCCTAAAATAGTAATACTTAGTTTTTATTGTGCTTAGTTGTGGTCTTAGGTCAAGGAAGAATTACTAGCATAGGTGGGTTGATTGGTATTGTTTATCAATGGTCTTGATCTATTGGCACTTGGTCTAGGATTAATGGTAATGGTAAAAACATGCCCACCCACAATATGACCTACAACTTTATTATAGTCATGTGCAATTACATGGTAAGACTATTAGTTATTAGGGTCATTTTGGCCTTGGTTCCTCTCATTTGGTTGACATTATTATTACTTCTAATTTTTCCATAGATGTTGTTGATATCGTTGTTGTTTTGGTGGCCTTTGTTGTTATTATTGATTGACATTATTGTGTTGCACAAAAGGGTTTTGGTAGATACTCAGGTTCTGATTGGATGTGGATTTTCTATTATCCAATTAGAATTCCCCATTTTATAGCATATTTTTAATAAGGTACTTCAGTTTCACACAACAACATATAAAATTCCCATGAACATGATGGTATTAATAGAACTCATGCTCTCTATACCAGTCTGGATATGGTATGCCCTCAAGATGGTGTTTTTTAATTAGCCAACTAATCATATTGGCCATAGTTATCTTGTAAAACACTACTTCAATGGGCTCACTAATATTGTATAAGACATGAGGAGTGGGTTTTCTTCTTGGAGAATGGGTTTTTAAAGGTGGTTATTTTGGCATATGAGGTATCAATCTAATTTTCTATATAGGCTATGCTTACTAAATGGGTTATTGGTGAGAAACAAGTTGCATTTGTGGAATTGGTTGATTAGATCATGTTTATACCATTTGGACATGATGTGACTCCATTACTCCATTACCAATAACATTCTCATTGTGGTTTTATGGTTTAGATTTTTCATAGGTGTTGGTTTGAGTTGGTGGTGACACTTGTGATTGGACTTGTTTAGGGCTTTAACTTGGGCCTGTACTTTAATTTTGACTCTAATTTTGATTTGAGGAGGTCAAATTGATAATTTCTTTATTAATAAGGGCCTTTTCTATTTTTAAACCTTTCTTAATGATCCCTTTGAAGGTATGCATATACTAAAGCTCCAGATGATAGGATATCTTACTGTGTAAATATTTAGTGAACACAACCAATTTTTTTTTGGTAAGTTATGGTTGAATCAATTAAATAGTGCTCTCCATCTCTATATGTCATTGGTAAATCTCTCTCCAGATTTCTATTTGACCTAGTCAAATCCACTAATGAAATATCATGATCGATATTATAGGAAAAGTGTTATATAAATTTGTCTGAGAGATCATCAAAATTAGATACTATTTTTTTTAGAAACTTGAGGAACCACTCCAAAGCCTATCCATCTAGATTTAGAGGAAATAAAATGAGTATATAAATGTCACTATAATCCACTATTTAGCAAGTGATAAATAACTTTGTTAGATGTGATTTATGGTCTTCTTTACCCTTGTACTTGGAGGAAAAGGTATCTAAAGATACTCAATGTTGAAAGTGTATGAACACATGTCATATAATTTGAATTTTTTTGTCTAATTCACCATTTGAATGGTGGCAATTTCAACCTTCATTTTTTGTAGTTTTTGATCCAAGAAACTTGATGGTACACTTAGTTATAGTTTGGTGGTCAAAGATGGGTTACCCTTATTAGGGTACAATAGAGAAATGGTTTGTTTTAGGATGTTAGTTTGATGAGTTAATCAACCAAGAATATGCATCTATGGATTGTGATGTGGTTATTGAAATTGTATGCATTATTGATAGATATTCTAGTTCAAATTTGATATATGGCCTTGGGTCTAAGGGAAGTTGGGTTGATATGGAAGGATATGGATTTGTGAACCATAATGTGTTTTTTGAGGTTGATTATGGATTTACTACAAAATAATCAAACCTAGATGAATAAGGGAAACTTATTGTGTATTGTTGATCTAGGAATTTTACTCAAGAGAAGATGGTTAGTATGGTGTTAGTTTCAAAATGAAAATAAAAAGAAATAAACACATTAACTAGCATAACATCTATAGGCCTAAACACTAGGGAGAGCTTAGTTAACAAAAACAAATGACAAACACAACTAAAAAGGAATAAAACACAATAATTCCTTCACCTTCATTAGATGCTCCAAATGCCTTTGTAGTAGTGGCTTGCTCAGTTTTGTGCTCATGAAGTCCTTGTTAATAGAAGTTTGACTACCTCCATCTCTCTTTGGCACCTTTGGACTTGTAGCTTGGCTTGGAATCAATTTGGCATGGTAACACTAATTGCAATGGCTTTCTAAGGATATTTGTGCATTATAACTTTGCACCAAAATAACATTTTTGAAATGATGTGGTAAGGCCTCCTATTTATAAATTTTTGAGATTGACCAAAATCAAATTGAACCATCCATCCTAAGATTGAGATGTGTGCTTAAGGATTAATTCAATTTTTGGAATTAATTTTATAATTATCCTCATCATGACATTGGAAGAAGGGGAAATTAAGAGGCATGGAGGGCATCATAGAATACATTGATGAGGCACAGAGGGCATGAATCTTGATATTTGTGGCATTTATGGCCTAGGGATGTCTTCCTAAGAAATGAGGTCACCTGATGATGTATATATTCAATATTCATTTCTAAAAACAAGTATTCAAAAAGTTTCCATGGAATTATTAATTAGGTTTTGATTTGGGTCAATTAGCTCTTAAGTATGTTTAAGTAATTTGTGCACAAACTACTCAAATTGATCAGAATGCCTTGTTATTGGTCCAAAATTTGATTGGATTAGAAATAGAAAGTGATGTTAGATGCATTGGATCCATATTCCCATTTAGGAAGTTACCAACAACAAATAATAAAGGCACGTGTCTTGTGAAGAATATTTGATAGGAAAGAGTAATCTAAAGCACCTAGGTGTAAATTTTGCATTTTGACTTGAACTAATCTAATCAAAAATAGCTGGCCCATAAATTGTATTACCCCATTTAGTAATACTCTAGCCAAAATCAACACTTGAATATGTCAACTTCACATCATTTAGCATGTTTTAGTGTTTTTAGGCCAAATTATGTATATTGGGTGGAAATTGGTCAAAATTTTTGATTAGGAGTTATCAGTGGCCAGATTTAGGTGTCTATAGTTTGCCCCTATTTGGAAAGGCATTACAAGCTATAAATATAGTAATGTCTTCTTAAAGAATGAAAAGGTCTTGTATGCCTACAACTAAAATGATGATAAACTAACTATATGATGCCCCCTTGAGGGAACGGTTGGCACAAGCAGGTTGGCAAATGGTCCCTCGATAATAAGAAAAATGAGAGGACCAAAGAATGAAAATATGATGGGGTGAAAACACAATGATAGTGAAAAAGTAGTCAAAATCATTAAGAATGCAAGTGAGGCAGTGTACAATTGTTTATCCAAAGGTGGTTATAAACATTTTACTTTGATAGTGGTAACATGGTATGATAACATAATGATTTTCCCAAAGGAGGTTATAATCATTGAGAAGATGGAGCTTCCCCAATTAAGATAGACAAACAAGATAATAACATGCCCCTATATAGGCAGAAAAAGTAAAGTGGTGATAATACAATGATTTTCCCAAAGGAAAGTATAATCATTGATAAATGTAGGTGGGATGGTGTGCAATTATTTGCCCATAGGTGGTTATAATCATTGGACCCTGATTATGGCAAACATGATAAAATTGGTTGAGGATGATGATAACTTAACACATAGGGCAATGATGAATTAGAACAACCTAATAGTAGGGAAATTTTTGTCCAAACTAATAAAGATTGAAATTCTTTCATGGTTAATTACTTTGTTTGGGATATGATTGGGAGTGAATTAGGATGTCAGTGTCGAAGAGATGCCACCATTACTAAATAGACTTCTTGAAGCTGAGGTTTGTTGTAGCACATGTTGGTAGGCATCATGGTATAACATCATGAGGGTTTGGATGAAATATGGATGAGGACTGACTCCCATAATCCAATACTCAATATAAAATAATATGCCAATGATAGAAACCATGATGACAATGTAAACATATTAATATGGATGGATTCAAGTGTAAGTGTGGGCAAGAAAGCACCTAATGAACACACATAAAATGAATCAAGGCAATAGTGTTGAAATTAAACAAATAGAAAAATAAACAATAAAGAAACACCCAATAGAAACCCTATGAACATTGCCCCTATAAAATAGGTGATAATTTAAAAAATGAACAAAATGGGGAAATAGAAGAAAAGGAAGGGGGTGGCTGAGATATCTCCATATGCACTAGAAAAGTGGATGATGCCTACATAGTTATATGGATGTATTATCCAATAAAAATGTTTAGGCAAAATGTAGTTCTCCTAGGGAATGGGAAGAATGTGATAACTGAGGAAAACAAACAAAATGGATGTGATAGAAAAAGAGAAATGGTCTTACAAAATGGAAAGTGCAAGAGAGAAAAGGCCAAAAAATATGGGGAAACTAAATGATAAATGATTTTCTTGTAACTTAGTAAGGGCTCCTATAATCCTTAAGGCAAAGAAGTGGTCAATGTTTTTGTTCTTTTCTAATTATTTTTTAAATGTTTTTGGAATAATTTTGGAGTGTCTCAACTCAATCAAGAATGATGAGACACTAAATGGTTCAAGCTTACAAAATAGTGAGAGTGTTTAAACTAAGGTTGCTTACAAAATAGTGAGAGCATGGCTTAAGTTACTCATAAAATGGTGAGAGCATGGCTTAGGTTATTCATAAAATGGTGAGGGCATGGATTTGGTTTGCTCACAAAATGGCAAGAGCGTGGCTTAGGTTTCTTACAAAATGGTGAGAGCATGGCTTAGGTTGCTTGTAAAATGGTGAGAGCATGGCTTAGGTTGATTGAAAAATGGTGAGAGCATGGCTTAGGTTGCTTAAAAAATAGAGAGAGTGTGGCTTAAGTTGCTCATAAAATGGTGAGAGCATGGCTTAGGGTGATTGAGCTAACCTCAATAAGTATTGAGAATTGCCTACATAGTCCCAGAGTAGGACCTCAAGTCATTGTATTTCCACCTTTACAATGGAGGAACTCGACTAATGTAGCACTCAATTTTAAAAAAATAGGCACAATTCGTAAAAAATCATAGTACGACATAGAAAGGAGCAAGTTGGGATGTCAAGGCTTAATGTTGCCCCTAGTTTTCTCATAGGCAGTTATAACCAGGACACAATGGCATAGATCAATGTTACTAATTTACCAAAAGGTGATTATAATTAGTTTCAATATTAGTGTTAAGAAAGGCATAAAAAATGAAAGATGAAACTACTAAAACTTCTATCATAATGTCCCAAAATATGATCTTTGTCTGAAGTACTTGAACCAACTGATGAAACTAATCAGATACCTCAATGCTAAAACTACATAATGAATGGAAACAACTAAGGTCAAATGGGCTAGGATTTAGAACACATTGGGTCAATAGAATGAAATTATAAAGTGGATACAATGAAGAGGATAGATAAGGATGGTATTTGTATAAAGAAGAATAGTGATAAATGGCATAACTAAAATGGTCCTTATAGATAATACACCTTAGTGCTCAAGCATAGTACTGCTTGAGATGAATAATATTCATCAGCTTAGGAATTTCATCTCTATCTGGTGTGGCAAGCCTGCATGATCCTAATCTATAATCTATAGTGATGATGAAAGGCCCTATCTAATTTGGTTTGAATTTCCTTTTATGTTTTTTCTCAACCATGGTATTATTTTGGTTTTCTTTAAGAACAAGATCACCAATTTCAAATGTTTTATACTTAACATGTCTATTATAGTGGCCTTTGAGTTAATTTTGATATGCTTGAAGATTATTGAGCATGTCTATGTGTTTATTATCAATTAGGTCTAGTTCTTGTAGGTGGGCTACTCGATAGTCATGATCATCTAGGATATGCTTGAAAGAGATGTGTAGTGAAGGAAATTAGACCTCAATGGGAAGGATGGCTTCAGTACCATAAACAAGTGAGTATGGAGTGGCTCCTATAGGAATATGATGATTGGTATGGTATGCCAAAAGGGTAAGGAATATCTGTAAGTGCCAATCACAACTGGCATCATTGATAATCTTCTTGAGAATATTGATAATGGTTTTATTGGATTCCTTAGCTTGGACATTACCTTGAGGGTAATATGCTATATAAAAATGTTATGTGATCTTATATTTAGTACATAACTATTCTACATCCTTTTTCTTGAACAATTCTCCATTATTAGATATAATGTCAGAGGGGATATCATAGTAGCAAATGAGATGGTTAAAAATGAATTTATAAATTTCCTTTCTAGTCACGTAAGTGAGGGGTATAGCTTCAACCCACTTAGTGAAATATTTAGTGGTGGTAAGGATATGTTTATGGCTATCAGATGAAGGGGGGTTAATCTTGCCAATTAGGTCAAGTCCCCATGTAGAAAATGGCCATGGTGTCAACATTGGTTTCAGAGTTTTTGTTGGGGCATGAATCAGATTAGCATGTCGTTGACATTTTTCACACTTTTTTACATATGCAATGGAATTTTTGTCTATTATGGGCTAATAATAACTAGTACACAATATATTTTTTGATAAGACTACCCCACTATAATGAGCTCCACATACTCCTTTGTGAACTTCTCTTAACGCTAGTGTAGACTCTATCAAAGTTAAACAATGAAACAGAGTTCCATCAAAACTGTGATGGTAAAGGGTGAATCCAAGTAGAGTATAATGAGTGGAATGATGAATGAAGGATTTGGTTTGTTTTTGATATAGGTTAGGTGAAAAACTTGGTCATGAAGATATTTTTAAAGGCCTAAGTACTAGATAGAATTAGGACCAATAATATTGCAAATCATGGTAACAGTTGAAGGTTCATGAGTTAGTGCTAACAAATTCTTAATGAGGAACTGATACTCTCTAGCTTTATCTATTTGTCAAATCAAAGAGCCAATATTAGCCATGGCATCTATAGTTCTGTTACTAGCCCTTGGTATGTGCTCAAACTGAATATTGGTAATTTATTGTTTAAGAGTGTCGACCATGGCTTTATATAGTACCAGCTTGTCATCTTTAGTCTAAAAATAATTTGTGACCCAACTGATGATTAATTAAGAATCACCATAAGCTTAGAGATGAGATATGTTCCAATTAACTAATTTTCAAAGTCCTGCAACAAGTGATTCATACTCAGCCATGTTGTTTATATAAGGAAATTTGATTCTAGATAATTGAGGGATTAGATCCCCTTGTGGTGTAATAAACAATAGGCCTACCCCCAATCCATGTGCAATAAATGAGCCACCAAACTATAGTTTCCAGGGCTGATCTTCAAGGGTGTGTTAATGATGGTCATGATGTATTCATTAGGAAATTGAAATGTGAGTGGCTATGTGTCTATGAGAGGTGCTTCAGCAAGTTGATCTGCAAGAACTTGTCCCTTAATTACCTTATAATTGAGATACTTTGTATCAAACTCACTGAGAAGAATGATCCATTTGGTCATTCTACCTTATTAAGTTGTTTTAGATAGTATATACTTGATCAAATATACTTTTAAAATGACCATGATCTTATTATTCAACATGTAATGTCATGGTTTTTGAGCTTTGAAAACCATGGCCAAACAAGCTTTTTCAACAAGTGCATAGTTATGTTTATATGTAACCAAGGTACAACTTAGTTAGTATATGGCATGCTCTTTTCCATTGTCATCATGTTCAGCTAAGAGTACCCCCAGAGCATGGTTGGTAGCTGATAAGTATAACAAGAATGGCCTTCCTGGCATAGGAAGTAATAGAATAGGCAAATTAACAAGATAGTCTTTATGTTATTGAAAAGTTGTTTGGCAATGATCATCCCAATGAAATGTAACTCCCTTCTTCAAAAGGTGTGTAAATGGATGAAACTTATATGCTAACTGAGATATGAAGCTTCCATTACCAAGGACTTTATGAGCACAAAACTGAGCAAGCCACTACTACAAAAGCATTTGGAACATCTAAGGAAGGTGAATGAATTCTTGTGTTTTATTCCTTATTTTTTAGTTGTGTTTATCATTTGTTTTTGTTAACTAAGATCTTCCTAGTGTCTAGGCCTAGAGATGTTGTGCTAGTTAATGTATTTCTTTCTTTTTTTTTCATTTTGAAATTAACACCATACTAAGCATCCTTTCTTGAGTCAAATTCCTAGATCAACATATGGCACACCCGATGGAACTAGACACATCTCACATTTGAAAAAGATCATTTTACAACTCTAAAATATTTATTTAGACCCTTAAAACTCATACAAATTGATTTTATAACTTTATTTTTCTATTTTTTTATCACCACTTTACACATTAATTAACTTTAGCAAGTAAGACTGACATTGATTCATAGTTTAACCAACATCGGTTAGATTTTAGTTAGTTAAGGTAACCATCATCGATTGTATATAACTGACATCAATCACTGTGTTTTTCCAAAAATATAGACCTAAGAGCTATTTTTCCAAAGTTCATTATTTCAAAACAAAAAGAGCTTCAAAGCTAAAGGACATGCTGACATTTTTGTTGTAGGACCAATCTTGACATATGATAAAAACATGTTTAGATCACCTTTTACATGCTTTAAAATCAATTAAGAACTTTATTTTGATGTTTAAAATTTTTAGATGTTTATGGTGAATGTTTTCAAAGTTTATAACTAAGACCAAGGGGTCAAATTAACACCACCAAATATTTCATTTGGGCTTAAAATTGAACACACTTATCAATTTTTTTTTGGAAAAAAGAGGGATATTGCGTGTATGCTCTTCCATTTTTCCCCTATAGGGACCCTTGGAATCAAAATCACCATTTCTATTAAAAATAGCCTAGTCTAAGGCTTAGAAATAAAGTCATCTAAAGCAATCCCCAAAAACTCATCAAAGTTTGGGTGACCTTAAAAATGACCCTAAATTCTTTATATTTCATGCTTTCTTTATTTTTATGAAAAATTGGCTTATGATGGGGACTTCATCAGCTCCCACAATTTCTTTAGGGAAGATTTGACCTAGGGTTTCATCTCTCAACATTGACTTCATTTGACTCTTTTAGAGTTACACACGGGACATAGTGGCACTTTGGACATCACACTACACTAAGTGAATAGAAGGATGTAGTGGTTGCAAAAAGGATTGGACATTTTTACAATAATCCAAGTGATATAGACCCAAAATCCATGCTTTTATTTTACATTGTTTGGTGTGAAAGTCATTGTGCAATTGATTCCCCTAGATCATTTAGAAACTTGTTAGATCTTAGACAAATTCCCACTTATCATAGAAGTATTATTGGTGTAAGGTATGCCTCAAGGTCCATGTCATAGTATTATCATTTGAGAGAAGGGGGTGTAAAAAACCTACTATATAATGTGTATTTACTCTTGGATGAACACTTAAAATCCTCTTAAATGATGTATATTGATAGATTCCAACAATACCAAGCAACCTTGTCAGTTTAGGATCTAAGAGCAGTTCATTAGTTGGTCTTGTCCTAGATTAAAAAAAAATATTGTTTATAATCAAAAATTGGTGTAAACAAACAATCCAAACC
Organism: Torreya grandis; assembly: GCA_037957365.1. NCBI lineage: Eukaryota > Viridiplantae > Streptophyta > Pinopsida > Cupressales > Taxaceae > Torreya > Torreya grandis. The sequence continues at coordinate 6,944,896 of JARHVA010000037.1, forward strand.
AAAAACATAGTCCAAATTTTTCTTTGAATAAAGAGGCATTATGCTGCCCACGTGAGATCATCAATTTACCTTGTTTAAAATTTCATCAAAAGCTTGAGAGTCATATCATCCACTTTGGTGTAGTTATGATACCCAATTAAGTCTAGACCTTTACTAAAGTTGTTTAAACCCTTCACTTGTAATCTAAATTTTAAATTTCACCTTTATAAGTTCATAGGGTTGATGTGTTAAGTGGGTTCACCATTTACACTAAACTTGAGGGAACTTAGGTTTAATTTCCAATTTGGGTTGAAGGTTGTTTAAGACTCATAATCATTATCATCACTTGATAGACTTAAGCCATTTTGTGATAAACACTTGCACTTTGAGTCTATGCACCATAACATTTTGAATAAAAAAAAAGTAGTGTTATGCTATCAAAATTGTAGGAAAACATCTTTGCCTTAGAGATTTTTTTGAAACAAACATTTTTGTCACATCTTTTGGGTAGTATAGCATCGTTACGCTACCTAAATCATTTCAAATATTATTTCATAGACCCTAATGCATAGAGTTTCAAATTTGTTCCTACATTTTCAGACCAATCTGAGTGTACTTTTGTGATCCTTTGTCTAAAGCATAGTTATACTAATCACCTTTTTCTAGATTATTTGTTAAAAGAACCAAGTTTCAAACCATTTTTTTTGAGAAAATAAACTATTTCTAAAGTGTCTTTTTATTTCATACCTTATTCCTAGTTGATCAAGTTCATGTCCAAGAATCAAATGCCTAGTGTTTGTTATAAGTGTTTCAAATCCATTAGATTAAAACTTTCATCTTTTTTTTAAAGTCTAGATTTTGATGTCGTTTGGCCGAGAGTCCTAGTGCATGCCTTGTTTGAGCCTAGATTTTTGACCTGCATTTGGCCAAAAGACCGAGAAACTTTTAAATTCCTAGATTAGACTAATTTGAAACACTTCAACCTTAGAGTTTGTCATTTCAATTTTTGGTCTATTTACTTGCTTATCTTTGTGTGAATAGTGAAATGTTAGGTACTTTAAACTAGCTTATTTCTTCCTAAATCTTTGCATAAACCTTTTGATGAATCTAGACCAAGATGGAACATCATCTATTTTAGACATTATCCTTTTTAGATTTTGTATAAATCTTTTAAGTTTTATCATAAAACATTGACTATGGATCCCAACATGTATTCTTACACTCATAGTGGACTCATGTACAATCTGAAGATTAGTAATGTAGTTACACAAGAAGAAATGGTGTAAGACCCCTATGCAAATAATATTGCTTATGAGATGGATTCTTATCCCTCTTATAATACTCAATTAGGGGCACAAAGCCAAGACTCATTGGCTAACTATCTGGTTAACACACCACCTTTTTCAAAACAAGACCAAGAATAAACCACATAATACCTAGCTATAATACCTATAATGGATGAGCCAGTACTTCAACAGTCATATTATACTGATATGGCTTCCACATATGATCCATTTTTATTTGAGCAACATTTTTTAGAGAACAAAGATGAGATTTTGGTTAGAGCCATAGAGGTAGGGGCCAAGTTTCCAGCAGACTTCCCCCATGAAAAATTACCAAGTCTAGTAAGAGTGCCCCACAATATCATTTATGATCAACAAGATTATTCTATCAGTCCTATGGCTATAGTCCAAACAACGTACCAAGATCCTAATATATCTGATTGAGGAAAAAACATCATGGAAGATCACTTTAACCAAATGCAGATAGCATATCAAACCTACCTAAATCTAGCACATGATTTCAATTAGATGAATATGATAAGTAAGCCTCTTATTGACCTAGTTCCTTTAACAAGAGTGTTGATATAGTTAACTAGATAAGAGAATCCAAATTTTAACCCATTCATACAAACTAATTCAATAGATAACTTGATGCATATGCCCATTATTAAAGTAGTGTCTGCAGCCTATACATAGAATAGTGAGCAAAACATAGTGGACAATATGCAAACAATGTCTAATCCTGATCAAAGTGGTACTAGCATGTAAATAGTTAGCCAAAAATATGTGCCTATAGTTAATCTTATGGATAGGTCATCATTATATGGAATAGGATTTTCTACACCCCAACCTCAATTAGTTGCTTCCTCAAGTGTCCAACCTATGGGATTATGTAATCAAACAATGGCAAATGTTATACCTCAATAACAGAATGTGATGAATCCTACTCCTCCTCAACAAATAATGAGTAGTATTCCACAACAATAGGCACAATCAAGAAAAACTAATTTTCCACCTCACCAGGTAATGATGAATATACCTCTTTAGTTGCATACTAATATCCCAATCCAAAACCAAACAATGACAAGTCAACAATATACAAATATGGGTTAGCAATAGATGCCAAATTTTTAGCTTACTTTCACTTCCTCATAGGGATTCATGTAACAAGGAGGTCCCCATCTTTCTCAGATACCTACTAAACAACCACTGGTTCAAAATGTGCCACAAATCTAGAGACAAGGCCTTGGTCCATAAGTTCTCACTCAATAGCAAGGTTTGATTAGTCAATAGCATGTCTCTTTTCAACCATAGCAGGCACAATATAGTTATATCCCTCCATCCTAACCACAAAATCCTCCAAATCAAACCTTTATCACCAACCCAAACCAGAATATCACATAACTAAATGTGTAATTTCAAATACATCCTAATCGACATATGCATATTCTTAGTCAATTCCCCAACCAAACCAATGTACCCCAACAAGTATCTCTATCCTACCATGGTCAAAGTGTCCCACTTGTGACCTCCCTACCATTTACCCAAATTCTCCCTCAAACCAATGTTCCTTCTAGTTTCCTATCCCAAGAATTACAATAGATGAAGAATGCAATTGCTACCATTCAAGCTGGTAAACAAACTAAAAAGTTAAAATTAGATGACATATGTTCTTATCCATTTAACATGGATTATTTTTAGATACCATTTCCTCTAGGATATGAACCACCAAAAATTGATAAATACAAAGGGAAAGGTGACCCTAAGGCTCATTTGATCAAATTCTTTGCCACATGTCAACCAGTGGCATATAGTGACATATACATTTTGCTATTGTTTCCAAGGAGCTTAGTTGGACAAGCCTCGGAGTGGTTTTTGAAGTTTTCCAAAAATTTAGTAACAAATTTTGAAGATCTTTTTGATAAGTTTGTGTAGTACTTTTCTTATAATCTTAAGCATGAGATTTCATTAGTGGACTTAACACAAGCAAAGAAAAAAGATAGTGAGAGTTTTATAAGTTATTTATAGTGATGGAGAGCCCTTACAAGTTATTTCACCCATAGTTTACTAGATAAATAATTAGTTGTTGTATTTACCAAAAAAATTCATAGTGAGATAGCTTATCATTTAGAACTACAATGTGTGCATAATTTCAAGGAAGTCATCGATAAAGGTTTATTGATCAAGCAGGTGCTCATCAATAAAAGAGTTATCAAGCTTAATTTAACTAATCAAAATCAAATTACCAATCAGGGAAATGACTAACATCCCATTCAAGCATCAGCATCACAACTGGTATAGGCCAATAACCATAAAAGACCAAAGCAATTCAACCATAATAGGAATGTTGTGAGAAATGGAGTAATCAAATCCCATCCTGTCCAAATAGTGAAAACATCATCTACACCACCTTTTTAGCTTAATCCTACTCAGCAACCTCTCCAACCAATGCCACAAGCACAACAACCAAGAATTGCACAAAAAATACAGTAGAATTTACCATTACAAACCCCTCTTCCTAGGAAAACCATGCCTACACATCATATCTTTAGTAACCTAGGAGAACTTATTGAGCTTATATTTCACAAGTTTGCTACTATTAATCTAATTAGTTGGCCTATACCAAAGCATTATTTGAAAGGCATTCCTTATCTTGATTGGTACCATAAAAATAAATTTTGTAACTATCATCGGGTTAATGGGCATAATCTATGAAGATGTGTCTAAATCAAGAATTTAATTGAGAATATGTTGGGGAATGGGGAGATAAAATTGGATAATGGTTCTTCCACTTCCAGTAAAACTCTTAGGATTTATCAAAACCCATTTCCCTAACATAATAATTAGCAACAGCAATAACAATGACCAATGCAGTAGCAAAATCAATAGTATCAAAATCAAAAGCCAAACAAATAGAATCAACAACAAAACCCACAACAGAACAATGGATAAAACCAAGGTCATAATGGTAACAAAAAAAAAACCTACCATGAAGTTGCACATGACTACAAGGTTGTAGGTCATATTGTAGGGGGTGGAATTAATACCATCTCTATTAATCCTAGACCAAACACTAATCAGCCTAGATCATTACTAAATAACAACATTCAACCAAATTACATGGATAATCCTTCTTTGACCTAGGAATGCATACAGGGAAACCAACAAAGTAGGACTTCCCCTTTTGGACCTTATATCAACAACTCATCCTTGCCACATGACCACATGTGAGTTCATCAGTAATCAAGACTTGTCATGTCTGGTTCCACACCATTCCCAATATTTGTTAGCAATAATGGTCTAGTATTTAATCTTAATTATGCAATCCCAACTTAAAGGTCAAATATTACTATCCCAGGCCCACAACCATCTACCACTATGCCTGTCATTCAATTAACTGTTCAACCTCAAAATAAACCATTCACTATGATCAAGATAATAAATTTGATATTGTGGAACAATTGTAAAAGACACCAACACAAATTTATATTTTATATTTGCTATGAATGTCAATAATCCACAAGAACATTTTAAATGAGTTTTTGACCCAATCCACTGTTGTTAGTGACATATCACCTAATAAATTTCAAGCTTTGGTTGGCCACCTAGCTCTAGCCTAACAAGTCACATTTAACCAAAGCAAAATGTATTCTCTTGGCCCACTCCATAATAACCCATTTTACATAGAAGTTTATATCAAATGGCATAAATTGAAATGTGTCCTTATAAACAATGTGCCTGACCTCAACATAGTGTCTCTAAAGCTCATCAAGCTTCTTGGGTACATAATAGCAGATTTCCAGCCAAAAACAATAATTATCAAAGCCTATGATAATCAGGAAAGAGAATCACAAGGCACCATTAGTTTTCTAGTTATCATTGGGCCTTTGACCCATGATACACTTTTCCATGTGCATGATCTTAAGTTATCATATAATATTCTACTAGGCATGACTTGGTTACTTGAGATTTATGTAGTCCCATCAACAGTGCACCAATGTATCAAGTTTTCCCACTCAAGGATGGAAGTGAATATTCCAAGAGATTTACACCCATATGAACACTGTAAGTATCTTAAGGTCAAATTTCAAAGCTATAATTATCAATATGGTATGAATCCAAGTTCCAAGAAAGATAAAGGAGCAGGCTATACTTATTGATCCTTCACTAGATAATTGCATAGATCCTAATACCTTGGATTCTCTTTCCCACATGCCACCTCCTGAAGCTTCTAATCATTTCACCATTTCAGATAAAATAGATCAGGAGGATATGTGACCCATGATACATTTCATATTACCAATCTTCCTCAAAATTTGAAAACCTTTGGGTGACCTAAGTCACCCCATACATGTATTGGCAATAAAAGAACAAAGATAAGAGACCTATCACATTTGTACTAACATCTAGACTAAGACCTGACCCTCTTAAATGGGATGAATCATGGTTATATAATGACAACCAAGTTGATTTTTATAAAAATGCAAAGTATCTTATTCCCAATAGGATCATGAAGTGTCACAATTATGAAGGAAGAGGCCTCAGACTAAATTAGCAAGGAACCATCGATCCAATTTCCATAACAAAGAATGAAAGACCTTATGGACTTATATTTAAACTGCTTGGGGGTGACCCCACATATCTTATTTAAAATCCATCACTAGTAACTAGTGATGATGATGGTGATAGTGAAGTAGGGTCCGATCATAGCCTCATCTTTGATAACCTCGCTAAAACCAACTTTTTTTATAACAATGACATTTGTACCCTTACCTTAACTATTCATCACAATCTTTTGCCATTATATTATCCCCAAATGATAGATTGGGACCAAAAATAATCTAGTCTATTGATTGATGACTTCCAGAATGATAAGGCATAATGTGATTTCTTAGGCCTCAGAGACAATGTTCCATTGGGAGATCACAAATCAAGATTCTTAGTCACATTAGATCCTGTAGCCTATTTTGGAGAATGAATGAACACCCTTATCCAAAAACAAATAAGTAAAACATTGAGGTCCCAAAGTGAAAACCTCTTTAAGGCACTTTCTAACTAGGGAAAAAGTAAATATAAAGGCCAGTCTAGTAGAAAAAACTTGTTTCAGGCACCATTAGATGGGGGTGTTCATTCTTCTTCGATTTTAGACTAGGAGACCACCAACGAAAAACTTGTCTATGGATCCAAGTTCAAATTTGAGTAACAATAATTATTTGATCAAATTCTCCAATAATTTTCAATTATTTTTATTACTTGACTAGATCTCACATTAAGGGACTTAGATTCATCATGCCTAGGAGAAGTCAAAGAGCAAGTCCTAACAGAAGACCCTGACATAATTCAATAGTTCAAGTCACTACCTACTATCCTAGAAGATGGTTTAACCCTTATATTCAAAGATATAATAGAGGTACATATCAAAACTCCATTAGACCTAAAATGGATAAAATGAGGGGCATCCCTCACTAAGGAGGAATGTGACAGCTTTACAGCTCTGTTGAGAGAATTTGTAGATATCTTTGCATGGGCCTATTCTAACATGTCAAGTTTAGACCCTACCTTGGTTTTACACCACCTTATGGTTAATCCTGATGCTAAATCAATAAAATAAAAGGTATGTAAGATGCATCCTCACATTGTTGTATTAGTAAAGAAAGAGTTGTAAAAACTCTTAGAAGTAGGATGTATTTGATCAATTGACTACTCAGAATGGATCTCTAATGTGGTACATGTTAGTAAAAAGCCTAAAGGGATTAGAATTTGTACTAATTTTTGAGACATCAATAGATCTTTTCCTAAATATGATTTTCCCTTACCTAATATCGACATGATCATTGACTCCATGGTAGGTTATGAAATTATTTCACACATGGATGACTTTTCAAGATATAACCAGATCAAAATAGCACCCGAAGACCAACATAAAATAACGTTCACCACTCCATGGGGAACATTTTGTTATTAGGTAATGTTATTTGGCCTTAATAATCATGGAGCTACATATCAAAGGGCCATGATTGTCATATTCCATGATATTGTTGAAGACTATGTTGATGACATATTAGGAAAATCCAAAACTAGGTCCGACCATCTAGCAGTGTTGCGTAAGATATTTGAAAGATTAAGAGAGTAAAAATTAAGACTCAATCCAAATAAATGTGTGTTTAGTGTAGCTTCAAGCAAATTACTTGGCTTTATCATGTCTCTTAGAGGTATTGAAGTCGATTTGGCTAAATTTCGTGATATAACTAAGATGCCACCACCAACCAATTTTAAACAACTTCATAGTTTATAGGGTAAGATCTAATTAATCTGATGCTTCATCTCTCAATTAGTAGACAAGTGTCATCCATTTACACACTTTTGAATAAGGGAGTTGCATTTCACTAGGATGATCATTGCCAAATAAATTTTCAACAACTCAAAGACTATCTTGTTAATCTACCTATTCTATTACCTCATATACCAAGAAGGCCATTCTTGTTATACCTATCAACTACCGACCATGCTCTAGGGGCACTCTTGGCTCAACATGATAATAATGGAAAATAGCACACCATATACTACCTAAATTGTACCTTGGTTACGTATGAACATAACTATGCACCTATTGAAAAAGTTTGTTTGACTATGGTTTTTGTAGCTCAAAAATTGTGCCATTACATGTTGAATAATAAGACCATGGTTATTTCAAAAATAGATCTACTCAAGTATCTACTATCTAAAATAGCTTTGCAAGGTAGAATGACTAAATGGATCATTCTTCTCAGTGAGTTTGGCATAGAGTATGTCAATCATAAGGCAATTAAGGGACAAGTTATTGAAGATCAACTTGTTTAAGAACCTCTTATAGACACACAACCAATCACATTTCAATTTCTTAATGAATCCATCATGACTGTCATTAACACACCCCTTGAGGAATAGCCCTAGAAACTATATTTTGATGGTTCATTTACTGCACATGGATCAGGGGCAGGCCTATTGTTTATTACACCATAAGGGTATCTAATCCCTAAATCATTCAAAATTAGATTTCCTTGTACAAACAACATGGTCAAGTATGAAGCACTTGTTGTAGGACTTTGACAAGCAGTGTATTGGAACATATTTCATCTCCAAGTTTATGGTGATTCTTAGTTAATCATCAATTAGATCATAGATCATTTTTAGACCAAAGATGATAAGTTAGTTCCATATAAATATATGGTCAATACTCTTAAGCAAAAAGTTGCCAATATTCAGTTTGAGCACATACCAAGGGCTAGTAATAAAACTATAGATGTCATGGCTGATATTGGCTCTCTTATTTGACAAATAGATAAAGCTAGATAGTATCAGTTCCTCATTGAGAATTTGTTAGCACCAGGTCATAAACCTTTAATTATTGTTGTGATTTGTGATATTATTAGTCTTAATTCTATTTGGTACTCAGACCTTTACAACTACCTTCATGACCAAGTTCTACCACCTAACCTATCTCAAAAACAAATCAAAGCCTTCATTCATCATTCCACTCATTATACTCTATTTGGATCCACCCTTTACCATTATTGTTTTGATGAAACTTTGCTTCATTGTTTAACTTCGGTAGAGTCTACACTAGCATTAAGAGAAGTTTATGAATGATTATGTGGATCTCATTCTATTGGGGTAGTCCTATCCAAAAATGTCTTGTGTACTAGTTAAAAAAATGTGATAAATGTTAATAGAATGCTAATCTGATTCATGCCCTAGTAAAAAATCTGAAACCAATGTTGACACCATGGCCATTTTCTATATGGGGACTTAACCTCATTGGGAATATTAACCCTACTTCATTTGACATCCATAAACATATCCTTACCACTACTGAATATTTCACTAAGTGGGTTGAAGCTATACCCCTCACTTACATGACTGGAAATCAAATTTCCAAATTTATTTTTAACCATCTCATTTGTCGATATATTATCCCCTTTTAAATTATATCTAATAATGGAGGATCATTAAAGAACAAGGATGTAGACCAACTATGTACTTAATATAACATCATACAACATTTTTCTATAGCATATTACCCTCAAGGTAATGGCCAAGTTGAGGCATCCAACAAAACCATTATCAATATTCTCAAAAATATTATCGATGATGTTGGTCATGATTGGCACTTGCAAATATTCCCTACCCTTTGGGCATACTATACCAATCATCATACTCCCATAGGAGCCACTCCATACTCACTTGTTTATGGTACTGAATCCATCCTTCCTATTGAGGTTGAATTGCCTTCATTGCACATCTCTTTCAAGCATGTCCTAGATGATCATGACTATCAAGTAGCCCACCTGCAAGAACTAGACCTACTTGATGAGAAACATACAACTACACTCAACAATCTTCAAGCATATTAGAACCAACTCAAAGGCCACTATAATCGATGTGTTAAGTATAGAACATTTAAATTTGGTGATCTTGTTCTTAAGGAAAATAAAAATAATACCATGGTTGAGATGAAGCATAAAAGGAAATTCAAACCAAATTGGATAGGGCCTTTCATCATCATTGTAGATTATGGATCAAGAGCATACAAACTTGCCACACCAGATGGAGATGAACTTCTTAAGTTGATGAATATTATTCATCTCAAGCGGTACTATGTTTGAGTGCTAAGGTGTATTATCTATAAGGGCCATTTCAGTTATGCCATTTTATCACTGTTATTATTTATACAAATACCATCCTTATCCATCCTCTTTGCCATATACACTTTTTGCTTCTATTCTATCAACCCAGTGTGTTCTAAAGCCTATCCTATTTGACCTTGGTTTTTTCCATTTATTACATAGTTTTTGCATTAAGGTATCTAAATAGTTTCATCAATTGGTTTAAGTACTTTAGACAAAGATCATATTTTGGGATAATTTGATAGAATTTTTGATAGTTGCATCCTTCATTTGTTATGCCTTTCTTACCACTGATCTTAATACTAATTATAACCACCTTTGGTTAAATTAATAACATTGATCTATGTCATTGTGTCCTAGTTATAATCACCTATGGGAAAACTAGGGGAAACATTAAGCCTTGACATACCAACTTGCCCTTTCCTATGTCATATTAAGCCTTTTTACCAACTATGCCTATTTTTTTTGAATTGATTGCTTCATTAGTCAAGTTCCTTCATTGTAAAGGCAAAACTATAGTGACATGAGGTTATACTATGGGATTATGTAGTTAGCTCTCGATAATTATTGAGGTCAGCTCAGTAACCTAAGCCATGCTCTCACTATTTTTTGAGCAACCTAAGCCAAACTCTTGTCATTTTGTAAGAAACCTAAGCTATGCTATCATCATTTTAAGAGCAACCTAAGCCACACTCTCACCATTTTGTGAGTAACCTAAGACATGCTCTTGCCATTTTAAGAGTAACCTTAGTTTAAATGCTCTCTCCATTTTGGGAGCTTGAACCATTTAGTGTCTCATCATTCTCAATTGAGTTGAGACACGCCAAAACAATTCCAAAAACATTTAAAAATTTGTTAGAAAAGAACAAAAACATTGACCACTTCTTTACTTTAAGGATTTTGGGAACCCTTAATAAGTTACAAGTAAATCACTTGTCATTTAGTTTCCCCATATTTTTTTGGCCTTTTCTCTCACGCACTTGCCATTTTGAAAGACCATTTCTCTTCTTCTATCACATCCATTCTATTTGTTTTCCTCAGTTATCACATTCTTTCCATTCCCTGGGAGAACTAGATTTGGCCTGAAGTTTTTTATTGGATATTACATCCATGGAACTATGTATATAGCATCCACTTGCCTAGTGCATATGGAGATAGCTCAACCACATGCTTCCCTTTCTTTTATTTCCCCATTTTGTTCATTTGTTAAGTTATCACCTATTTTTAAGGGACAATGTTCATAGGGTTTTTATTGGGTGTTTCTTTATTGTTTGTTTGTTTGTCTATTTATTTACTTTTAGCATTGTTACCTTGATTCAATTTGTGTATGTTTATTGGGTGATTCCTTGCCCATACTAACACTTTAATCCATCCATATTCATATGTTTACATTTTCATCATGGTTTCTATCATTGGTGCATTATTTTATATTCAGTATTAGACTACAGGAGTCAGTCTTCATGCATATTTCAGCCAAGTCCTCATGATGTTATACCATGATGCCTACAGACATGTGTTATAACAAACCTCAGCTTCAAGAAGTCTATTTAAAAATGGTGGCATCTCTTTAGCACCAAAATCTTGATTCACTCCCAATCATATCCCAAATATAGTAATTAACCATGAAATAATTTCAACCTTTATTAGTTCAAATGAGCATCTCCCTACTAGTAGGTCATTCCTATTCATCATTACCCTCTATGTTAAGTTATCATCATCCTCAACTAAGTTTATCATGTTTTCCATAATCAGGGTCCAATGATTATAACCACCTATGGTAAAATCATTGCACACCATCCCACCTGCATTTCTTAATGATTATAACCACCTTTGGGAAAATCATTACACACCATCCCACCTACATTTCTTAATGATTATAACCACCTTTGGGAAAATCATTATGTGTTACCACTTTAATTTTTTTTCCTATATAGGAGCATGTTATTATCTTGTTTGTCTATCTTAACTTGGGTAGCTCCATCTTCTCAATTATTATAACCACCTTTAGGAAAATCATTGTGTTATCATACCACATTGCCACTATGGGGGTACAATGTTTATACCCACCTTTGGGCAAACCATTGTACACCATCCCACTTTCATTCTCAATGATTTTGACTAATTTTTCACTATCGTTGTGTTTTCACCCCATCATCTTTTCTTTCTTTGGTCCTCTCATTTTGATTCTTATTGAGGGACCGTTCGCCAACCTGTTTGTGCCAATCATTCCTTCAAGGGGGCATCATATAGTTAGTTTATCATCATTGTAGTTGTAGGCATATAGTACTTTTTCATTATTTGAGAAGATGTTACTATGTTTATAGCTTGCAATGCCTTCCTAAATAGGGGTAAACTGTAGACACCTAAATCTAGCCACCGATAACCCCTAATTAGGCTTTTGACCAATTTCCACCCAAAATGCATAATTTGGCCTAAAAACACTAAGACACACTAAATGATGTGAAACTGACATATTCAAGTGTCAATTTTGGCTAGAGTATTACTAAATGGGGTAATACAATTTATGGGCTAGCTAAATTTTATCAAATCATTTCGAGTCAAAATGCCAAATTTACACCTGAGTGTTCAAGATTACTCTTTCCTATCAAATCTTCTACACAAGACACGTGCCTTTGTTATTTTTTATTGGTAACTTCCTAAATGGGAATATGGATCCAACACATATGACATCACCTTATAATTATAATCTAGTCAAATTTTAGATCAATAATAAGGCATTAAGATTAATTTAAGTAATTTGTGCATAAAGTGCTTAAACATGCTTAAGAGCTAATTAACCCAAATCAAAGCCTAATTAATAATTACATGGAAACTTTTTGAATGCTTGTTTTTAGAAATGAATATTGAATATCTACATCATCAAGTGACCTCATTTCTCGGGAAGACATCCCTAGGCCATAAATGCCACAAATATCAGGATTCATGCCCTCCATGCCTCATCAATGTCTTCCATGTACCCCTTATTATAATGTCATGATGATGATAATTATAAAATTAATTCCAAAAATTTAATTAATCCTCAACCACATATCTCAATCTCAGGATGGTTGGTTCAGGTTGATTTTGATCAATCTCAAAAATATATAAATAGGAGGCCTTACCACATCATTTCAAAAAAACCATTTTGGTGAAAAGTTATAATGCAAAAATATCATAAAGAACCCATTGTAATTAGTGTTACCATGCCAAATTGATTCCAATCCAATCTAAGCTACAAGGCTAAAGGTGCAAAGGAGAGATGGAGGTAGCCAAGCTTCCATTGCCAAGGACTTTATGAGCATAAAATTGAGCAAGCCACTACTACAAAGGCATTTGGATCATCTACGGAAGGTGAAGGAATTCTTGTGTTTTTTTCCTTACTTTTTAGTTGTGTTTATCACTTTTTTTGTTAACTAAGCTCTCCCTAGTGTCTAAGCCTAGAGATGTTATGCTAGTTAGTGTGTTTCTTTCTTTTTATTTTCATTTCGAAACTAACACCATACTAACCATCCTCTCTTGAGTCAAATTCCTAGATCAATTTGAGTAATTTATGCACAAAGTGCTTAAATTAATCAAAATGCCTTATTATTGGTCCAAAATTTGACTGGATTGGAATTAGAAGGTGATGTTAGATGTGTTGGATCCATATTCCCATTTAAGAAGTTACCAATAACAAATAACAAAGGCGTGTGTCTTGTGTAGAAGATTTGATAGAAAAGAGCAATCTAGAGCACCCAAGTGTAAATTTGGCATTTTGAATCAAAATGATCTGATCAAAGTTAGCCAGCCCATAAATTGAATTACCCCATTTGGTAATACTCTAGCCAAAACCAACACTTGAATATGTCATTTTCAAATCATTTAGCATGTTTTAGTGTTTTTAGGCCAAATTATGCATTTTGGGTGTAAATTGATCAAAACCCTGATTGGGGGTTATCAGTGGCCAGATTTAGGTGTCTACATGGACCAAGACCTTGTCTTTGAGTCTACAACATGTGTTGAGTAAAAGGCAATTATTGCCTAATAGTTACTTATTGGACATTGGTACCTCTTTATTGTGAAAACACCTTTTGTGAAATATATGATTGGTGTATGTTTGGAATTTGTCTTTGATTGATAAAAATATGTTGTTGATTAGACAACATTTATGATTGTAAAGGTACATTAGTATATGAATACTGAGGTGCATTTTTCACTACATGTTGAGGTGGAACATGTGTTCCCCCATTAAGGTGGCATAGTGTTCTAATTTTATTATGGTGGTAAATTAGACTATGCCTATTGTTGTGGAATATTATTCTCCACTTGTAGAAGTTGGATAGTACTCATAACTTGTTATTGAGGAAAAACATTGGCTAGCACTTGGTTACTCCCTATTGTTGTGTGCCTAAAGAAGTAACTGGTTGAATATTGGAAGTAACTTGTTGTGGTTGAGAAGTAGGAATTCATAACCCCTACTATTTTGAACCACTAGCGGTATTAACTAAAGGTACTTATTATTGAGGACTATTTTTTGGTAAATTTAAACCACTTTGGCCTAGATTGGAAGACACTTACGTGTTATCCATGATATTTGGCACATTGTTCTACATAAAGCCCATAGTCACATATTTAATAATTAGGGCATTGATCATGTCACCTATTGAAGTATTTTTGGAAAATGGGTCTACACCATGACTATCTTGACCTATTAAGTCAATTATCAATCTTATTAAATGAGTTAGCTTGATGAGAGGAGCATTTGATATGGCCATGGTATTAAAATTATTTGCTATATTTAGGTAGGTTTGATATTTTTATTGTAGTTGTGTGAATTTGTCCTCCATGGAGCCTTTTCCTCTTGTAATCATATTTGGGTCTTTGTATGACATGAGTACTTGAGGATAACTAGTAGAGGCATGTTCCATAATTTGGGTGTAAGGTATATTTCTCAACACTCTTTTTAGACTAGGTAGATTTTCATGGGGGAAGTCTCTTGGAAACTTGGCCCTTGCCTCTACGGCTCTAACTAAAACCTTGTCATTATTTTCAATCAAGTGATGATCAAACAAATATGGATTATATGTCGATGCCATGGTTATGTAGCATATTTTTTGAGCTTGTTCCACAACTGATGGAATATTATCAATATATTGTGATGTTTTCTCTTGGTCTTATTCTAAATATGGAGGTGTGTTAACTAAGTAATGTGCTAATAGATATTATATTTGTTCCACATATTGAGCATTGTAAGGAGGATAAAGATCCATCTCAAAAACTTCATTATCACCATATGGATCTCAAATAAAATTTATCATTTGTGACTATGTTATTATAACCTAGATCATACATGGTTCCACTATGAGTGTAATGAGACATATCCAAATTGATGATTAACATTTCATGAAGAGAAAGTTATAGAGTTATACAAACTCTTAAAATGAGGTCTAAATTCTAAATGGTTCAAACTTGGTACAAATAGTAGGCTCGATCTAAAAAGGTACACTTGGTCTAAACTTGATCTAGGAATGGATTTGTTCTCCAAAATTTGATCAATGATAAAACGTGGTCTAAAATTTCCTCAAGGTATAATATCAAATGTATCACACAAATGGTCAAGTGAAATACAAATATGAATTCCAATGTGTCAAAAGTGTTTCAAATAACTCTAATCTAGGTCTAAAATTGAAAAAGGTTGTTAGGTCTTTGGGAACAAGGCACAAAGCTAAGCTCAAAACAACTAGGTCTAATGCTAAGTGTTTTGGAAACACAACATAAAAGCTAAAATTAAAACACACTAGATCTAAAAATAAGGGTAAAAATGATAGGTATTTTGGAAACATGACACAAAAGCTAAACTTAGAACAAATAGGTCTAAAAATAAATGGTAAAATTCTAGGTCTTTTAGAAACATGACACAAAATCTAGACTTGAAACACACTAGGTCTAAGAATGAAAGGTAAATCAATCTAAAAATTTGATACACTTGGACTCAAACTAGGCATTTGGATTCAAACACAACTTGACCATTGGTAAAAGGCATTAGACTTTATACATATGCATAAAACTAATTTCGAAATCCTATTCCAAATAGGCAAAAATAAAGACAAGGAGTAAAACATTTAAGCCCAATTGATGAGCAAAATTCAAATGTAAACTAATCACACTTAAGGTTGTCTTTGGAAAGATATTTTTGACCTTAGTTCTAAGTAAAAAAATATACATGAGGCACATGGTAAATATCACTTCTAGAATCTATGCATAAATATCGTCAAAAAAAGCAAGAAACTAGTCCAAGTTACCTAATCCAAAAGTGAGAGGTAAATGTCTAAGCCAAAATTAAACAAGGCATAGGCATAAACAAATCAACATTTGAATCTAAAATTCACAAGACCAATTTCAAAATTAGTTTAGAAGATTTGGTTTCTTAAATGGACAAAATTCTAGACCAAATTGGATAACATAACAATATTAGGCATAGACCAAAAAGGCACACATGCTTTTGAAATCAATTGGACACAAGGCAAAGATTTTGAAACAATGTGAGAAGCATAATGATGTTATCTCACTCAAAATTTATGAAAAATGGTTTATACTTGGAATGAAATGGTAATCATAACAGCTCCCCTTTCAAATAAGTGACATACACAAAAAAAATTAGGAAAATGGCTAAGGCAAAGTGTGGTCTCAAATGGACAACATAACACCGCTTTAAGATAAAAAGGGGTGTGTAAACATGACTTGACTTGGACATAATTTGGACATGTTTTTTTGACAAAAAAATATTTTTGATTCAAAATAATGCAAGTAAAATGGAAAGGACATAAAAACACCTAAGTGTATCATCCTAATCCTAAAAACTGACAAGGTGGATTCATATTGTCAAATTCTATTTATATACTCCTTTTTGAGAAGAAATAATTTGTTAATCCAAAATAAAATGCACATGAAAATTAAGTTTTTTAGGCCCCCTCTTCTTTCAATAGTTCATATGATGACATGGAACTTCAGGATACTCACCCCACATTGACAATATTTCTATGGCAAATGGGGTTTATCTAAAACTATAAGTTTTGCACATATAGATGGTCCCAAATGTGGTTAACACTAGAGATACAATCACATAAATTAATTTCATACTATATAACTTATTATTTAAGGGTCTATTCCTTTGCATAACAGATCTATTCGTGTACTTCTTAGTGGAGTCCCTTGGTTAGCCAGACTAAACTCAGGTTTTCATTATGATTAGAGACCCTAGTTACTCAGGCCCCTAGAAATGATAGTATCTCATGCCTTGATTTATATACCCATCATGGAGTGGATTTAAAATAATCTCAAGAGATGAATTCCTAGGTCAAAACTTCCCTAAAGAACTTATGGGGAGGTTATGAAATCCTACCCACAAGCCAAAATGCAAGAAAGTAAAGATATAAGGACTTTAAAGTCATTTTAGGGTCACCCAAGTCATTTGGATCTTGGGGAGTGCCTTAGAGACATTCATTATATGCTTGGAAAAAATAAAAAAATGAAAATGACAAATCACTTTTAGTCCCCTGAGTTCCCTAAAGGGGACAGGGGGAACATACACGCTAAGTCAATTTTACAAAAAACACACAATAAATAAACAAAATGAGAAACAAGCAAGCTCTTAATAGCATTTAGTCTAAGTTTGAGTTCATTTTTAAAAACACCAAGTGAAATGTGATGTGAAATTTAGCCCCTTGAATTTGTTTATTGGTTTGTGAACTTTGAAAAATGAAAACAAATCAAGTAAATGATTTTTAAGCACCAAAAATAAGTGTGATTTGAACTTTTAAAGTGCTAAAAATGTCTTTCCTTGGCCTTTGGATCTTGAAAAAGATGTTAGTGGTTTTTTTCTTAGAATATAAAATATAAATGATTAAATGACAATTGATTTTTAAACTCTTGGGTTTATTTTATTTTTCACACAATGCAATACCGCATTTACATAGATCACAATCACAACTTTCCTATAAAACCACAACTTGTTAGTCAAAAATATATCTACCTATAAAATATATAGTTAAATAAAAACCATAACTACACAAAACAATATCACACCTTTTGAGGGAAATAATGCATCTACACAGTGTAATACCACACTTCATGATGGTAATAATGCATATCATGGGGTCAATGCCACACTTCCCTGTAAAACATATAGTTAATGCAATATTGCATTCCTCCATATAAAACCACATAAGTTAGTGAAATAATGCATTTCATGAGTAAAATATCACAACTGTAATACAAAACAAATTTTAACAATGAAAAATGGTAGTTTTAGGCATAAAACTGACTATTTCAAGGCAAAACTACACTTACTCGGTACAATACTACAACTTGTAGGAAAGATGAAATGTAATGATGAAATAATGCACTTACATAGTGAAAAACTAAAACCTTAAAGGCAAAACTACATCTATAATATTTCAACTCTGTAAAGCTAAAATCACATGTTCCAGGTGAAAAATTGTAACTTTTTGTGTAACATCTGTGAGCTTCAACTTTTCACTTTTTTGATCATTAAGTCAAAATTTTAGCATGAAAAATATTAGAAAGAGGTCCTAAAATGCCATTAAAAGGAATTTATGGGGTACAAGTTCCACTAGGCATGCCATTATGGGACATAAGATTACAAACAGGATCATTAGTCTCTTGTTTGTTAATGAAATTCAAACCAAATAACTTTAATGCAAACTAACAATTTTTGCCTACATACTAGTGTAATACCCTTCCTCAATTCAGTAGTGACTTCTTATTGGTAAGGGGTTTTTTTTTATTCTAGTGTGTAAATTTCCTATTCATATTGTTCATGGGATCATGATCATATTTATATAAGGATCATTTGATGGTGTGTTTAATTAATCTTGCATTTGGTTACCCTCATAGGAGAGACAATGAAGGACCTTGTTAGTTACGAATAGAGAAGGACCATCATGTGATGTGAGTGTTTTAGTGTTATCATAAATTTATATTACCACTTAATTTTATGGTATAACTTTCTATGGGTTCTTAAAAATAAATTAGAGGTGCCCTGATTTTAGTGATTGGCATATTCATCATTATTTTAACTATCATGTTTTGCTCTTTCATTTCTTGATCTTACCATTGATCGTTAATTCATCAATGCATGACACCTTGTTCTCATGGGTGTTATAAATGAATTATTTACCTATTTGAAGGGGGTTTTAGTGTTGATAAGTTCTTCAAGTAGGTTTATCCATAGGATCATATTTACATCAATTCTAGTGTCTTACTTAAGAGTCATAGGTTAACCATGTCTTGACTTCTGGTGCTAGTTCTCCATCCCATAACCTTTTTAGTTTTTTGATAACATTTTATACCTTTTTATTATTAATATATATTAAATATTAATGAGCATTAACCTAGTAAAATTTGATAATAGAGGATGTCAATACATCTAAATAGGATTGGTCTTATGCATTCTTGAGTAAATGTTTCATTTTGGGGTTGCCATTAAACTAAATGCCGATTGTGCTTTCAGTATATACTTTTCATCATGTTTTATGAAGTACTATTATAATTATTCTCCTTGGATCTAAATTTTACTTCTTTTTGTAATCAAAGATATTAAATGGATTATCCAGGGTCTATGATTATTAGCCTAAGTAATTTTTTTTTTTTTAAAATAAATAACTTTTAAAATGAGATGGCATTTAATATTCCCAAATTACAAAAGGAATTAAGTGATTGGCTTTGGTGGTATACAAACCCACATGGGAGTGGGATGCTAGTTTTAGTGGAGGTAACTATTAAATTAAAAGGCTGAAAAAAATTTAGTCATAAGTGATTAATTAGATTACCTAAAAGATTTTGCATTCCATCATAAAATTTTATCTTATACAACTTTCTTATGGACCAAATGGTATGCCATTATTAGGTAGGTATCCATTTAAAATTGAATGGCTGAAAAATTTAATGAAAATTAAGAAATTACATCACTTAAAATTATGTCCTCATAACCTCTTGTGCCATCACTAGTAATGGGGAGTTGTTGCTCCATCACTTGTCAAATTAATTATGTACCCTTATTTTCTTCATAGCTTTTAAACTTGAACTTAAGAGCATTATGTTTAGGAAGAAAAAAAATTAATCATTTTTCTATAGTGCCATACCAAATGAACCAACTAAGAAATGGATAGAATAAATGAAGGAGACGAGGACCAGGAATAGGAGGGTGTCATTAAGGAACAACTGGTGAGTAAATCAATACAGTTGGGGCACCACAACTGGAGCGATAATGAGAAGATAGTAGGGAGATAAATGCAAGTGAATCCTTTCATGTATTTCATCTTTATATTCAAAAAGTTAAACTTTTTTATATTCTTATTTCAAGAGATTACTTAGAATTTTTGTAGTTATTTTGCAGTTTTAGTTTGTGAAACCCATGTGTTGCCTTGTTAAAACTAAAATATTTGTGAATGGATATTTTGTGTTATCCAGCCTATTCATGGTGAAACACCTTGTATAAGAGGATTATAAAGTGTGGATTTTAATTTATAAGTTAGTTTATCTCAATTACATGTTGGTGATTTCCACTCTAACTGTAACGCCATTTTGTAATTTGTCAAAAGAGAAAACAAACAAAATACAAGATAAAAATGATTCTAATGCCACTTTGGTAGTAATCAAAAGATGAAATAATTTTGTACAAAAATATAATACTGTAGCACCTCATTGACAATTAGCATAATAAAAAATAGATAAATGTGAATATACACTGGAGTTTAGCTAGGCACCATAGTGTAAATTACACACACACACACACACACACACACACACACACACACACACACACACACACACACACACACACATATACATATATATATATATATATATACATATATATATATATATATATATATATACATATATATACATATATATATATATACATATATATATATATATAGTTACCAATATTTTTACTTGGTTGTAGTGCTAATTGGGTTGGCAATCATTTATAGGAATATTAGATATTTAATAGCATTTTTAAATGCTCAAAACTATATAAAAAATATATATACTTGGCTTTATGGCCTATTTTAATGCCATAATGGAGTTTTAGTAAATAAAAAACTCATTCTTTTGTGCAATAAGTAGTTTCTTGGACAATTGGTAATAACATGTGAAATACCCAGTATGGCTACCTTGGTGAAGTCATGTTGATGTAGAGGGAAAAGAATAAGGTTAATCATTGTTATTTGAAGAAATAGGTGCTCTATTTTTGGGTGATATTTGATTTTTCCTAGCTAGAAAATTGGATTATTAGCTAGTATGAACAATCTAATCATGGCAACATAATGTCTAGGTATAATCATGTATGCAAATTATATTTTGTTACAAAGGTTTGTGAGCTTCATAATTCCACCTAGAAGAATGAAATAATTTGATATTCAACTGTAGCACCACTTTGAAAAATATATTTAATATTTTTCCCTCTACATCTATCACCAAATGTAGATCTTAGAAATTAATTTACCTTCTCCTTAATTAATGAAAAAAATAATTCCTATATATGTTTCGAAGATAAAGTAGAGAGGATCAAAACCCAAAAAATGTATGATTAAGTTTTACTTCAATTAGGAGCAGCTAAAGCAATTATATTTGGGTTTTCAAATTTTATTGTGGTCTTCAAAATTCAAAAAATTTATAAAACCCTTAGGTAGTGGTTAAATTAATGAACTAGAATACCATTTTAGTAGTAGATTTGGTTGGGATGAAAATAAAATTTTAGAGGTGAGATAGCAACAAAATCATATTACCTTAATAAGTGTTAAACAATTTATTTCGTTGGCTATCTTTGAGATTTTTAGATTTACAATCCATCCTTTGAATGGAATTACGTTAGATAGAGACTAATTGATGATAGATGAAAGATAATAGGATTTTAAATTATGACGACCTACTCTATAATGTCATAGTATACCTTATTTGACTTGAATAGAAATTGCATCTTCTTTATCTTATAATGGTATAGATATGATTCCTTTTAATATACAAACTATACTATTTTGATAAAATTACATTTTTTAATGATAGATTGAGTTTATTTGTACAACTAATAAGCCTCACTTTGCATAATATTATGTTAACATTGATATTGAGGTGTGTTTTGTTTACGATTAATGAATTATTTGTACATTAACATTTCTAGTCTAATATTAACATTAAGTGTAATATTTATTTCTCTTTTAGTTATTTATTGGGTTTATAACTCTTAAAATTATTATTTATTTATGAAATATGTTTATTAACTTATTTACTTCTTTAAATATCGAGAGGATTTGAGATGAAGGGTTCACTTGCTTAGGATAAGTTAACCCATCATTGCTTATGTTTTGGTATAGGAGAAAGAGTTACTAGTGGTAGATAAAATTATAAAGATATAATGTTTAATGTTGAAAGAATTATCTATTTAAGGAAAATAGCTATTGGGTGTTATCTTGATACTAGTATTATTATCATGTACTTCAGAAGTATATTGGTTGATGTAGGCCTTAATTATAATGAGATTACTTTATTCATTGTAAATGTTGTAATTATCATGGTGTAAGTAGATAGGATATCCTTTTTACACACTTTTAATCTCTGTTGATGATATAATGACAGGTTATTATGATGTAGTAAGAGAGTCCATTATGTAAGCTTCCTTTTGGAACTACCTAGTTGTTTGAATAGACTATTGGAGCTCCTTGTTTAGTTTTCAAGTTCTAGGTGATAGACTTCATGTGATTAAGTTGATATTATTATTATTTTTCACATTATCTTATCTTTTTACAAGTAAATCAAGCTTTTTGTATTCATGAAAACTATAAAATTTAAGTAAAATATGATAGGTTAACAATAGTTTGTAGATGAAACACTCTAAAATATTAATAAATAAATACTAAAGTAAAATCAGATTTGAACTTGTAGAAATCAAAAGATCATAAAATATCACCAAAGCTTATATTGGTAGAAATCAATACTTAGTTATATGATTATCCAAATACAAGCATAAGGAAAAGTTAAGATAATTACCATGACTTTGTGATGTCAGAATAAGATAGGTATTAGAGTTGTATTAAATAATTTGTCTTGAAAATAGAAAAAAATAAAAAAATTCACTATTGAAGTCAGTGAGAAAAGTTATTTTGAAGGATACTAGGTCAAGTCACCTTGTAGATAGGTTGTTTTGTGTTGTATGTTCTAGATGAGCTTTGTCTTTGTTATCATGCCATAAATGAAGATTATGGAAGAATGATGATATTACCTATCTTGAAGATTTGATATCATTTCAATAGTATAAAATTCTTAATCAAACTTAGTAAAACAAATATTCATTTTGGTAACTAAAAACTATGTAAATTGAATTAATCTCATCTTGGAATTCAACCTTAAAAAATAGTTAAACTTGTTCAATTCCAAAACTGAGACTTAAAACTAATTCTCTCTCATTATGACAATTTATATTCAATGTTAAGAGAGATCTAGTAATTTTATATCCTTATTTTCTAGCTCAGTTTTGTAGAGATTTTGTAACGAAAGTTCTCCTTATTATGTCTATGATCCTTTGGAGTTGCTCTAGAAACATCATCAATTAATTTGATGGGGGTTAGATTTTATGTAGATTAAGTTTTTAACCTTATCCCTTTGGCTTCATATGACATTAGGGACTATAATTTTTTGCTACATTTGGACATCTATTATTTTTATCAAGTCCTTTTAGAACCTTGTTTGTCTAAATTTTTCTAAGAAAGCTTGTGGTTTGCCATCAAGACCTATTTGGTTTGGTGGTTTAGCTTTATGCATCTATCTCCTTTGACCTCATTTTATGACTCAAATGAAAGGTTATTGGTACACAAAATTATGTCTTGGGTTCATAAAATCTTATTTCATTATTGAAATATTTATTCGAAGGTATTCTTGAAGTCCTACTTTTATATATGGGTCTTCATAAATTAACATGTTTTTCATCAATCTTTTAGAATCTATGAGATAGATGTATCTTGATAACTCTCCATTGTTCCTAGAAAAAAAAATTTCTCTCATTAAGGACTTGGAGTTATGAATAATGTGTTTTAATTCATCTATAATTAGCCGTTATTTTCATGAGTTTAGTGTTGTTGTGGTCCATTAATGCTAGTCTTATATATCAATCTATCTAGTTGGGCTTGATTCTTGACTCAAGGTACATTGGTCATGGTATCATTATAGTATGAATTGAAACTCATGTATGCTTATGACTCTTGTTATAAGTTTCATATCTCTTTCATACCATTATGGTAGTGTTCTAAGGTGTTTTTTAAAAAATGGGTGGTTTTTATGTGCATTCAAGGTGTAAGTTTTGGCATTAAATTTTGGTATCAAAGCAAGGTATAAGGTTAAAAGCTTTAGGGAATTTTTTTTTAAATTGATAGTTTAATTACCTTGATGAATAAATAGAAAATAAAGTATTCTCTTTTAATTTGATCATCATGACTCATGAGACTTTCTACACTAAAGTACGATATTAGATGTGGTTTTTGGTTGTTTGGATAACTTCTTAGAAGATAATTTGCTTCTTGATGAGTTACCAAGACATTACATTATGACACCTTTTGGCAATATTGATTCAAGGACTCTTGTAGTGATAGAGGCATCCACGATGAGGAATGTTAGTTGGAATAGTTTAAACTCAAGGTTGGTTCAACATGAGAGACATGTAAATTTTCATATGAGGCACTTTGATACTACGCATAGAGGTTTTTCCTTTATGTTCTCTTTGTGTCTATGATAGTGGAAGATGATTTTCAATGATGTTATCTAGAATGATAGATGTACATTGGTTGGACTAATGATATTAATGTGACCCTTGTGAGATACTAGTAAATTGTACAATCTTTTATGATCAAATTTGTTACAATTGTTGTGAAATTATGTAACCATATTAATTATTCTAAGCATGTGTAACCTTAGCATGTGAAGTTGATGATTGTAAGGTTTTGTGTAAAACCCCTACAACTTTTTTCACTCATCAAACCTTGTAAATAATAGAATTGTGTTATGTAACCAACCCTATTATATGAATGTTGTGTGTGTATAACTAAGTACTTGTATGATGATATGTTGTTAAGGCAAGTTATATTATTTTTAATGTGTTGTGAACTACCTCGCATGTAACTCATATGTGCAAATTTTGTGTGAAATAACAACCCTACCTAAGATCAATTAATGTCTTATTGAAACTATTGATTTTAGTGATGTATATTTGTAAACTATGGCACAAACCCTCCTTGTATTGCCTTAAGACATCATGATTTTAATTATCATGATTGTTAGTGGTTATTCTATTATGATAATTTAGATATTTTTAGCATATGGTAGTGGTCAGTGGGTAACACTCAGACATATAGACAATTTTCACTTTATAGTACTTTGGTTGTATGCTTTCAATGAGTTATGTTTTTTACATGGTTATCCTCTATGGGATATGTTAGTTGACATTATTTTGGTTAAATGATATTCAATGATGTGAGATAATATGATTATGTTTGGTAATTTTATAACACTGAGATGTTGTTTATGTGAGTTGTTCAATTGATCCATATTGTGACATTATTACATATGATGATGTGCAGTTATTACATTACCTCTGGGAGGTAATTTATAGGTATTTCTCTTACCTTTAGGAGGTAATAGATAGTGTTCCTCATACCTCTAGGAATTGAGATACAAAAAAATCTATGAGTAAATCAAGATTCCTTGTACCTATGGGAGGTAATCAAGATGCCTCTTACCTCTTGGAGTTAAATGAGATGATTTTTATTCCTTTTCCCCTTGTATGACTTGTAAAATCACATAGTATTTTGTGATGTGATCTATATTTTACTAGTTTATTATAAAAAAAATTATCTGATTGAAATTATTATTTTTTTATTTGATTTGAAACTAGCACCATCTTTCTTGTCTTGTATATTTTAATAAATTGATCAATCATGGGAATTGTTGTTGAAATTTATAGTTTGGATATCTGAGTTTATTTTTTTCCATTTGAGACCACTTGGTCTCATTTTTATTATTTTTTATATTACATGATAAATTTATTTTTAAATTTATCTCATTCATTGTTGTTCTAGTTTTGCATGTGTTTGTATGTGTATAACTATTACACCTATGGCATGGTATGGGGGAGGAGAAGTAGCTTGGAATACAACTAGTGGGTTAAGGTGGGAAACTAGTGCATAGGGTCATGATACCATCCTTCCCACCCCACCAGATGTGGTGGTTATATATATATGGTCCTTGATTAGAGATATGATTCTTATTTGGGAGGCCTAAGTAGATGATTTGGTATACAATTATTGCTTGGTCATTTTGGCATATACTTTGATTGGTTATTTCAATATGGTTTAGCATGATCCAATATGGCTCAGTATTATTTAGTTTGCTCTGAATAGTATTACCATGGATGGCTACTAATAGTGTAATTTTATCATGATTGGTGCTCATCATTATTCTTTCAGTATGATTTAGACAATGGATGGATACTTGAGCTCTCATGCTCATATCAAGGAATTGTGGGTTTAAATTAGTTGGTGATAGATGTGAATAACAACATGACTTACACTAGAATGAATTTTTTTCTCACTTTCTCATTTTAGAGGCTATTTGTTTTTCAATTGGCACCTTATGATATTGATCAGTGTGACTCAATTGGATAATATGACTCAGTATGACAATTTGGATCAATAGTGTTTAGAATTATTTGTAGTGTAGTATGTTTCCATGGTTTAACACTTATTCATCATTTGATATGTTTGACATGGGATGTCATTGGGTGCTTAGTATGATCATACAAAAAATTGATACTTTATGCATATGCAACTTCAAAATTTGATAGAAGTATTTTTTATATCAATTGGTTTGTGATAATTATTAGTTATCAATATTGGTTAATATTGTTTAGGATTACTCATTTTTACTTAGTATAGTTCAGCATACATTGGAGGAAGAGATAAACTCAAATAATTGAGATCTAGGGTCACCATACATAGTTGGCATAGCAACCCTCAGTGGTGAAATTCTATGTTTTGGAACTATTTAAGAGGTAAATGCTTATATTAAATCATGTTGATTCACTTTCATAGATCATTTAAGACATATTCATAACTTTTTCTGGTATATAAGTGAGATTTTGAGGACTTATGACTCTAATGATCTTCCTCATCCTTCACACACAATCATCTCAATCCAAGAGGTAGTTGTCAATAGGTTAAAACATCTTGTAGAGGATGTATTATATAATTAGTCTTATTTATGTGTTCAATGGTATCCCATGCTTCAAATTTATGTAGTTGGTTCAGCAATTTGGTCTCATAATTACATGAACAATTAGTTAGAATACAAATACCCTTGTTTTGCTTGAGAAGGAACTCGAAGAGGTAAGTTTTTTGCTCATATCTTGCATGAAGTTTTTGATGGAAACTCAATCCCATAGGATATTTTATTAGGTCAGCCTTGATATAAATTATTGGCATTGGTTTTTGGAAATGACCCTTGTCCCTTATAAACCATTATTAAGAACTTAAACCCCTTAAAACCCTCCTTAAACACTTGAATTAACTTGATTGGGGAAATATGCCTATTAATTCCATAAAATGAAATAGTTTGACTTAAAAATGGTATTTATTATGATCTCAATTCTCCTTTTCTTAACTTTTAGGTATTTTTCCATAGGTGCACTTATAATATCATATGATACAAGGCAAGATAGGTAGTTTTAAGCATGTTTGTGAAGGTATAGTTAGTGAAATGGTATAAAAATAATTTAAATATGTTTATGGGGACTTAATATAGGTTTAATGATCATATAAAGGCTTCTAAATGTCCCTCAGATAGTTACACAGTTCTAACAAGTTGGTAACTAAGCCCAATGGTGTGAAGAACACAATTTTACAAGCCCAAAAGCCATGGTGAAAGTTTGAGAGTGCCTTAGAGGACTTAAATATCAAGGATTGAGTTTTTTAGGGGTCATATAGGTCTCATCATGTCACATTAAATAATAAAAACTTGTAACTTTCTTGAAAAAACTCTCAAACTACCCCTCAAGCACATAAAAGTGTATAGGCTTGCAAATGACCATTTCATGGTTTGCCCATCTATGAGATGTTTAATAACTTAAAATTTGGAAAGGAGGATTATATTATGATATTTAAATTGAATCAAACATTTTTGGATAGTTTCACATGTGTGGGTGGCAATTTGGGCCAAATTTCTCTTTATAGGCCTAAGAGGCCTATTTAACCCTGATTAGAGAGAGAAATGACAAAAAAAGAGTACTTAAAATTATATTGGATCATGAAATTTTATATTAATATATAATTGGATAAATGGTACTCAAAAAAATTATCACTTTTCCAATATGATTTGTACATTATTCTAGACAATGAGATTTACTAGTTTTTAAGGCTATAAGGAATGGGTCCTTTAGCAAGCAAATGGAGCAAAATGGCATATTTTGGAGGGTCTTATGGCTCCAAATGACTTTTTTATGGTGTTAATTGATTTTTATAATCCATCCATATAGTAATATTTCTTTTTTTAATGAGGTTTAATGCAAAACCCATTTTCTCTCTCATATGCCTCTTTGCTCATGAAAGAGTCAAATGATCAAAGTAATAAATTCATCCATAGAAACATTTATAAAGGATTTATTGGTGTTTATATATCCCTAATACTCCCACTCAATCATTAATAAGTAAATTTTAGTTTCAAATAAGGTTTTAAAGTTTGAAAAGTTCTCTAAGACTCCTAACTAGACCCTCCTTCCTTCCTATGCCTAGCATGTTGAAGGAGTCAAACAAGAATAAATGAGTTTATAACAGCCCAATTAAAGTGTATGGAACTCATTAATTTCTTATTGGAATATTTAAATTAATAATTAATGAATACTTAAAGTACTATTCTCAAAGAGGGTGACTTATTCTTCAACAAAGATATATGAGTTAGTATATAGGTTGGTCAAGCAAGGATTTAAGCACCTTAAAAGTGGTCAATATTGACCAATTAATGATGAAGACATTTTTAATATTCCTCAACATGTGATAATATAACTCTATGACACCCTAAGGACATAAATTATAGGAGATATTTGAGGAAGTGCTACATATTACTTGAAGGATTTTAAGACCAAGTTTGACACCCCTATTTTAGGGTTGTTTTGTCTCCCATATCATTTTATTTTATATTTTTACTCTTATTTACAAAATTTTATTATCACTCTTTTGATTTGGTTGTGTTGAAAGGCTGCCAAATAATTTACTCACCTTTTGAAGAAATAATAATCTTTTTTCCTCCATTTTTAAGTTTTGGTGAAGTGTATGGTGTTTGCCATTGATATAATATTGTGAAGCATTAGTTTTCCTATGTTATTATCTAGTTTTTTTACCTTAATATAACATATTTGAGTTTCTAAAGTTCATTTTAAGTGTCATTATCAATATTAATATAAGCATTGTATGTGAATTCAATTCTTTTTCATTCCTTCCATGTAAAGAGTGAGGTTGTCAAGTACTTGTGAAACATTATTATAGAAGTCATCCCTAAAGTGAATAGAATGTGTGAAAACTTCTTCATTTCATAGAAGTTTCAATTTAAATCATAATTGGTCATACATATTAGTGCATCACCTTCATTCCTAGTTTTTATTTCAATTCTATTGCAAACAGTATCCCTTTCACCCTTTTCATAGTTAGAATCAATAATTAGTAGGTTTAAAAACAAGTTTTAGTGAGTGCATCAAGGGAAATAGCCCTCTATCTGGAGATTATCTCCCTTCTAAAGTAACCCACACTTAGTATAGATTCCATTGTTTCATTAAGAGTGAGAAATAACACACATTCTCACAAGAGCACACTCCTGATTGATAACAATAACCACTCTGAGGATAAGTGTTGGAAGTTACATCCAGAAAGGCATCTGTTTAAAAATAATAAGGAGATGAAAAATGGCATTATGTCACTTCAAGGAGAAGATATTCATTATAATTCAAGTTTAGATGATAATTTGTGTTGTACCTCTATGGATAAAAATTTATGTTTAGATAGTCATCATGCTCTAGACAAAGGTGAACCTTCTAAACTCTTCCATATCAAAGTTCAAATTAAGATGGCAAGGGTCAATGTTCTTTTTAATTCTTTCTCTCAATCAAATTTAATTAATAAAGATCTAGTAGAAACACTTGGGTTATAAATGTATGATCATCCTAATCCTTATGTTCTAGGATGGGTAAAACAAGGAGTAGAAATAAGGGTCTCCAAATAATGCAAAGTCAAGTTTACAATAAATGAACATTTAATTAATGAATTATTATACATGTTGCACCTATTGACATTTTTAGGATAGTTTTTGGTAACCCTTATATGTATGTTAGATATTTTATTTTTAGGAGGAGGTATAATCATTACCATTTGGTTAAGGATGTGAAAAGATACACCATACACTCTTATGAAGGCAAATCCAATCTATCTTTAGTAAGTTCCACTCAAAGTAACCAATTTCTTAACGTTAGTGGTAATTTTTATTTCCTCATTTTGAAATATAAGTAAGGATGTAAGGATACTAATAAAAGTTATACTAACAAATAAGATGAGATGTAGTTATTATCAGGATGCCCACTTTTAGATATGGGTCTTCCTTAATAAGGAAGTGAGCCACACAAGGGGCATGAAAATTTGGACTCAATAATGCACGAGGATGATAATTTATTTCAGCATATACAGCTCCAAGTTCAAGGGAAGTTCAATAAGTGAGGAAAGAAATTTCCTCGCCATATAAGTTACTAATATTTTAGGGACTTAAAAGCCTCAAAATAGGGAGGCATGATTTAAATTTGGATCTTAGTGTACTAGTATTATATGATTTATATTTATATTATTCCATATTATATGTATATCTTGTTTTTAAGATACTTATGTAAGACATTTTATACTCAAAACATCAGTAATAGTGTGAGGGGTGATATGGACACTCTCATATTGATCAGATAGAAGGTTTTAGTCTCTCAAAACAAAGGATTTCACCAAATAATGAAATCACCTCATTGTGAAGGGTGAAAGTTAAGAAACTACCATAGTGATGATGTAAACACCCTATAATAGGATGATGAAAATGTCACTATTGGTGTTTGCATGTAGTGGTTGTGTAACTAACCTAAAATTTTTGTAACCACCTATCTATCAATTATGATGGTTTTGTCACCATTTAAAATGCATGGAAAATGAATGGTTTCAAACATTTCTTCTCATGGTGATTTATTTCAGCGTCTTAGTGGGATCTAGGGTTAAGAGAGCCTATATAGATACCTTGGCAAGGTAGAGAACATAAGGAGCAAGGTAGTGAGTTGTAATAACATTGGATTCACATTATTAGAGATGAGTTTGAGATTTTCTTCTAGGTTGCTCATTGTTGTTAGTTGTAGATGATTTATTCAAGTGTGAGGAATTATAGAGAAGTGTCTTGTAAGTGCAGAGCATAGTTGTATATGAGTTTTGGATTGAAACTTCTATCTATATAAGCTGATTTTTGTAGTATCTTATATACACTTACATTACATAATGTATTGGGGAGTGTAGTTCACCTCACGCACTATATTTTTTTCCCACATTGGGTTCTCCAGGGTAACTTATGTGTTAATGTGTGATTTTTTCAATCCTTTGATTAATATTCATGTTAAGTAGGTTGTATTTCCTCCCATCACTTGTTCAACTTTGTTTTGGATTTTTTAATAACACATAATAGTCATATAATCAGTTGTTAGTAAGCTAACTATATAGGGTTTGTTTTGGTGAAACTTGGTGTGGAATATCCACCTAATTTATAGATTAAACATACATGAAAAAGATGACCAATACTAAGACATTTATAATATCTTGGTTATTTCTTGTGTTTATGAGAACTAGAAGATGAGGAATACTAGATCAATTATTATACCTATAAGAATGCTTATGTTGATGTTTGTGTTTAGAGGATTATATATAATGCCATGAAGAATACCAATGAGAATGCTTCATAGAATTTCTTGAATAATGTCTCAAATAATGTTTCTAAAAACACATTTATGCTTGTCCTTTTTGTATTTGGTATTTCCTTACTTTCATGAAGTATGCATCTTTTATAGGTTGAATCTTCTTCTTTGTGAATTGGCATTCATGTTGAGGGAGAAACTAATAAATGGAACCAAATGTTGCATTATTGAGTTTGTCACAAAGCTACAACATTTGTAAAAAAAATTATAGTTATAATTGACTCTATTCAAAGTGATTGAAATGAGCATATCATCTATTTTTACACTTGTAGTGGTGTGTCCCTATTTCAAATTCTTCATTTGTGAAATGTATTTAGATACATATTTTAGTTTATTTTAAAATAGTTACATGAGGATGTCAATTTTATTGTGTGCAATTTGTTTATCGTACAAATATTTTAGTGTTTTCCTTGCTCTCAAAGTGTTAATTTTAATAGAGTCAATGTGAATGATAACTTGTGCAAAACAAGATGTTTAAATAATGTAAGTGCATGTTTATCACATTTTTGAAATTTAATTAATTTATCCACTTACATAGGAGGTTTGGGTTGGTTTTAAACTAGTTCCCATAATTCATTAAAAACCAAGGTGTTCTCCATATTTATGTTTCACTCATTATAGTTTTTAGGAGTTAGTCTCTTATTTTTATAAATAAGGCTTACCATTCTAGCCATAACTACACAAAAAATATTACAACAAAAGAATGAGAATGTTACTTGGTCCTTTGCCTTTACCCTCAAGTATATTCATAATGCAATGGTTATAATCCTAGGACCTATTGAACTTAGTATGCAAAAGTCAAAAAAAGTGACAAGTCACAAAAAATTACATCACACTTTGTCACTTCTCTTTACAAAGAGTTTTTTTTAACATAATATTCTAAGTAGGATTCCTTTTATGTACTAATTTGTGTCAAAAATTAAATTTTCCCAAAAATATTCTTTGGTGGGATTTGATCCTTAAACCTTCCTTTTGCATGTAACTTACAAAACAATTATAACCAACTCCACTACAAGAAATTTTGAAATATAAAGTGAGAATATTCCATATAACATGTAGTTTTATAATTTGCCATATTTATACACACATACACACTAATTTGGATCAAAATTTAATTTTTTCCAAAAATATGCTTTGGTGGGTTTTGAGCCTTAGACCTCCCATTATAACCAACTCCATTACAAGAAATTTTGAAATATAAAGTGAGAATATTCCATATAACATGTAGTTTTATAATTTGTCATATATATATATATATATATATATATATATATATATATATATATATATATATATATATATATATATATATATATATATATATATATATATATATATATATATATATATATCTGTGTGTGTGTGTGTGTGTATATATGTATATGTGTATATGTGTATATGTGTATATGTATATGTATATGTATGTATATGTATATGTATATGTATATGTATATGTATATGTATATGTATATGTATATGTATATATATATATATATGTGTGTGTGTGTGTGTGTGTGTGTGTGTGTGTGTGTGTGTGTGTGTGTGTGTGTGTGTGTGTGTGTGTGTGTGTGTGTGTGTGTGTATGTATACATATGTATATGTATATATATGTATATGTATGTATGTGTGTGTGTGTGTGTATATATATATATATACACATACATATATATATACACATACATATATATATACATACATACATACATACACACACACACACACACATATATATATATATATACATATATATATTTGTACATGTAAAAATATTTTACCCATCTATTCAAGTGAAGTGAAATGTCTGCATCTTCTCTCTTTCTTATGGGGCCCATATATACACAACACTTTGGAAATTTTTAAATGGTTCAAGCATTGGTGTGTCATGCCTCCATGCCTCTCCTTTTCATTCCATATTACTACTTTAAATGTCATACAAGGTGTGTTTAAAACTATGAAATGTTCCAAAAAGTTATACAATGTCTTTCAAGCTAAATTGGGTTTTGAATGATCAACAACTAATCAATAGATTTAAATCTTGTATAAAATTATTTATGCATTATCAAAATATCATACAACTATTATAGGAAATACAACATGCTTATTTTTACTTTTGTGGGTTGTATAAGGCCATACAAATGAATTTTTTTACCATATATAGTAAATAGGGTTTCAACATATCTTAGGTTGTATAAATAAAATTTATTATTACAACATGAAATGGAGGTCATATAAATTCATTTTCTTGATACAAAGGTGGTAATACTTCAAAAATTGTTGTTTTAGGGCATCAAATGTTGTAAAATGTAATAAATAAAGAATTCAAATTGGATGTTTGATCTTTTGGGTTATATAAGCTATGGTTTGGGATGTAATATTTTATATAAGGTCTTATAAATGTAGTATAACAACACTCCATAGGAAATTTGAGTTGTAAAATTTTGATGTGTAGGCAAAAAAATAATTTTTGGAGATCAAAAAATGAGACCTTCATACCTCTTGTCATTTTCTCTCCCCTTCACATTTTCAATCATCAAATTTACACCTATGTCTTTGGTTGTCCTTCACATGGCTCTAGTACCTTTTAGCTATTTTTGGCTACCATAGGTGAGTCTCATCAAAAAAATTCCATTTAGCTCATTTTAGCTTTGTTGATAGTCATTTAGGGTCTTAAAATAGCCTTTTAGGATGGTTCCCATTTGTGTTTAGCATTGTTTAAGGTTCTTTTAGAGAGGTTAAGGTAAAGTGGTTTTTAGGTTTTTTAAGCCTTCTAGTGTCTCTTGATTGCACAAGTCATTGAGGCTATTAGGAAAGGGTATATTTTATGAGTTATTAACATATTTAAGAGGGTCCTTTGATGTAATATAAGTTTCATGTTATATCCAATGTCAATAAGTCATTTTGAAACTCCTCTATATGCCACTAACATGTGTAAATTTGTCAAAAACCACTTTAAACCCCAAAAATATGAAAACCACATAGAGAGGTACTTAAAAATTATTTTTAATAAGTGTTATTATAACATGATTTTGGTATACACTTCATTATAATTGAGTTTTAAATGAGGAAAAGTAGTTATAAGAGGCTTTCAACACTTAGAAGAGGATAGTCATTCACTTGTATGGATTAATAAGGCTTATTTACAAGTGAAAATGGTTCAAGAGATGTATCTTCATCTTTCCTAGGTCAAATAAAGGTTTGTAATTTAGGTAAAAATCCAAAAATAAAGGAAATTTATGTATCTCTCCTATCAGCTTCCTTAGCAGCCACAAGAGGGTCAGCAATTTTCACTTGGTGTCTAAAAGAGAAAGAGAGTTGGATGTAATACACTTGGTGTTTGATGTGGGTCCTTATTTCCTTAAAATAATTTGAAATATTCATTATATTTAGGTCTCCTCCTCTATGAATAATCATTAAGAAGTTAAGGGGTAGAAAATGAGCTTCAAACCCCACCTAGATCAATTTTCCTTAAGTATAGAGTTTTGAGATCATATGAATGTGTGAGAATGTTTTAAAATGGTCTCTTAAAAACTCATAAACCTTTTTATCATCATATTATCTTATTTATTCTCATTTTCATGGTTGATACAATGTCAAATGGCCTTGATTTACTAAGATTGAAGTATGGCAGTCACATTTCTAAGTAAATATAATGCTCCTATGCATGAACTGAGTAAAATGAGGTTTTCCATGTTCAAAATCTCTCAATTAACTTTAAATCATCAATATGATGATAGACTTTAATAAAAGGGTAAGTATGCATGTACAAGTGGATTTTTTGAAATTATAGGCATTTTTAGGGTTTTTTCCAGTTTATTCATTAGGAAGATCCTTAATCATGTACATCATTCTCCATAAAGTTTATAAATTCATATTAAAGATATTTTTTTAAGTGGTATATCTTGATAACCATTACCTTAATGCTTTCCAACTAGGCCCTAAGTGTAAATAAGCCAAGACAAGACTATGACATGAAGAAAGGTTGTTTGGTTTGTGCATGTAATTACCATGTTTCAAGCCTCTAGATAGACTAAATTTTCCTCAATTGAATCTTCAGACCATTCTCTAGATGATGTTCATACTAATACCTTAAGGCACATTTTCAAATTTGAGTAAGGTAGAATTTTTGTTAACCTATAGGGTTACAAACCTATAGGTCAACATTTACCAAATGAACAATTCATAAGGAGACCATTAGAAGATGCAGGGTGTCTTCCACACTCCTTTAACATTATATGAAATCATCAACTCCTAAATTTTGAAAATGATCCCAAACTATAAGCATACATACACTCATGTTACACATTCTATGATTGCATGTTTGCACTCATAAAATGAGCTAATGAAGGGTAGATTACATTAGGAATACAAGACTGAGATAAAATGGGTCTGGATAGAGCCTTATAATGTCTCCTTCTTGAGATTTTGTGAGATATTCTAAAATATGTAATGGATGTTTAAGATTTTTTAGGAAAGGAGTATCATTCAAATAAAGATATTCTCAAACACAAAATAAGGTGATAGACCAAATGGACACCTATAGGTAGGTTCTAGGTGATTTAGGGGAATGTATTGATCATAGTTGAATCCATGAGGTGTAGATGTAGGTGAAATAGGTATTTTCACCTAAATGATTAATTTTAATAGATCCCTCATAAAATTTCAAAGTGATTAGAGATAATGAAGTGGGTAAAAGTCTAATTAGTTTAGAATGCCTAAATCAGCATACGTAGGCCTGTGTATGGAAATCCAAGAAGACATGAAAGTTTAGAATGAGTGTAAGTATTTATTAAATCCCCAATTTTAAAAACTTACCCTAAATAAATAAAACTATCCAAGGGAGATTCACTCTTTACTTTTATAAAGTTTAGGCCTCCATGAAGCCTATAGTTATGTGTATAAAATATGAATCAATCTTGTAGGTTTTGAATTAAATTTAAGAGTAAATATATTTATAGGGTTTTATTAATTCCAATAAATATTCCTACAATTTTTTAAATCATTTAAAAGTTAAGAAAATCTCCAAGCAAGATTACTAGGGTCAATTTGGCCTAGTTGCTTATAAACCCTCACTATAGATTAAGATAGATTTCAAGAATTTTGAAGTATCAAGTTTGAGTGTTAGATAACTTCATGGGAGATGTTTCAGATCCATCTAAGGCATTTGTAACTACAAAACACACGTTGAGGAGTTTTGGTCCAAATATCCTCTCTCTCAATCTCCCACTCAATCTTCCATGCCCAAGAGGTCATTTTATGAAGTTCAAAAATTCTTAGAGTAAGTGCATGGTGGAAAATTAATTTTGGGGATGATTAATGGGGTATCCTACTCAAAAAAAAATTCACTATTTAATTCACATATCTCCACACCTATATGAAAAATCATTAAGATGACAATCATCACAAAACCCTCATTTCACCTTAGAAAGGAGCTCAAACGAGCACAGTATTTGCTTAGCACATGGATGAGGTTTTTCATGGGAAAATTTTTAATTTACATGTTATGGAGAGGTAAAAATATTTCCATATTGTGTTATTAGGATATAGAAAGAGAATTTGTTCTTTATGAACAATCCTTAAGAATGAGACAAGCCTAAAACCTTTGAAACCCCTAAATGTGACCCAATAGAGGAAATAAGACCTAAAAGAATTCAAAATGGATGGAAATGACATTTTAATCACTTTTATGACCTTTTTAGATTCCATAGTCACCTGAGAAAGACAATTTATGGCATGTTTTAGGGTAAAATTGTATAAAATTAAGCCTAAAAGGGGTGTTGTAGGTCTAGATGCAAAGGGTATTGAGTATGTGAAAATGTAAAAAATAGTAGAGATGGATTTTGATCATATACATACTTTTTATGGCCTACTATTATCCTTTTACAAGCCTCCCAAGATGATGTATGAGCCTTTTAAGTCACTAAGCTGAGCAAAAGGTAACTATATTACTATATTGTTTTAAAAAGCTTAATTATAAACCTATAGAGTGTTATGGAGAGCTTGATAACTCTTGGAAACATGGATAGGAATAATTTTTTATGATTTTCAAAAAATTATTTAGTATTGAATAATAATAATCAAATGGATACCTATAGACCTTAGCATGGTATCCTTGTATACCCTTGAAGAACCTACGGATAGAGGTGTAGTGAGACTGATGGGTTTCAAGACACCTAATTAAACATCAGTATGGATACCCCTTAAGTATATACAAGGTGACTTGATGATAAGGAAGGCCAATTTTCTAAGGAATAAATAAGGTAGTTTCTAAGAAGGTATTGAGTCATCTAAAGAGCTAAGGAACCTTTCCTATGCCAACTCCATGGAACTCATCATTAATCCAAATGCACACATGTTGAGAGAACCCTTAAGACCATTTCTAAATTATTTTATTGTTTATAACCTAATTCATCAAGAGTGACATGTGTCATGGGCTCATCCAACCTCTCTCTCTCTCTCTCTCTCTCTCTCTCTCTCTCTCTCTCTCTCTCTCTCTCTCTCTCTCTCTCTCTCTCTCTCTCTCTCTCTCTCTCTCTCTCTCTCTCTCTCTCTCTCTCTCTCTCTCTCTCTCTCTCTCTCTCTCTCTCTCTGATATATACAACCTTGTTTATATTTTTAAAGGATCCTTATATATATATATATATATATATAACCTTGTTTAGATTTTTAAAGGATCCTCCACATAATTATGGCTATTCCCTACTCATTTTTATGCCTTGTATCAATAAATACTACTAGTTTTACCTCCTTTTTTAACTATAATTCATGTGTATGCATGGGTAGTGGATCTTGTTAAGTGATTGGCTTGGTATTCCTTGACATGTTGTCCTATTGTAACACCTATATGTAATTTTAAAGCTTCTTTTGTAGGTCATGTGAAGTGTTCAATTGAAGAGTGAGGGTTGAGTGAGTTTGCCTATTCATTAGAGTCATTATATAACTCTTGATTAGTCCTCCTAGCCTAAACGTGTATCACAACCTCCATATTGAAATGTTTATGTGAGATATTTAGATTAGGAGTAATGTATGTTCATATTAGTCTCATGGTCCACATGTGCACATGCAGATGGTTAGTAGTGATCAATTGATTTGATGTATTACCTCCTTAGTTAGATTTATTTCATGTATTTTCTTTCCCTTTTCCTTTACAAGTTAGTGGTGTAGTATTGTTAACCTAATTGATACATCAAGGGTAACTAACCCTATGATCTAAAGGTTTAGTCCACTCATAGGTCACCCATAACCTAGGACTAATCCCATTTTATAGCTCAAGTGAGAGGGATTGAAACACCCTCTCAAGGTTGCAAATTTGATCTATAACAATACCATTATTATGACTATAAATGGAGGTATAATATAAACATATTTATTTAAAAAACTTAAATTTTACATTGAAATGTAAGCCTTTATAATCTTGTGAAAGTTGGTTGAGTTATTTATCAAACCACTCAATGAGATCAACCAACCAACATATTTCTAAACTAATGGTAAATCACTAAAATGTGGTTTCACATAAATTGAGGCATGACCTGAATATATTTATTCAAATATCAAGATAAATTACTAATAGAAATAATACATGTTTTGGATCAACTGACCCAACAAAAACAAGGTGTTAAAACAAGGAGTGTTAAAGAGGAAGGCAAGAAATGTTCCCCCAATGTATGTTCAAAACAATCCTTAACCAAGTAGCATGAATGATACATATAGATAAGAATGTACATGCCCTAAATATGCAAGATATTATGTTTATTCTTATAGAATATATTAGGATACATAAGTAATCATGTAATTACAAAGGAAGCCATGGTATGATGGATGTGCAATAATAAGAAAATGTGTTGTCATAAAGAGTGTGTATTTTAAGTATTGTAAGATAGTTATTTGGATTGTTTTAATTATTTTGAAAATCAAAAGGGTAAGTGTCCAAATTGAATATAAAGCCAAGGGATATAAGAAATCTTGGATAAAGGATATAAGAAGTAAAAATAAAGTAAAAAATAAAAATAAACTATATAAAAAGGAAAAGGTATGAGTAACTAATCAAGATATTTGACCCAAGCTATGGGTTGGGAAGAAGTATGAGGTTATATCTAACCAAGGATCTCATCAATAAGATGAACATATGTATACCTAACTATGTTGTATGAAGGAGTGACTTCCTATGAAGAGTAAATATCAATTGTAGATTCTTTTTAATTTGAATTGGGGTCATATGTTGTGATGTAACCATATGAATCACTACTCATATATCCATGTGAATTTATAACTTCATGTGTAATAGAGGAAGATGTAACTACCTGTAATTGTGGTGGAGTACTCTAAACAACTTGTGGTGCCTTAGAAGATGAAGACCTCTTTTTAAGTTCCACTTTATTCTTAGGATAATGTACCATGATCTTTGAGACTAACTAAATATGTTCATGTGTAATTATGTAATGCTCATAGATATATGGAGAAATTGATTTTGTAAGACACTTTTGAATATATAGATCTTAAATATAAGAATGAACTATTTTTATAATCTACTCTTGAATAGTTCTTTAGACTATTTCATTACCATGTTTTTCAATGTATGTGCCATCTAAATATTTGTTAGGAGTAAATATCATTGGTTCCAAATGATATTCATATTTGATTCCTAGAATTTTGACCACGTTATTACCATGAATATATTTGAGAAATGTATTCACTGTATAAGGTATTTCTCTAATATTTTGTATCCAAGGGCATATTAATAGCATATCAAATACCCAAGAGATTGTTAGAACTAATAATGGACTAGCAACTGTTGACCAATTTTGACTTTTTAGTCAAATTGGGGCACCTATAGGTAAAAACTTGAATTTATATGTCTATATGGGGTGTAATATGGGTGTCATTGGGTTTATTATAGTTAAATTTATGTCAAATAATGTTATATTGGCTTTGGTCAATTAGTTTTTATGTCCATTTATCATTTTGGGTCATTTTAGGGGGTCAAAAGTGTATATTTAATGCTTTTACAAGTTTTTAGGAAATTTTAAGGTTAAAAAAAATTATTTCATGCCCCATTTGTCCCTATAAGTCTTACATAACTAAAAAAATTGAAATATGGTAGGTTATGTAGAAGAATGGGCAGTTTTTTTAGGAAGAAGAGGAATTTAGCACTTGTATAGCCTCTTTGGGAAGTGTGACATTTGTATAAGGTTTAAATATGACTCTTAAGATCCTTAATTCTCATTTCCATGATTTTTTTATTTTTATGTGTCATTTATTACTAAGAACCATTCATCTCTCTTTTCACCCTTCTTGGCAAGCAAAAGTGATTTGCAAGTTTGTACTTGGTATGGACAGCTCATGAGGTTTTATGAAAAATGATATTGGGAGATGATATTATACTCATATACCTTAATTTTAATATAATTATTTTTTTAATTTATCAACTATGCTTTATGAACCATTGCTAACAAGTTGATTGTGCAAATATGTTGGTTGTTTTGTGCACCTTATGGTTTTTGCTCTTGTTTGAGAGATTTTGTATAATCTAGATGCTAATGTTGATCCCAGATGATTTTGGATTCTTCCTAAAAATTTATTAATATTCTTTCTCATTTTTCAAAGTGATTTGACAAGGCAAGTAGCTCAGATTTCAAGAAAAGACTTTTTCTATGTGATAGGCATGTTCTCACCATGTCCATGATTTTCATGCTTTGCCAATAGTTTCAATGGGTTTATATATGTCATTTTTATAGGTTTAAATTTTATATAGTTATATTTACCTATTTTATATCATTAATCCAAAGCAATATCCATGAAGTTTCAGCCAACAAAGTAACTCACATAATTCTGTGATTAACATGCTCATTTACAGGAGCTTCCTCAGAGGTTTCCATGCTAGAATAGGAGTTTAGTAGTTTGTTAAAGTTTATTGATGTGTGAAGAATTATTTTATTGTATTAATATGTATATACAACCATTAAATTTAAATTACAATGCATTCTATTGATTTTCCTCTTCACTGCCTGCATATTGGAAAATGGTCACCTGTAGGAGATAATATAGATAAATTAAGAGTGTTCTTTGAATATTTGAAGCATGTTGAGACTTTACGTAAGGTATTAGTATGTTTAGGAAGATATGGGACACCAATTAGAGAGGATATATTGTAATATGAAGTTGAAAACTATGATCTAGGGAGTAATGATAGTGTTCAGGCCTTTTGTCCCTTAATTGAGCAAAAAGATGTCCAAGGGGTTTTTATAAACCTATTATGATGTGTCTCACAAGAGTTTAAAATAATATAAAGAGGTGAAATTTTTTGTCTCTATTACATTAAATACCCTTGAAAATTTGGAGGGATAGATGATAAATGGAAGGTAGTATTTGATAATCCTAAAGTTCCCAAATTATAACTGAAACCAGACAGTGATGTCTACAAGTTTTGAAGATGTGGAATGACCTTTTGTGACCCAAGGTTTAACATTTACCTTACCTCCATGATTTATTAGCTTTGTATGAAGTTAAATAACATGTATTAACTAAGGATCATAAAAACAATAGGATAATGGAGGTCATGTTCCTCAAGAAGCATTTGCAGTTTGTAAATAGGTCATGAATAGGCACCTACAACAAAGTATGAAATAGTGACCCCAATTTAATGTCTTGATGCTGTCTTAGTGGAAAAAAAGTGGAAAAAATATTAATTTATATAAATCTTAAATTTATATTTTCAAATATCATAACTAATCTTAGTTAAAGCAAATCCACGTATAGTAGGGTCAATAAATAGGGTTTCTCAGTCATATCATAGTGACCTCAAGTTTGATGTTATATGGTTTCTTGAGAAATCCAAAGTGAATGATAGTTAAATCATGTAATTGGTGACCTAAGGGGGTTCATATATAATATTTTCACATAATGACTAAGTTTAGTGGAAGCCAACACACATGACAACCTACATGCAGGGTTTAAAGGGGTAGAGTACCATAGTTAAGGGAGAAGGAGCTCAGTTGGTGAACTTAGAGTGCATGTGAAGGTATAGGAGAGGTTGTAAGGTCAAAAAAAATAAGGTGATCACCTCATTTTAGATAAATTTAAGATTAATAATCCCTTAACATGAGCTATAAAACTTACTCAAACCCCTGATAACACTAATGACAACCTACAGCCACTATGTGGAATGTCCCAAGCAGTAAAAGAGAAAGGTTGTGGTTTTGAGCATGAAAAGTGAAAAAAGGAGAAATAACATTTAGATAATGGTGTATATACATTTATATTATGTTGATTACATCATATTTGAGGTATAAACATACATTAATACCTATAGGCATCACTCTAAAATATAAAACTTAGTCAATGAAGTGATAATCTAAGCTAAGAAAAGCTAAGAAGTGATAATCTAAGGTTCAAGATGATGAATAATAAATATACAAGGTGGAAAATTTACTATATGGAACTATATATTATTTTTTAAACATTATTTCAATCTTATTTCATGAAATAATAACCTATAGGGGTCCATTCTCAAACAAAACACAGTCACAATGAAACTCAGTTTTGACTGAGTAAAGAAAGGGTATAAGGTGGCATATAGAGGATTGATGAAATGAATTAAGGATATTTATTAAAGGATTTTATGGAATAAATTAACCCTCAAAAAT
The DNA here is from genome assembly GCA_037957365.1 of Torreya grandis. Lineage (NCBI taxonomy): Eukaryota > Viridiplantae > Streptophyta > Pinopsida > Cupressales > Taxaceae > Torreya > Torreya grandis. The sequence goes on from JARHVA010000037.1 coordinate 6,988,541, forward strand.
TGAGATATAATCAAATTAATGGCTCTATACTAGCATAACACAATCCATTAAAAAAGCATGCCCTATAGTTTCTTGAAGAGTTAGAGGGTCATATGAGATGACCAAGGTATAATATTTTGATGAGATTATATTTTAAACTTATATAATCCTATAAAACCTAAACTTTTTCTCTAAAAATAGGTTAATTACCCCTTGTTTTATCTTAGATAGGGGGTACTTCCCCTTGTGCATAGATAGGCAACCTTGAGGAAAAGAGAGGAGATAGTGGACTAGGAGCCATGGAAATGTTTAAAGAAGGTATGGAGAGTTGGTAAAAATAAATATAATCATGATTAACCATTTATAATAATATGTATTTAAATAGAGTACCTTTCATCCTTAAACTTGCAGATAGACTCTTGAGGCATGGTTATCCCTAGAGGCCAAATAAGGGGCTATTTTTTATTTTATCCATAATAAATATTTATAATATGTTATTACATGATTATGGGATCATGCTATAATTTTCCAAGAAGTTTGGAGGTAGGTAAAACCTTAAAAGGTCATTTTGACTTCTAAAGTATAAACAAGCATACCAGGCATGGTGAAGCCTATATCCCAAATGAAAGACCTTTTGCATGTCTAACATGAAGTATGCATTAAAACCTATTAAAAAATTTTAATGGGGTTATTAAAGAGGTTTTTAATATATTAGAGTGAAAATAAAACCAAAGGAAGCCATTTTTAGCTCAAAATCTAACTCAGACCTGCAAGAAAGAGGAAAAAGAGATCAATAGGTCAAGTTTCAGCATTCATATCTTTCATGATGCCTTCCATGGGAATATAAGAATTTTATGTATGTTAAGTGTGGTATTTAACAATGATTTTTTGTAATTGGTTGGCAACTTGGATGTCAAGTTTCTATGAAACAACCTTAAGAGGTCAAACAGACCTAAAACCCTCTAAACCCCTTCCTAGTGTCCAGTTTATGAAAAAAGAGTTGTGAAGATGATTTAATGGAAAATTTGTAAAATTAAAGATTTTTTAAATTGGAATGGACTCTGTCAATCTGATCCAAATGCTCTTTAGATGTATGGATGGGGGGGAAATGGGGGTTTTCTCACTCTTTTATGTGTTTTTGAGGTTATAGGAGGTTTTAAGAGATGAAAATCACATGGATGGAAATAGTAAGACTTAATATAACTCCCCATATAACTCTCATTATTTTAAAAAACTCATAAGTTTCCAAACTAGGTGCTTCAACTTAGCCAATCAAAACTAGCCTATTCAACAAACTAGTGAGAAGTGTGAAAACTTTAAGTGGATCGATATTTAAGGTGTACCTAATGCTTATAAAGCCATGGAGGGCCTTGAAATATGTCATTCACTACCTTTTATGTCTTTTCATGAGCAACTGATCTCTTTTTAGAATCCAAGTGTACAAGGTGCATGAAGAGAGTGTTTTTTGGACTGCAGATGATGATGGATCACTTTCAAAGGTTTTAAAAGGTTTTTAGAGGATTAGGCATGAAAATAATTCATGAAGATGAATTTATAATATCCTTAACTCTCATTCCAATCAGTTTACCTACTCCTAATCAGTTATGAGATGTTCAAATAGGGCCAATCATGTAGATAATTTTTCTAAGCTAGAATGAGGAGTTTCATGCCACTTTTCATCAAGTTTATGACTTGGATTGACATTTGTAATTATATACCTTGCATGGTTCATCCCACATAATCTCCATGTGCGAAACTAACTCCTTTAATCATCTTTACAAGTGTCCTTGTGACCCTTGAACTTCTCTCTTCTTCTCTCTCTCTCTCTCTAAAGTTCTATAAGAACTAGCCATTTTGGCATTGTATTAGATGCTCCACCTAAGTATGATGAAAACCTTATCAAATGTGTACCATTTTATCAATAATATGAATAATTATAACCTCCTATATGAATTTTCTTAGTGTGTTCAATTGTATGATGAATCTTGCTTAGTGAAAACTATGGATTCTTTAGCATGTTATTCCGTTCTTTCACCTATTTACAACCTCTACTTGCAGGGCATGTGAAGTATTAAATGATATTTTCATAGTTTAATTGAGTTATTATATTCATTTTTTCCATTTTAGGCTTATTTTCTAGTCCTCCTATCTTTTCACATTCAGCCATAACCTCACAATGTAGCATTAATGTAAGAAGATGAAGATTGGAGAAGTATATTTTTAGTTTGTCCTTTTATTTCAAGTGTAATATGCATATGGTTGGATGTCATCATGTTATTTGGTGTATCACCTCCCTTATATTATTTTTATTTTATTTATCCTTCTCCCTTTTCAATCCCTAATTTTAGTAGTAGTTGAAATCCAAAGTGGTACATCAAGGGAGCTAGCCCTATCTAGAGATTCACCTCATTCCTCAGGCAACCCACAAGCCTTGAGGTGATTTCATTGTGCCACTTGGATGAGGATAGATTTTTCATCTCCTAAAAGGTTTAAAATCTAAGTGACAATAGTTTTTGGCATGCTTGGTGGGACTCTTGGTCCAAGAAGTTAAAATATTTTTGGTGTTGTCCCTCAACAATCAACCTTTGGAGGCATCTATCAAAGTATCAATGGTGACTTTGAAGATACATAAACTAGTCAATCAACCTAGGTTATCCTTTTAATAATGTTATTAATGTATTTCTTTTTGTTCTTACTTTAAATTAAGTTTCATGGCTAACTTTAGTGTTGATTTTTGTTCTCTATAATTTGGTGAGATATTGCAAGCTTGTGTCTTTCCCTATCAATATGAATAATCCTTGGTCAATCTTTTCATGATCTTTACCAGCCTTAATATGAATTGCATCAACTCCAATATGACCCTTTTATCCCATGCATGAATTATTAGTCATATACCTAGCCTCCTTCATGTTTTGCTCCTCCTAGTCAACCTAGCCACTCCTCAAGCCAACCCATTTCCACCTTCAAGAAGACACTCTTGGGCTATAAGAGATATATGTTAGATCTTGATACTCAAATGGGATGTGGTATATATGTTCCTAAAAATTCTATTTATAGGGTGAGAGAAGCATTATATTTTATCAAAAGAGAGTGGGTACGTATTGAGAGAGCTAATTGGCAAAGGCTCACAAGTGAGATGCCTGATGTGAGTGGTCTGGTTTCTTCCTTAGAGGATAAGCTAGGAGTTCATTAATTTTAACCTCACCATACATATCAGCCTTCATATCCACTTTCCCAAGTTTCTTACCAGCCATACATGACCCCTACTCATGATCCAAATCAAAGATATCAAATTCATCCTTTTCCCATTCAGTTGGAGGAGAGTGATAGGTAGATTGAGTTATATAATATGCATATGTATCAGTCCATATTGGTAGAAAATGAAGTGGATTTCAAACCCTAATTGACCTCTCAAAATTCATCACCACCACCTCAAAAATAGACTCATAATCCTAATGTATTAATTTGTAACAAGATAGTGGAGTCATGGGGAATAAAAGAGGAGAAAAGTCTTGATAAATAGTGTGAAGTTGAGAAGACTCTTGATCTTATATAAAATCCTACCATTCCTTAAGAAAAAGCTTCTAATCCTTGCATCCTAAAATGTAATAAGATAGTGGATTCATGGGGAAAGAAAGAGGAGAAATGCATTATCAAGGAGTGTGAAGTGGAAAATGGAGTTAATCCTTTACAATCCTCTCCCACCCTTCCTCAAGAAGCTTATTCTATTCCATGTCATCCCTCATGTATTTCTCATACTCATTATGATTCCTATGAGCTTCAAGAAAGCCTTTTCCAAGAGAACATAGCCAAGAAAATTGAAGAGTTAAAGGCAAAGATGAGATTGATAAGTCAAGGTGAGATGGAAAGTTTACACCCAAAATAAGATCCTATGCCTAAACACACCCCATCCACCCTTCCTTAAGAGCTCCCAAAAGATTTCCCAACTTTGTATTCTCAATCTAATTTTGAGCCCTATGTTCCACCTCCACTAGCTAATTATTTTTGTCATCATTCCATCACCTTTTGCCTTGATGGACCTATGGTGTGGGAACCTCAAAAGGATCAATTGGTTGAGGAAAATTTAGAACTCTTACTTGAATAATATGCAACTCCTTTGTAGCCTTATTGGGCTAGGTCATCAGATTTCAAGATGCCTAGTCTTGGCATCACTAAGAAGGAGATTGAAGATCTTGTAGCCATTGACAAACAAGTTTAGATTATGATAGCTGAGGTGAAATTTGAAAACTCTCAAGAGGTCCTAAGTGATGAAGAAGAAGTGATTTCTTATGTTGAATCTCTTTGTTTGATTGGTGATGAAGCATACACTCCTTATGCTAAAAAATAAAGCTTAGAAGAGGTCATTTTAGAATTTAAAGAATAATTTAAATAAGTACCTCTTGTTTTTCCCCTTAATGATGTTGATCAAAGTGAATATGATGACTTGTGATAGAGATTTGATTACATTTGTAAAAAATTTAAATCTCTCGAGGGGTCTACAACTCCTTTAGAGCTGGTTACAAGTGATGGTAAGAAAGATGACATTATTAAAGATATCATAGATGATAAATATGACATTGCCCAACATGTCAATGGTGAACAATATCAAGGTCCACATCAGACTTTAGAGGTCAAGACAAACCTCTATTAGCCTCCATATTTCAAAGAACAAGAAATCATTCTTTTTGGGACCATGCCTACAAAGAAGATGAAAGTTGATCATAAGAAAGAGAGTTGGAAGCAACATGAAGTATGTGCACAAGGTCAAGAGGAATATTTCTACATTGGAGACCTATTTTAATTTTATTTACTTGATAACAAGTCAAGTGAAGTGCAAAGGAATAGGTCTAGTCTATCAAGTTTTCAATCTAAAGAGTAACATGTTTGGCACCCTCATCCATCTCATGAAGAATAAGACTCACAAAAATTTCCCTTTGATCTTGAAAATAGAGGTATGACTGATTTTCATTTGTACATAATAGTTTTTTTAAGATTCCCCTAAGTGGTTTGAGACCATGTGTGTATGTGTTTGTTTTGTTTATTGTGTGTGTCTTTTACTTTATGTGTTTGAGGTAGTCATTAGTTGTCTTGTATTTGTCAAGTTTAACTTCAATGGTTAAAGATATCCTTTTTTTCCTCAGACTTTATATGACTCCTAATCCCAATGGACTGATAAAACTACTGGTCTAGTTAGTATAGTAGGCATACTAGCCCTATGAGTCACCAATTTGTTGACCAAATTTGACTTTTTAGTCAAATTGGGGAATTTATAGGTAAAAACCTAACTTTATAGGTCTATAATGGGTGTAATATGGGTGTCATGGGGTATATTATAGTTCAATTGATGCCAAGTAATGCTATATTGGCTCTGGTTAATTAGTTTTTATGTCCATTTATCATTTTTGGTCATTTTAGGGGATTAAAAGGGTGAATTTAATGCTTTTTATGGGGTTTTTGGGAAATTTTAAGGTTAAAAAATGTGATTTTATGCCCCATGTGTCCCTATAAGTCTTAAGTAACTGAAAAAATTGAAATATGGTAGGTTATGTAGAAGAATGGGTAGTTTTATTGAGGATGAAGAGGAATTTGGAACTTGTACAACCTCCTTGGGAAGTGTGACACTTTTAAAAGGTTTAAATATGAATTTTAAGCTCCCTCATGCTCATTTACATGATTTTTTTTATTTTGAGGTGTCATTTCTTGCTCAAAACCATTCATCTCTCTTTTCACCCTTCTTGGCAAGCAAACATGACTTGCAGGTTTATACTTGGTACAGATAGCTCATGAGGTTTTAGGATAAATGATATTTTCATATTATATTAATCTTAAATACATTCATTTTCAAATAATTATTTTTTAAATTTATCAACTGTGCTTTATGAACAATTACTAACAAGTTGACTATGCAAATATAATCATTATTTTATGTACCCTATGGTTTTTGCTCTTGTTTGACAGATTTCATATAATCTAGCTACTAATGTTAATCCCATATTATTTTTGCTTCCTCATAAAAATTTATTCATGTTTTAAAGTGATTTGACAAGCCAAGTAGCTCAGATTGCAAGAAAAGACTTTTTCTATGTGATAGGCTTGTTCTCACCATGTCCATGATTTTCATGCTTTGACAATAGTTTTAGGGGATTGAAATATTTCATTTTCCCATGTTTTAATGTTATATAAAAAATTTAACCTCCTTTATCTCATTCCTCCAAATAAATCTCCATGAATTTGTAGCCAACATAGTAACTCACACAATTCTACCATTAACATGCTCATATATAGGAGCTTCTTAAGATGTTTCCATGCTATAATAGGAGTTTAGTGGTTTTTTAAAGTTCCTTGATGTGTGAGAATTATTTTATTATATTAATATGGATATATAACCATTAAATGTCAACTATAATACATTCTATCAATTTTCCTCTTCACTGCCTGCATATAGGAAAATGGTCACCTGTAGGAGATAATATAGAGAAATAAAGAGTATTATTTAAAGCTTTGAATAATTTTTAGACCTTACCTAAGGTTTTATTATGCTTAAGAGGAAAATTTTTATCCATTTGAGAGGATATATTGTCATATGAAGTTGAAAACTATGATCTAAGAAGCAATGACAGTGTTTAAGCCCTTTTCCCTTAACTGAGCAAAAAGAGGTCCAAAGGGTTTTTATAGACATTTTATGATGTGTCTCCCAAGAGTTTAAAATCATATAAAGAGGTGAAATTTATTGTATATAGTACATTTAAGACCATTTCAAATTTGTAAGGATAGATGATAAAGGGAAGCTAATATTTGATAATTCTAAAGTTCTTAAATTATGACTAAAACTAGACAGTGATGTCTACAAGTTTTGAAGATGTGGAATGACCTTTTGTCACCCAAGGTTGAAATTTGACCTTAGATCCATGATTGAATAGTTTTAGATGAAGTTAAATAACATGTATGAACTAATGATCATCAAACAAGAGGTTAAGGGAGGTTATGTTCCTCAAGAAGCATTTGTAGTCCATACACAGGTCATGAATAGGCACCGACAACAAAGTATGAAATAGTGACCCCAATTTGATGTTTTGATGATGTCTTAGTGGATTAAAAGTGGATCCAAAGTGGAAAAAAATATTAATTTATATTAATCTTAAATTTATATTTTCAAATATCATAACTAATCTCAGTTGAAGCAAATCTACCTATAGTAGGGTTAATAAATAGGGTTTCTCAGTCATAGCACAGTGATCTCAAGTTTGATGTTATATGGTGTCTTGAGACATCTAAAGTGAATGATAGTTAAATAATGTACTTTTTGACCTAATGGGGTTTATATAGAATCTTTTAACACTATGACTAAGTTCAATGGAAGCTAACACACATGATAACCTACAAGCAGGGTTTAAAGGGGTAGAGTACCACGTTTAAGGGAGGAAGACCTCAGTTGTAGAACTTAGAGTGCATGTGAAGGTCTAGGAGAGGTTAGAAGGTCAAAAAAATAAGGTTGACACCTCATTTTAGATCAAGGTAAGATTAATAATTCCTTAACATGAGAGATCAAACTTACACAAACCCCTAATAACCCTAATGACAACCTACAGCCATTATGTGGACTGTCTCAAGTAGTAAAAGAGAAAGGTTATGGTTTTGAGCATGAAAATTGCATAAAGGAGCAAGTGAATTTATGTAATGTTGTAGAGACACTAATATGAGGTTTATCACATCATATCTTAGGTCTAACCATACATGAATACCTACAAGCATCACTCTAAATCACAAAACTCGATCAAGGAAGTGACAGTCTAAGCTAGGAAATGAGCAGGATTAAGGTTCAAGATGATGAAAAATAAATATAAAAGGTGGAAAAGTGACTCTAGGGAAATATATATGAGTTTTTAAACATTATTTCATTCTTTTTTCATGAAAAAATAACCTACAGGGGTTCATTCTCAAACAAAACATAGTCACAATGAAACTTAGTTTGACTAAGTAAAGAAAGGATATAAGGTGGAATTTAGAGGATTGGGTGATGAAATGACTTGATGATATTTATTCAAATATGTTTTTTAATAAATTTACCCTCATAAAATGATAGATAATAAAATTAAGGGATCTAAACTATCATAACATAATCCATTAAAAAAGCATACCCTGCACAGCCCTTTTCACACTAACAGTCTTGGTTTCTCAAAGAGTTGGAGGGTCATATGAGATGAAAAAGGGATAATTTTTTGAGGAGAGGATATTTTAAAATTATATAATCCTATAAAAGATATACTTTTTCTAAACAAATAATGGAATTACCCCATGTTTTATCTCAAATAGGGGGTACTTCCCCTTGTGGATAGACAAGCAACCTTGAGGAAAAGAGAGGAGATAATGGACTAGGAAACATCAAAAAATTTAAATAAAGTATGGAGAGTTTTTAAACATCAATATAATCATTATAAATCATGTAAAATAATATGGAGTTCAATAGGGTACCTTTCATCCTTAAACCTACAGACATACTCATGAGGCATAGTTATACCTAAACGCCAAACAAGGGGCCATTTTTTTATTCTATCCCTAATAAATATTTAAAATAGGTTGTGAAATTATTATGGTATCATGATATAATTTACCAATATATTTTGAGGTAGGTAAAACCTTAAATGGTCAATTTTAGCTCTAAAGCGTAAACAAGCATATTGGGCATGGTGAAGCCTACATCCCAAATGAGAAACCTTTTGCAATTCTAAAATGAATTATGAATTCCAACCTCTTAAAAAGATTTAATGGGGTTATTAAATAGGCTTTAAATCTATCAGAGTGAAAATAAAACCAAAGGAAGCCATTTTTATCTCAAAATCTAACTCAGCCATGCAAGAAAGATGAAAAAGAGCTCAATAGGTCAAGTTTCAACACTCATATATTTCATGATGCCTTGCATGGGAATCTAAGAAGTTTAGGGATGTTAACGAGGGTCTTGAAAAAATATTTTTGGTAATTATTTGGCAAATTATATGTAATTTTTTTATGAAATAACTTTAAGAGGTCAAACATACCTAAAACCCTCCAAACCCTTTCCTAGTTACCAGTTTGTGAAAATCGAGTTGGAAAGATGATTTAATGGAATATTTGGATCATTATATATTTTTTAAACTATAAATTATTCCCTCAATATACTCCACATGAACTTTGGATGTATAGACTTATACAAATGGGGGTAGAAACAGGATTTTTCTCACTATTTTATGTATTTTGTAGGTTGTAAGAGGTTTCAAAAGATGAAAATAAAATTAATGGAAATATTAAGACTTAATATAACTCCCCATATCACTATAATTCCTTGAAACAACTCTTAAGTGTCCAAACTAAATGCTTCAACTCAACCAGTCAAAACTAGCCTATTGGACAAATCAGTGAGAAGTGTAAAAATTTCAAGTGGATGGATCTTTAAGGTTTACCTGATTCTTATAAGGCCATGGAGAGACTTGAAACATGTCATTAATTTCATTTTATGTATTTTCATGATCAAATATTCTCTTTTTCGAAGCCAATTGTACAGGGTGCATAAAGAGAGTGTTTTTTGGACTACAGATGATGATGGTTCACTTTTAGAGGTTTCCAAATGACCAATCATGAAACCAATGCATATATAGGAATTTATAATATCCTCCCCTTAAATTTGAATAATTTTACCTACTCATAATAAATTATGGGATGTTCAAATAGGGCCAATCATGTAGGCAATTTTTTTGAGCCAAAATGAGGAGTTCCATGTAACTTTTCATCAAGTTTATGACTTGGATTGACATTTGTAATTCCAAACCTTACATGGTTTATCCTAAATACTCTCCAAATTCACAATTAAATCCTTATATCAGATTTACAAGTGTCCTTGTGACCCTTGGACTTCTCTCTTCTTCTCTCTCTCTCAAGTTCTATAAGAACTAGCCATTTTAGAATTATATTAGATGTTCCACCTCAGTATGGTGAACCGCTAATCAAATGTATAAATTTTTATCAATAATACAAATTATTTTTACCTCCTCTATTAATTTTATTAGTGTGTTCAATTGGATGATGAATCTTGCTTAGTGAAAACTATGGATTCCTTAGCATGTTGTTCCATTCTTTCACCTATTTACAACCTCTTCTTACAGGGAATGTGAAGTGTTATAGGATATTTTCATGGTTTAATTGATTTATTTTATTCATTAGTAAACTCATACGCCTATTTCCTAGTCCTCCTATCTTTTCACATTCATCCATAACCTCACAATGTAGCATTGATGTAAGAAGATGAAGATTTAAAAAGTGTATTTTTAGTTTGTTCTTTGATTTCAAGTGTAATATGAATATGGTTGGATGTCATAATGTTACATAAATATGAATTTAATCAAATCCAATATGACCCTTTTCAGCCCATGCATGAAGTATATCAATCATATAGCTAGACTCCTCAATTTTTTTCATCTTAGTCAACCTAGCCACTCCTCAAGCCAACCCATTTCCAGCTTCAAGAAGACACTCTTAGGCTATGAAAGATATATGTTAGATATCGATACTCAAATGGGATGTGGTATAGAGGTTCTTAATCATGTTATTCATAAGGTGAGAGAATAATTAGAGTTGATCAAAATAGATTGGGTACCTATTGTGAGATCCAATTGGCAAAGGTTCATAAGTGAGATACTTGATGTGAGTGGTCTAGTTACTTCCTTAGAGGATAGGCTAAGAGTTCATGAAATTCAGCCTCACCATACCTATCAGCATTCATATCCACTTACCCAAGTTTCTTACCAGCCATACATGACCCCTACTCATGAGACAGATTAAAGATATCATAGTCATCCTTTTCCCAATCAGTTGAAGGAAAGAGTTGAAAGGAAAAATCTTGTGTTTGAAGCTAATCTTGATAGGCAGATTGAGTTGGCTAATATGCATATGCAGAAGTCCATATTTTCATCAAAATAAGTGGATTTAAAACCCTCATTACCCTCTCATAATTCCTCCCCACCACTTTAAAAAGAGACTCATAATCCTAATGTCTTAAGTTGGAACAAGATAGTGGAGTCATGGGGAAAGAAAGAGGAGAAAAGTATTGACAAAGAGTGTGAAGTTGAGAAGATTATTGATCTTATACAAATGCCTCCTACTATTCCTCAAGAAAAGGCTTCTAATCCTAGCATCTTAAGCTAGAATGAGATAGCGGATTCATAGGGAAATAAAGAGGAGAAAAGCATTGTCAAAGAGAGTGAAGTGGAGAATGGAGTTGATCCTTTGCAAGCCCCTCTTACTTGAAGAAGATGCAACTCTTTGGTAACCTTATTAGGTTAGGTCACCAGATTTTAAGATGCCTAGTCTTGGCATCACTACAAAGGAGACTGAAGATATTTTAGCCATTGATAAACAATATTAGATTATGATATCTGAGGTTTAATTTGAAAACTCTCAAGAGGTCCTAAGTGATGAAGAAGAAGTGAGTTCTTGTGTTTAATATCCTTGTTTGGTTGACGATGAAGCATACACTCCTTGTGTTGAATAAGAAATATTAGATGAGGTATTTTTGGAATCTAAATAAGATGTTGAAGGAGTCTCTCTTGTTCTTCCCCTTAATTATGTTGATCTAAGTGATGATGATGACTTATGGCAAAGATTTGAGGACATTTGCAAAGAATTTGAATATCTTAAGGAGTCTACAACTCCTTTAGAATTGGTTACAAGTGATGGTAATAAAGATGACATTATTCAAGATGTCATATATGAGATAGATGGCATTTCCCAACATTTCATAGGTGAGTAAGATCAAGGTCCACATCAGCCTTTGGAGGTCAAGGCAAACCTCTATTGTCCTCAATCTTTCAAAGAACAAGAAATCATTCCTTTTGAGACCATGCCTACAAAGAAGATGAAAGTTGATCATAAGAAAGAGAGTGGGCAGCAACATGAAGTATGTGCACAAGGTCAAGAGGAATATTTCTACATTGGAGACCTATTTTAAGGTGATTTACTTGAGAAAAAGTCAAGTGAAGTACCAAGGAATAGGTCTGGTCCATCAAGTTTTTAATCTAAAGAGCAACATGCATGGCACCCTCATCCATCTCATGAATAATAAGACTGTTAGTGTAGGTTTTTATTTTTCCCTTTTATTTAATTAGGGAATATTATATATTTGTGCATACATGGAGTTTTCCTACATTCATGGGATAGGCTAGCTTATGTGGAGATGTGTGTCATAGATGTGTCATAGGTGTCATAAGAATGTCATAAGTAACTCCTTTGACTGGTTATTCTGGGTATGGGAGTTACTTCTCTATTCTTAGCACCTTGTCACCACCTTTCATGGAGGAGTTATAGTCTATTCTTGGGGTGATTTGACCACCTTTTGTGGAGGAGTTACTTACGTGCTCTCCTATATGTATTCTTCACTTTGGCCATCTTATGTTAATTGAATATTGGGTTTTGTTCCTATTTGTCTTTTGCAAATTATCTCTTTAAGTGATTTCACTTTGCTTTAGCGTCTTCGTGGTGTGAACCAGCTTCATCTCGTGTGATCACTTGACCATTGCATTCGCATTATTTGGACCCTAGAAACAACTCTGATATGGTATCAGAGCTATCCTAACAGTTGCTTGCCATTCTTTGAATCCTTAGTGAAATTCTTACTTTTCTTTCTTAGTAGTTTTTTTGTTTAACTCAGTTGTATTTGAGAGTTTTGGTAGAGTTTCTTGAAAACTCATGCAAATACATATGGAAACCTGTTAAAAAAATTACTTCTATTGAGTTTCATTCAGATCTACCCTTTAGATATCTGCGTTGAAATTTTCCAAGACATCTTGTATAGATCTGTTGTGGTGTCAGCAAAGGTGGTGGAATTATTTTTTTGTCATTCTATAGAAAAAGAGAGATCTTTGCACATCTGGCTAAACTTTCTTTCTTCCAGATCTGCACTTGGCATTGGTTTTGCTACTCTAGCATTGTCTGGTAAAGGGAGGCATTAATGTTTTTGCTGCTCTCTTACATTGAGATCTAACCAATTGCGCTTAGCATCCTTTTACAACTATCAAGAATTTTTGTCCAGTAGCTTGGCGCTTTCAGCAGTGGAAAAAGTCTTTTCCCAGCAAGTTGGCGTCACATTTCTGCTCCTTACATAAAATCTGTTCATTCTGAGCGGCTTGGGGACTCTTTATCCCACCTTGGCATCATCTTTTTTTTTGGAAAAGTGTTGTTTTTGGACTGAAGCTAGAAAATTTGTGTCATTTAGTATGCTGAAAAACAAGTGAGTTGAAAATATTTTCAAAAAGGAGTAAATGGTTGAGTTTTCGCCTGTTAAAGATGAAGGGTGGGGCCTGGGTTGGCAGGAGGCCAATTCCCCCTCACAAAGACCTCTTTTGGATTCCTCACTCTATGCTGAGTTTAACAAGTGGTTGGAAGGCCACTTTCTCTCTCAAAATAGGCATTTTTTTAATGTTTTAGTGCTATTTTTTTTGCAAAATTACTAGTTTATGAGAAATTAAAACTTTAAAATCTTGTAAACTGTAGCTCAGATTCGAGTGCCATATTTTGAAAAAATTATTAGTTTTCAATTTTCCACAACTTAAGCTAGATAATTGTTAAAAATGCACTAATTTATAAAGTGCCAAAAATTTGGGTCTCTCAGGACGCATTTTCAGCTGGGTCCGACGTCCTATTTGCTTGGGTTATTAACTTGACTTGCATAGATTGCTCTAAGACACATTTTCAGCTAATTTTGATGTCTTTTGAGCATGCACTTACATATTTGGGGGGCTCAACATTTTGGGGGGGTGTGATTGTCTTTCAGCACTTTGTTTACTTCTATTATCTTTCTCCTTTCTGCATATTTTCAAAAACTTGCAATCAACACAACTTCACCTAAATTCATCTTAAAATGGATTATTTTCAACTTAAACCCCTAACACCCTTCAACTATCATGAATGGAAGGTTAAAATTTCAATCATTCTTAAAAGCAAAGGGTTGTATAGGATCACCATGGGTACTGAAGTAGAACCCAACATTGATGCTAAAAAGGTCAAGTGGTACAACTGTAGTGATGAACCCTATGGATTACTGAGCTTGTCTATGTCTCTATAACTTCTCTTCCATTTAGAAACTACCAATACTCCTAAAGACATATGGGGCACCTTAGAAGTCTTATTTGGGAAGCTTGATGAGATGAGAGGTCATGAGCTCAAAAATAAACTCATAAGTCTAAGTCCTAGAAACTTTAACACCCTACAGGACTTCTTCACTAAGTTTAAGGCCCTCAAATTGTAATTAAAAGAATGCAGGATAGAGAAGAAAGATGATCAACTCATCCTTTCTATTCTCGCTAAGTTAGGTCCAAGCTATTCAGTCTTTATCTCCACTTTCCATGCCACAAAAAGTGCCCTTGGTGCTACATGGAAAATGCCTTCTTTGGATTCATTCATTGCCAACTTGACTAGGGAGCAAGATAAACTAATCCAAATGGGCACAATGAAGTCTACTCAACCCCAAGCTTTGATAGCTGGAAATGGTAGGATAAGACTTCAACAAAGGAGAAGAAGAAAAAGAACAAGGACTAGGAGAAGAAGAAAGAAAACAACAATCCTGCCAAAAACAACACTGAGTCTTCCTCCTCCAATGCTAAACCTAAGAAGGAGAAGGTTAAGTGTGCCTATTGTAAGAAGACAGGGCATGATGAACACAAATGCATGAATAAATAAATAGATCACCTAACTCATCTTCTACAGAAGCACACCATAGGTTTTTATGAGTCCATCAAGCAAAATTCATCTACCCAAGATTCTACTAAGGAAAAAGGCAAGGGTAGGGAGAAAGAAAAGGGCAAGGCCCTTGTAGCTACAGCAGCTTCTACATCTTCATGGGTCATTGAATTAGGTCCTTCTCACCACATGGGCTCTTCCCTAGTTGAGTTTTCATCTTTAGAGCCTTGTAGCATGACTTCAATTAGTTTGGGTGATGACACATCAGTTTCCATTGCAGGGAGAGTGTCAATTGAAATGGAAGGAGGAACATTCAATAATGTTCTAAGTATTCCTTCTCTTTCAACCAATCTCCTATTAGTGTACCAAATCACTCACATTGGTCAGGGCATGAGAGTTGAGTTTTCACTAAAATCAGTGGCTACCAAGGAGTTGCATAGTGATACTACAGTGGCAGTGGGTAGGGCAGATCACCAAGCAAGGTTATACACCTTCTCACATTTTGCACTTGATTCTTCTCCAATAGCATTGTTGACTCATTTAGATGGAGTTAGCAAATTATGGCATGAGTAGTTTGGCCACCTTAACTACCACTACCTTGAGCAACTTTGCGAACATGACATGGTCATTGGCTTGCCTCGTGTCCAATTTTCAAAAGGACTTTGCAAGGGGTGATCCCTTGGGAAGCATCCCGAAGAAAAATTTGACAAAGGTAAAGCTTGGAGGGCTTCATAACCTTTGGATTTAGTCCATAGTGATGTATCAGGACCCTTTCCCAAACCATCTTTCACAATGGCCAAGTACATCCTCACTTTCATTGATGATTTCTCTAGGTACACTAGGATATATTTTCTCAAAAATAAGTCTGAAGTGTTTGAAATTTTTCTAGACTTCAAGGCTCTTATTGAGAAATAGAGTGAGAAATCCATCAAGGTTCTTCAAACTAATAATGGAGGGGAGTATGTCAGTAACAGGTTTGGGCAGTTTTGCACCATAGAGGGGATTTATTTGCAGTGTACACTAACTTATAGTCCTTCATAGAATGGGGTTATAGAACTCAAAAATAGGTTCTTGAAAGAGATAGGTAGCTATATGATTCACTCCAAATCCTTAGCACCACAGTAGTGGGCTGAAGCCATCAATTGTGTTTGCTACATTCAAAATAGGGTTCCTCACAAAGCTTTAAAAGGGATAACACCCTTTGAAGCTTGGCATAAAAGGAAACCTGATGTTGAGCACCTTAGGGTTTTTGGATCCCCAACCATGGCCCACATACTAATGAATAAATGCAAAGCTATGGAACATCAGTCCAAGCCTTGCATCTTTGTAGGATATCTGGATGGTGTTAAGGGGTATCACCTTCTAGATCTGACCACTCATGAGTTGTTCATTGAGAGAAGCGTCCACTTTCAGGAGAGTCCTAGAGACTCAACACTTGGCACTTCTTCTCTCTCATCAAATCTATTTCTTCATGATGATTCCTCATATTTAGATTAGTCACAGTAGGTTCTTGATCCAGAGACATCTTCTTCTTCTTCAAGTTCAAACAGTGAGGATAGTGATGCAAAGTCATCCACCTCTAGTCAGTTAGAGGATGAGGAGTTAGCACCTAACTCACCCACTTCTGGGCCACTTTGGGCTAGACAGACACTTGAGAGTGTTGTCACTCGGGTAGGAGATCCTATAGATGACAGACAACTAGGGGGGATTATCATAGAGATCCACATGCCTTCTTTGCTTTAGTTTCAGATCCACAGAATTTTTGAGAGGCATTGGGGGTACATGAGTGGGATAATGTTATGGAGGAAGAATATTCTTCCTTAATCAAAAATCACACTTGGGACTTGACTTAAATTCCTAAGGGAAGGAAGATGGTTCGATGTAGGTGGATATATCGGACCAAGTTTGCAACAAATGGGTCGGTTGATAAATACAAGGCATGACTGGTCACCAAGGGTTTCTCATAGGTGGTAGGCATTGACTACTCAAATACCTTTGCACCCATTACAAATATGACTTCTATTTGACTCACCTTGGCTATTGCTACAGCACATGGTTGGGATGTGCACTAGATGGATGTGAAGAGTGCCTTTCTTCACAGAGACCTAGAGGAGGAGATCTACATGGAGCATCTGCCAAGATTTATTCAAGATTCTTCCTTGGTATGCAGACTTAAGAAATCTATCTATGACCTCAAATAGGCCCCTCAGGTTTGGTATGCCAAGATGGATTCCTTCCTTCTCACAGTGGGTTTTACTAGGTGTTATTCTGACCCCAATGTCTACTTCTTATGGCAGGATGATTTGCTCCTAATTTTGGTTCTATATGTTTATGACCTTTTGATCACCGGGAGTTCTTCATCAACTATTGTAGTAGTGAAGGCATCTCTCTGGGATAGATTTGACATGACAGACTTGGGTTTGTTACACTACTTCTTTGGCATCAATATCTCATAGTTAGATTTAGGGATTTCTCTTGCATAACCTAAGTATGCTCTTGATTTATTATCTCAATTTCACATGGCTAATTGTAAGCCATCTCTGACTCCCTTTCTATCAAGATTCAAGCTTGAGGCTGACTATTCTTCACCATTAGTTGATGCCATTTGGTATCGATAACTTGTTGTTAGTCTCATCTACTTGACTCACACCAAGCCTGACATATCATATACAGTGGGACTTGTCTCTAGATTTATGCAGGAACCTCATGAGTTGCATTGAAAAGCAACTAAGAGGATCTTGCATTACATACAAGGTTCACATAGATATGAGATTCATTATAGATTTGGCATGAGGTTGACTTGGTTGGATATACAAATTCAGACTGGGCTGGTAATTCACAGACTCACAAGTCCACTTCTGGTTATAGTTTCTCTCTAGGTTCTAGTCCTATCAATTGGTCTAGCAAGAAATAGAATGCTATTGCTATATCATCCATAGAGGTAGAGTATAAGGGAGCTGTTAATGCAGCTACTAAGGCTATTTGGATTTAAGAGATACTTTTTGAGTTTGGCATTCCTATTTGGTAGCCCACCATCATTTTTTGTGACAACCAGAGTACCACCAGATTTGTAGGAATCTGGTTTAGCACCAATGGACCAAGCACATAGAGATTCACATACACTTCATTCGAGACCTTATTCATAGTTAGGTCATCTACTTGATATTTTGCTAGTCTTCAGAGTAGGTTGCAGACATCTTCACCAAATATTTCATTGAGAAAAAGTTCATTCATCTATGAGATCTTCTTTGGGTGTGGTCTACATCTATAGCATCATCATCTTCAGGGGGGCCCACTATCCTCTTCATTTCTTTTATGTCTCTCTTTTGGTGGGGAGTTTTTTTCCTATGGGTTTTCTCCTTTTCTCTATCTTATGGGAGATTGCATTTGTACATGGGTACCTCATCAGGCCTAGTTGCTGGGACCCATTTTATATTTCCACACTGCCCACCTAAGCTGCGCTTATGGGGGGTTGTTAGTATAGGTTTTTATTTTTCCCTATTATTTAATTAGGGAATATTATATATTTGTGCATACATGGAGTTTTCCTACATTCGTGGGATAGGCTAACTTATGTGGATATGTGTGTCATAGATGTGTCATAGGTGTCATAAGAATGTCATAAGTAACTCCTTTGACTAGTTATTCTAGGTATGGGAGTTACTTATCTATTCTTAGCACCTTGTCACCACCTTTCATGGAGGATTTACAGTCTATTCTTGGGGTTATTTGACAACCTTTTGTGGAGGAGTTACTTACGTGCTCTCCTATATGTATTCTTCACTTTGGCCATCTTTAAGTTAATCAAATATTAGGTTTTGCTCCTATTTGTATTTTTCAAATTATCTCTTTGAGTGATTTCACTTTGATTTAGCTTCTTTGTGGTGTGCACCAGCTTCATCTCATGTGATCACTTGACCATTGCATTCACATTATTCAGACCCTGGCAACAACTATGATAAAGACTCAAGAAACTTTACCTTTGATTCTGGAAAGGGACATATTACTGATTTTTAGTTGTACATAATAGTTGTTTTTAGATTCCCCTATGTGCTTTGAGCCCATGTGTGTGTGTTTGCTTTCTTTTTTGTGTGTGTCTTTTACTTTGTGTGTTTGAGATAGTCATTAGTTGTGTTGTCTTGGTCAAGCTCAAAGTCAAAGGTCAAAGGTCTCCTTATTTGCCTCAGACTTTAGATGACTCCTAAGCCTAATGGACTAATAAGGCTACTAGTTTAGTTAGTATAACAAGCATACTACCCCTATGAATCACCAATTTGTTGGCCAAATTTGACTTTTTAGTCAAATTGGGGTACGTGTAGGTAAAAACCTAACTTTTATGTCTATAAGGGGTTTAATATGTGTGTCATGGGGTGTATTATAGTTTAATCTATGAAAATTAATGTTATATTGGCTTTGTTTAATTAGTTTTTATGTTGATTTATCATTTTGGGTCATTTTAGGGGGTCAAAAGGGTGAATTTAATGCTTTGTATAAGTTTTTTTTGAAATTTTAAGGTTTAAAAACATGATTTCATTCCCCATGTGTCCCTAAAATTTTTAAGTAATTGAAAAAACTAAAAGATGGTAGGTTATGCAGAAGAATGGGTACTTTTCTTGAGGAAGAAGAGGAATTTGGAACTTGTACAACCTCTTTGGGAAGTGTGCCACTTTTAAAAGGTTTAAATATGACTCTTAATCTCCCCCATGCTCATTTCCATGCTTTTTTTATTTTTAGGTGTCATTTCTTGCTCATAACCATTCATCTCTTTTTTCACCCTTCTTGGCAAGCAAAAGTGACTTGCATATTTGTACTTGGTACAGATAGATCATGAGGTTTCAAGAAAAATTATCTTTGAGGATTATATTATGCTTAGATAAATTCATTTTCATATAAGTATTTTGTAAATTGATCAATTGTGCTTTATAAACCATTACTAACAAGTTGATTGTGTAAATATATTGGTTATTTCGTGCACCTATGGTTTTTGCTCTTATTTGAGAGATTCAATACAATATAGATACTAATGTTGATCCAAAATGATTTTGTATTCCTCCTTATAATTTATTCATGTTTAAAAGTGATTTGACAAGCCAAGTAGCTCATATTGTAATAAAATACTTTTTCTGTGTGACATGCATGTTCTCACCGTGTTCATGATTTTCATGATTTTCCAATAGTTTTATGGGGTTTAAATATGTAATTTTTACAAGTTTAAATGTTATATATTTATATTTACCTCCTTTATCTTATTCCTCTAAAGCAATCTCCATGAATTTACATCCAACACAGTAACTCACATAATTTTGCCATTAACATGATCATCTATAGGAGATTTTTAAGATGTTTCCATGTTATAATAGGATTTTAATGGTTTTTTTAGTTAATTTATGTTTTATGAATTTTTTTATTGTATTAATATTGATATATAACCATTAAAGGTTAACTACAATGCATTCTACCCATTTTCCTCTTCATTGCCTGCATATAGAAAAATGGTCACCTATAGGAGATAATATAGAGAAATGAAGAGTGTTATTTGAATATTTAAACCATGTTGATACTTTCCCTAAGGTCATAGTATGTTGAGGAGGATAGATCACACCCATTTGATAGGATATTTTGGCATATAAAGTTGAAAACTATGCTCTAGGGAGCAATGACAGTGTTTAGGCCATGTGTCCCTTAAATGAGCAAAAAGAGGTCTAGGGGGTTTTTATAGACCTCTTATGACGTGTATCCCAAGAGTTTCAAATCATATAAAGAGGTGAAATTTTTTTCTCTATTACATTCAAGACCCTTAAAATTTTTAAAGGATAGATGATAAAGGGAAGGCAGTATTTCATAATCCTAAAGTTCCCAAATTATGACTAAAACCAAACAGTGATGTCTACAAGTTTTGAAGATCTGGAATGACCTTTTGTCACCCAAGGTTGAAATTTGAACTTACCTCCACGATTTAATAGTGTTATATGTAGTTAAATAACATTTATGAACTAAATATCATCAAAATAAGAGGTTAAGTTAGGTCATGTTCCTCAAGAAACATTTACAGTTCATACATAGGTCATTAGTAGGCACCTAGAGCAAAGTATGAAATAGTGACCCCAATTTGATGTTTTGATGATGTCTTAGTGGATCCAAAGTGGAAATAGATATTAATTGATATCAAGCTTAAAGGTAGATTTTTAAATATCATAACTAATCTTAGTTGAAGTAAATCTGCCTACAGTAGGGTCAATAAATATTCTCAGTCATTGCATAGTGGCCTCAATTTTGATGTTATATGGTGTCTTGAGACATCCAAAGTGAATGATAGTTCAATCATGTAATTGGTGACATAAGGGGGTTCATAGATAATATTTTCACACCATGACTAAGTTCAATGGAAGCTAACACACATGACAACCTATAGGTAGGTTTTAAAGGGGCAGAGTACCATAATCAAGGGAGGAAGAGTTCAGTTGGTGAACTTAGAGTGCATGTGAATGTATAGGAGAGGTTGGAAGGTCAAAAAAATAAGTTTGACACCTTATTTGAGATCAAGGTAATATTAATAAGCCCTTAATGTGAGAGATCAAACTTACACAAACCCTTGATAACCCTAATGACAACCTACAAGCACTATGTGGACTATCTCAGGTAGTAAAAGAGGAAGGTTATGGTTTTGAGCATGAAAAGTGAAAAAAGTATCAAGTGTAGTTAGGGAATGTGTAGATACACTCATATGAGGATTATTACATCATTTTATAGGTCTAACCATACATGAATACATATAGGAATTAGTCTAAAACACAAAACTCAATCAAGGAAGTAACACTCTAAGCTAGGAAATGAGTAGGATTAAGGCTCAAGATGATGAAAAAGAACTAGACAAGGTGGAAAAGTGACCCCATGGAAATCTAGATGAGTTTTTAAACATTATTTAAATCTTTTTTCATGAAAAAATAACCTACAAGGGTCCATTCTCAAACAAAACATAGCCATAATGAAACTCAGTTTTGACTACGTAAAGAAAGGGTATAAAGTGGCATATAGAGGATTGGGTGATGAAATTACTTGAGGATATTTATTAAAGGAAGTTATGGAATCATTTAACCCTCATAAATGGATAGATAATCAAATTAAGGGATCTAAACTAACAAACACAGTCCATTAAAAAGCCCTTTTCACACTTACAGTCTTGGTTTCTTAAAGAGTTAGAGGACATATGAGATGAAAAAGGGCTCATTTTTTTATGATAGGATATTTTCAGCTTATATAAGCCTCTAAAACCTAAACTTGGTCTATAAAAACATGGTAATTACCCCCTATTTTGTCTTAGATAGGGGGCACTTTCCCTTGTGCATAGATAGGTAACCTTGAGGAAAAGAGAGGAGATAGTGGACTAGGAGCCATGGAAACATTTCAATAATGTATGGAGAGTTATGAAACACAAAGATAATAATGATAAACCATGTATAATAAGATGGAGTTCAACAAGGTGACTTGCATTCTTAAACTTGTAGATAGACTCATGAGGCAAGGTTATGCCTAAAGGCTAAATGAGGGGCAATTTTTTATTCTATCCATAATCAAGATTTCCAATAGGTTTTTACATGATTATGGGATCATGGTAGAAGTTCCCAAGTTGTTTGGATTTAGGGAAACCCTTAAAAGGTCAGTTTGAGCTCTAAAGTGTAAACAAGCATACTAGGCATGGTGAAGCCTAGATCTCAAATGAGAGACCTTTTACATTTCTAACATGAAGTATGCATTAAAACTTGCTGATACACATGTAAATTACTCCCTCAAACTTCTCCACATGCTCTTAGGATGTACAGACTTATACAGATGGGGGCAAAAATAAGGTTTTTCTTAATATTTGATGTGTTTTATAAGTTATAGGAGGTTTAAAGAGATTAAAATCACATATATTGAAATATTAAGACTTTATATAACTCCTTGTATCACTCTCATTCCTTTAAACAACTCTTAAGTGTCCAAACCAAGTGCTTTAACTCAACTAGTCAAAACTGGCCTATTAGACAAACTAGTGAGAAGTGTGAAAACTTCAAGTGGATGGATATTTAAGGTGTACATAATGATTATAAGTCCATGGAGTACATTTAAAAATTTCATTAATTTCCTTATATGTATTTTCATTATCAAATAATCTCTTTTTGGAAGCCAAGTGTACAGGGTGCATGAAGAGAGTGTTTTTTGGACTACAGATGATGATGGTTCACTTTTAGAGGTTTTTAGAGGAAAAATCATGTAAAAAATTAATGTATAGGCATTTATTATATCATCCCCTTCCATTATAATCATTTTACCTTCTCTTAATTAGTTATAGGATGTTTAAATAGGGTTGATCATGTAGGCAATTTTTTTGAGCCAGAATGTGGAGTTTCATGCCACTTTTCATAAAGTTTATGACTTGGATTGAAATTTTTACTTCAAAAACTTTCATGTTTCATCTCATATCCTATAACATGCATAATTAATTCCTTTTATCATCTTTACAAGTGTCTTTTTAACCCTTAGACTTTTGTCTTCTTATCTCTCTCTCTCAAGTTCTATAAGAACTAGACATTTTGGTATTGTATTAGATGATCCACCTAATTATGGTGAATCCATGCTCAAATGTATACCTTTTTATAAATAATAAAACTTATTTTTACCTCCTATATTAATTTTCTTATCATTTTCAATTGGATGATGAATCTTGCTTAGTGAAAACTTTGGATTCTTTAACATGTTGTTCCATTTTTTCACCTATTTGTAGCCTCTTATTATAGGGCATGTGAAGTGTTATAGGATATTTTCATGGTTTAATTGAGTTATTATGTTTATTATTGTCCTCATAAGCCTCTTTTATAGTCCTCCTAGCTTTTCACATTCATCTATAACCTCTCAATGTAGCATTGATATAAGAAGATGAAGATTGGAGAAGTGTATTTTTAGTTTGTCCTTTGATTTTAAGTGTAATATGCATATGCTTGGATTTCATAATTTTATTTGTTGTATCACCTCCCTTATATTATTTTTATTTCATTTATCCTTCTCCCTTTTCACTCCTAAAGTTTAGTGGTAGTTACAATCCAAAGTGGTACATCAAGGGAGATAGCCCTATCTAGAGATTCACCTCATTCCTTAGGCAACCCACAAGCCTAGAGGTGATTCCATTGTGCCACTTAGATGAGGATAGATTTTCCATATTTTCAAAGGGTTAAAATATAAGTGACAACAAGAACTATGAGAGGTCCCACTTTTAAATGCAGTATTATATTCCCAATAGTATCATGTGTATGACCATCAAAAGTTTTGACAACTATAGAAGTATCATCTAAATCTTGATTTGTATAACCAAGAGAGTAGAGGATTTTTATGGTGCACACATTTTTTTTTGATAAATTTTCTATCATAACACTATATATTTATTTATTTTCAACATATACCTAAATAAAGAGTCCATGTCTATATGAATCATCATCAATAATTTCACTATCATCAAATGCAGTCATAAGATGTGATGTTTGTTTACTTATATATGTATAAATGATGATATCAAGTGGATGAAAATATGTTGAATGAGGAATATAAGAATTATATTCATAATTTACTTTAAAATTATCCTTTTTTATTTGTTACTTCATGATTTGGAAAAGTATATTTGTACATTTTAAGCTTTGAATTGTCATATTCTTGTGGCTTAATCTATGCCAATATCAATAATGTTTTCATCAATGAGATCTTGAATTTTGTGCTTGAGATTGAATTTTTTTTTTTGGAATGCCTAATTAAAAAAAAATCATAATATGCATTGATATTAAAACTTGTATAATTTGTTTTAGACATGTATACTTCCATTGGTGGAGGAAGAAAGATGAGATTTCATTCAAGTAGCTTTTGCAATAATACATGAGGAGGTGATGGTAACCTTAAAAATTACCTTTTTGGTGGAGCTTGTAATTAAAAAAATTATGTTATTTGTGAGATATCACTAACTTTAATCATAGATTCATTCTTTCTTTCATTGGATTTGATTTTATAATTTGATTTTCTTTGAAACTTAGCATTTGAAGTGTTCTTGAGCTTGTTAAAAGTAATCAATTTGACCCCACACTCTCTGACCATACGGCATAACTCATCAAAATATTTGAACTTATCAAACATATTTGAATCTTCAAGTGAAGATAAAAAACATTGGGTGAAAATATCTTGGAGCTCATTATCATATATATATATATATATATATATATATATATATATATATATATATATATATATATATATATATATATATATATATATATATTTGCTAGCATGGTCTTGTATCTTAGGACATATTCACTTATTGTTTCATTATACCCTTGTTTGAGCTTTGCAATTTGAGCATATGATATATTTTCACCTATGTTGACATAAAATTGTGTTAAAAACTAATTTTCCAATAGATTTAGAGCCTTTAATAATTGAAGAGGAATATCATAAAACCATCTAATAATATATCCTTTAAAATTATTGGAAAAGGTTTTATCAACAATTTGTCATTATCTCCATAGTCTAGACAAGTTGCATGGAATGCACACAAATTTTTTTCTGGATCACCTTTGCCTTCATATAAAAAAAATTTAGGAGCCATAAATCCAATTGGTATTGGATAGGATGAAATTTTAGGTTCCAAAGGGTTATGTAACAAGGAGCATGAATCCATGGACAGGCTAGTATGAAAAAGAGTTTTCTCAATTTGAGATATCTTAGATTGTAATTTAAAAAGTGTATGCTCAAGAGTATTATTTTTATATTATATTCAGGGATTATAAGTATCATGAGTATTCATAGGCATGGATATTTTTTATAAACCAACTGATGCTCCCAAACTAAGAGATGATGTGATGGAAGTAACTAAAGGTGCAAAAATAGGAATAAATACACTAGTGGGAATGGAAATATTGGAAGAGCTACCTTGGGTGAATTTATTTTATTAATATATAATAACATATAATGGAATATTATTTGAAGTAAGTAATGGAATATCCTTTGAATTTTATGATTTTATATATTTTATAACATTTTATTCCTTTTGTTCCTAATTAATTGCATATTTGACAAATGATATATTAGTGTAACCATTTGAAATAGCAAGGCCATGAGATTGGGCCTTGTTTAGTGTTACTATTTTGTTAATTTGTCATTGAATCCATGTAAAAACATAATGAATATCATGATAAAAAGTTATTAAAATATGTGATTATGAATCTCATTATCATATGTATCATATGAAATAAAATTCACTTATTAATCTCATTATGAATACAATACAAGCAAAAAGCAATATATAAAGGGTGATCTAGGAAAGGGTTTGAAAAATTGTGTGGGATATCAAATATATTAGCTCATTCATAGATTAGTTTCAAAACAATGCTTTATAACACTAAATATATATTTAAACCCATGCATGTATCCCAATATCTCATCTATGAGGATACAGTGAGAGTAATTTCCTTGGGAGATATGCTCATCTCAGGTGCAACAAAAATCAAATAACTCAAAGCAGATTAATATGGTATAAATAATAAATCATAGATGTTTTAAAAATATTATGAGATATAATTCAAATAAACTATATGTTTAGTGTTTTGAAAAGGCTTGAGTATTGGGGCAGTACCCCTCACATCATAGTGTTCGTAAAATAGATCACCACCTAGCCCAGAATGATAGTCACGAAGTAGTTTTTAAAATGTTAGAATAAAGTTTCTAAAAGAAAACAACAAACAAATATAAAATAAAGAGAAAATTAAATTGAAATATTTTTGTATATATATATATATATATATCAACAAATTTAGACTTGAGGTTGAAATAAAATGCTTCAATGTCAAATGTTATCCAAGCTAACAAGATAATTTATGTAGTGTTGAATTAAATCTAAGGTCTAAGATTGACTTGTGGTGTCAAATTTATATCCAATGTCAAAGTTTATTTTATTTTAGTGTTATTAATTTACAAATTTATATGAAATCCTATGATATAAATCAATGAAATAATTAGTGTTTAGATAAAATTATGGGTTTACCATAATGTGTATATGTTTATTTTGGCTTAATAATTAAATGTTATAAACAAATAAACTATTGAAAACTAATTTAGGATATAGAATATATAGAACCTAATTTTAGAATAAAATAATTTATATAATTTTAAATGATATATAAATGGTAAATTGACATAAAAATGTAATTTTAACTCAAATTGAACTTTTGTTGACTATTGATGAAAATCAGATATAATAATCCCTAAACTATGTTGAAACTGAGAGCATAATTTTAAAGTGTGTTGGGAAAATGTTGTATTAGGAGGATAGTGATGAATTATATCCTTTTACATTGACTACAACCACATTATGATTGATTATATAATTTATTTTTCTATGTGAACACTTGTCGTTGTTTGAGAGGGTTTAATGATTGTCTGCATGTGCCAATTTGATGCATTAAAAATATACAAAATCAAAACCCTAGCTCTTGCATAATAAACCAAATAAAGATCAAATAAAAATTTGGAATAAGTAATGTAATATTCAATCTATCCTCAAAAAACCTTACATAATATGAGTGTTACTTACATATCCCAAAGGGGCCTCGTGTTGATCTAGATCCCCCTCCTAGAGTGAGTGTGTGAAGCTTGATATGTGTTATATGAATGAAAATTGAATGCTTGACAATGAATTACCTTAACCTAAAATAAAATGAATTAATACTTGGCCTATGACTATTAGAATAAATTATAATTAGAATTGGCAATAATAGTTCTCTTTTACTCAATGTGCAGTAGAATTTCTAAGTGATTGCTAGATGATTATTTAAGAGTCATTGGTGTGCTTAAATAGAGGAATATTTTGAATATTTACATCAACTAAACTTTTATAAAATCATAGGAGGGACAATATGAAACATCTTGATTTTGAAAAGTAATTTTTAGAGCACATGAGACAAGGTTGCACTAGTGGACATGGCTACACTATGGCCCTGAATGACTAATGCGGTCTTGTAACATAAGGAAATAGACTTATGGAATATATCTAACATGAATTTTTAATAATAAGATGGATGCCTAAATGATGTTTTTAATATTTTCAAGGTAGTATGTAAAATAATGAATGCTCTTATAGAGTTTGTAAGTTAATGTAATGGTGAATAGACCAAGCAAGGTAAGGATGTCAAGATTAAACAATGGCAAACACTTAATGATTAATTTTTATTTTTCATGTACGAAAATAATGACATCTCAAAAATAACCAAGGATAATTCAAGAACTTATCAATAACACACATAAAATGGATTTTATTGTAGATAATATGCAAAAATATAATACTTGTACAATAAAATATCTTGAAAGTATGGGATACAATGAGAAAGATTTTCAACATACATAAGGATCTTATATGAGACATATTATCATACCAATCAGATTAAGGCTCAAGGTAGTGAACACATTATTGATTGTACAACATACTAACATACTATTACATAGGAAATGCCATTTTGGGATATCCTTGGTTATAAAAAATGAATGCAACAATGAATAAGGATAATACCATAATATATTTTAATTTTCAAGGTGGTTTGTTAACATTTTGAATCAATAGAACAAGCTTAAACTAAATTATGTTCTATGATAAATGTACACCTTGAATTGCATAAACATGGTTACCAAATTAAAATCACAAAAATTCAAATCAAGGATATGAACTTTTAATTCATACTTTGAAAACAAGCATAAAAATTATCAATCACAAGTGTCATAACTAATAAAGGTATAGCTACCCCTAAGAATACAGAGCCACATATACAATATTAAAAGCTAGTAATTAATGACAATTAGTATGGGGCACAAAGGGTGGTTAGTTCATTTTACAATTCTCAATTAAATCAAGTATATACATGTGTCAAAAATTAAAATTAAATATCATTAAAACATTTCACATACAAAATCATAAATAAATAGATCTAAAACTCAAAGGTGTGTTAAGTGGAGGAGCAGAGGAGCGAAGCGTATGGACAATATTTGAAACTAGTTTTTTCTCGCCTGGTTGGGCCCCCTGAGTGTGACAGGCAGGACCACGGATCCAATAGAGGTCACTATAGGTAGCAGTACCTTTGGGGATCTATCCAAGAATCTATTAGGGGATATCCCATCCAATGGATGGAAGAAGGCACTCTTAGGTGAAAAGACATGTCCATCGAAAGGCATGTCGAGCCTCCCTGTTCTCTCAGAGGGTAAGGCGTTGAGTATCCCAGATGATCTGGTGGAGGAAACAGTGGCATCCATGGACCTTACACTGGTTGGTAAGTTTTTTTTCTTTCTATCCTAATATCAAAATGCTTAGAATATGGATTCTATCTAAGTGGAAATTCAAAGGTAGTGTTTCAATCACAGCCATGGCTAGAGGTCTATTCCTTTTTAGATTCACGAACAGGGAGGACATGATTGCTACCCTTGTTGGAGGTCCCTGGCTATTTGTACCACATTCTCTAGCCTTATGCCTATGGAAACTTGGATTTGATCCTAACTCAAACCTCAATAAGACAGCACCTACTTGGGTAAGATTACCAGGATTCCCTTTGGAATTTTGGGATGAAAAAATATTCATAGCCATTGGTAATTATATTGGTCAATATGTCACCTCAGATCATATAACCAGAACTAAGTCTAGATGTGTGTTTGCTAGACTTTGTGTTAATGTTGAAATAAATAAGACTCTCCCTATGTCCATTGAGTGTAACTCTAAATATGGAACCTGGACTCAGCCAATTACTTATGAGAATGCTATAACTTTCTGACAAATATGTAAGAGGAAGGGACATCTAATGACACAATGCAAAGTGAAGCAAAGGGGGATGAAAGAGGATTCCCAAAATGTAGAGGAGAAGCAAGTGAATGCAAGCAGGAAATAGAGAATAATGTGGAAATTCCTGACAATACAGGAAAAGGAGAGGAGGGGAAGGGAAAGGAGGCTACCCCTAGCAGTGAAGGTGAAGTTGTCCCAAAGAAAAATATAGGATTAGATGATAGTCAAAAGGCTACAGAAGAAGGAGAGGATGAGAAAAGAAAGGAGGATATCATCAGTAGTGAGGGAAAAGAGGCCTCAAAGGAGAATATAGTAACTGACGACAGTCACAAGACCACATTTAACACAATCTACTCTTTAGAAAAATAGACTAATATGTTTAAGGAAAGGGTAGGAGGAGACCTTTTGCTAAAGGAAGTCAATGAAGATGACACAGTTTCAAGGATTGGATAGGAAGAAGTAACACCTAAAATTCACACTCAATGAGTACTAGATCCATAGTCAAATACAGACTCTTTCCATGATCTAGAAGATGGAGGCCAAGTAGGAAACTACTTGGCAATACGGGTAGTAGGACAAGATGGCAGCAATGAACAGGAAGAATGTGTTACCCCAAAGAAAAATATCTAGAAAGGTAAAAAATATGCAGATGTTGGTACTGAGCCCAAACAAGGGAGGCCAACCTTAAGGGAAACAAGACAAAGAGAGATTGCTAGGGAGATTGCCAATGGAAAATAGAAAACACTGGAGTCCTAACCCTCCAAACTCTCTAAATGAGAATATTATCATGGAATTTGAGGGGATTTAATAGTCCCTCAAAGTAGTTTGAGGTTAAAAACTGAATTTTAGATGATAAATTAGATATTCTATTACTCCAAGAAGTCAAGATGAAAGAGGAGAATTTTGTAAAAATTGCTGACTATATATGGCCTAAGGCGGCTTTTTGTATTAGTCCTGTTGAAGGGGATTTAGGAGGGATTGTCACTATGTGAAATAGTGATAAAATTCAAGGATATTTTATGGCCCATCATAAGCACTTTTTGATTACCAATTTTTCCATGAATTCCTTCAATTGGATGTTGGTAAATGTTTATGCATTGAATAACAAAGCTTTGAGACAGAAATTATGGATAGATTTGAGTAGCTACAGGAATAATCCTCAAAATTATAAATAGATGTTAGCCAGATATTTTAACACACCTTTATACCCTTCTAAAAAATAGGGTGGCATTATTGATTACTCGAACAGCATGTTTGACTTTGCTGAATTCATCAATGATTGGGGATTATTAGACATAGAACTGCAGAACCAAAATTTTACTTGGACCAATAGAAGAAGAAGAGATCAAATGATTTAGGTTAAATTAGATAGATTTCTAATATCAAGCAACTGGAATGATTATCATAATATGCAAGCGCAGGCTCTACTTAGAACCATGTCCGATCACTGCCTGATTATCCTCAATTAGAGATCAGGGACATCACGGACCTCCTCCATTCCATTTTGAAGCTATGTGGATTAAACACAAAGGTTTTAGACAAATGGTGGCTCAATGGTGGAATATTCCCATTCAAGGTACTCCCATGTTTAGAATAGTCAAGAAACTCCAACACATTAAACAAGAAGCTTATGGCTGGAATAGATACAGTTTTGGGCAGGTTTTCTAGCAGAAGAAAAATATAATGGGAAAACTCAAGGCTATTTAGCAATTGATTGATCAAGTGGATGACTCTGAGGGCACCTTAGAAGAAGAGAATAGTCTGTCTTCAAAATGGAAGAATCTGATGGAAAGGGAAGAGGTTTTCTGGAAACAAAAATCCCATGTTCAATGGCTCAAAGAGGGTGATAGGAACACTACTTTTTTTCATCTCTCAGCTATGAAACATAGAAAACCCAACTCAATAACTAAGCTTATCCTAGATAATGGAGACATTATTACTAAGGATAATGAAATAGGGGAGCAAGCTAGGGTATTCTTTCAGAATTTGCTTACAGAAGAAAACAATAATGATAAAATTGATAGATCTATGAGTCAATTCATTGATAAAATCCTCTGTTTGATAACAGAAGAAGACAATCTGGAAATGTTAAAGCCTATATCCGATGAAGAAGTACATGTTGTTTTATTCTCCATGGGTGCTTTTAAAGCCCCGAGTCCTGATGGCTTTCCTCCTATATTCTTTTAGGAATATTGGGAGATTATTGGAGTGGACCTCACAACTATAGTTCATGATTTTTTTAGATCTAGAAAACTTTTGAAATAAGTCAATAATACCTTCATTGTACTTGTTCCTAAAAAATCTCAACCTTTACACCTTGTTGAATTCAGACCCATTAGCTTATGCAACACTGTGTATAAGATATGTACTAAACTATTGGTTTTGAGAATTTAACCCTTGCTTGACAAAATTATTTCTCCTGCTCAAAAAGGTTTCATCCTAAGCAGATATATTCTTGATGCTGTGATCACCACACATGAGACTATCCACTCCATGGATAAGAGCAAAATCCTTGGGATAGCCCTCAAGCTTGATATATCCAAAGCTTATGATAGAGTCTCATGGACTTTTCTATTCCAAGTGATTAGAAAATTTGGGTTTAATGATAAATTGTCTTGCTTATTATGGAATGCGGTCTCTTCTGCTAAATTCTCAGTGTTGATTAATGGTATTCCTAGAGGGTTTTTCTCCTCCTCAAGAGGAATTTGTCAGGGAGACCCTCTCTCCCCATACCTATTCATCATTATGGCTAAGGCACTGGGAAGATACATACAAGCTAATATAGTTTCAAAAAAGCTAGTAGGCATCAAACCTACCTCTTCCCTTCATCCTATGGTTATACAACAGTTTGTGGATGATACCATCTTATTTGGTATCTCATCAGTTATCAAAGCTAGAAGATGGAAGAATATACTTAATGATTATGCCAGAGGCTCAGGACAAAGAATAAATTTCTAGAAAAGCAATGTGTACTTCTTCAAAACTCCTAATGAACTTAGACATATAATCATTGATATCTTAGATTATGCTAAGGTTGGCCTACTAGCTAACTACCTAGGTCTCCCACTCTCAGTCAAAGAGGTATCTTCAGGTTTTTGGAATGGTATTTTGGAACGTACATAGAGGAAACTTCTTGGGTGGAAGGGGAAACTACTCAGTAGTGCGGGTAAGCTGCAACTTCTTCAGACATCCTTGCAAGGTATTCCAACTTACTTCATGTCTCTTTTTAAAATTCCTATGTATGTTGCTAAAAATTTGGAATATATCCAAAGGAAATTTTTATGGACGGGAGTGGAAGACAAATAGAGAATGTCTTTAGTCAAATGGGAAAAAGTGTTTCTCCCAAAATCTCATGGTGGACTTAATATAAGATCCATCAGGAAAATGAATAAATCCCTCCTCTCAAAAGTTTGCTGGAATCTGATTCACAACAATAGTGAGTGGGGGGAAATAATGTATGCCAAATACATGCATAGCATTGATGATTCCAACTTTCTTCAACAGGCGGGTTTACCCCAGGGGTCTGTGATATGGAATAAAATGCTAAAAAGTAGAAGTCTTCTCAAACAGGGAATTAGGTCGAAGCTTGAAAATGGATGGAAGATTAAATTCTGGGAGGATAATTGGTTAAGGACAAGCCTCTCATCTCCCAAGGAAACTATGGAGAAATTATAGGCCTGACTACTCAGTTCTTTGGTGATAGGGTTAGTGATTATATGGAAAATAACAATGGGATAAGGAGCTGGAAAAACCTTTTGGATTATTGTGTGCACAGGCCTGAGCTTATCCCAAGAATTCAGGAGATCTAGCAATGTGTTTAGGAGATTAGAATCCTACTCTTCCCTCAGGAGGATGAACAATACTGGTGGTCAGATAAGAATGGATCATTCTCTGTCAAATCTACCTATCATTTGCTTACACCTGAAGCTCAAAATAAGGAGGTATGGAAAAAGGTTTGGAATCATAAACTCATTCCAAAGATTAACTTGTTTTGGTTGGCTACTGCCCATAACAAAATCCTTACTCAGGATAACCTTCAAAAGAGGGGGTTTACTTTGGTCAATAGATGTTTTTTGTGTGGTTCTAGAGAGGAATCAGTTTCACACCTATTCATACACTATGAGTTTACCCAAGATTTATGGGGAAAAATACTTAACAACTTTGGCATTGAATGGGCTTGCAATTCTAACTTTAAAGAAGTAATTCTCAGTTGGAACTCAACCTTCTCACATCCCTAGATTAAGGAACTATGGAAGCAAGCTCTACCATGCTTAAGTTGGACTTTATGGAAAGAGCAAAATCATAGAATTTTTAGGGACACTGCTAGAAATGTTGCTCAAGTGTTCAACTCCTTTGCTAGGACCATCTTGGAAAGTGTTACAACAGCTCATATTAGTGTTGCAGAGAAACCCCTATCTAAATTTGAAAGTCAAATTTCTGCCAAATGGAAGGTTTTAAACCTTATCCCTGGGCATGATAATTCCAAAATTCTTTAGAGACTTCATACTAAATGGATACCACCTAAACCCAATTGGATGAAACTAAATTTTGATGGGGCATCCAAGTTGAGTGGTAAAGCAAGTGGAGGAGGAATAATAAGAAATGAAAAAGGAGGGATGTCTGTTGTCTATGCTGGTGGCATGGGTTGCTAGAATAATAAATATGCTAAAGCTATGGCCTTACTTTGGGGATTAAAGTTAGCTATATCCCTAGGAATCAAAAATTTGAATATTCAGGGAGATTCTAAGTTGATCATAGATGCCGTTAATAAATCATCTAACATTGGTATCCATCTAAAAGACATCATTACGGACATCCAGTTTCTTTTATAGAAGTTTTCTGAAGTTGAGATTACCCACACCTATAGAGAAGGTAATAGGGTCACTGATGCTTGTGCCAACCTTGGTCAGCAATTCTCAAGATGGAGGGTATGGTGACAAGGGGCTCATATACCCCCAAACATTAGAGAGATCATTCATAAGGAGATGATGGAACATGAATGATGCACATTGATGACAAAGATAGCTTTCGAAGGCGGTCCACGTGGAGTAGGCCATTGCAGATCATGGAAGTGGTCCAAGGAATGTTGATAATGTGGACAATGAGAATCTTAAGGATCTTGTCAATTCTATAGTTATGTAGTTTCATCCTTTTTGACTCTGGTCTTTCTAGTGTTTTGTTTTGCTTCTGACTTTGTTTCTTGGCTGTGTCGTTGGTTTGATGATGGCATCTTTTGTTTGCCAGCCTTCCTATCTTTTTTGACTGTATAGGGTTCAGCCCCTAGTTTTCTGCCTTAATTAATCAAAAACATCATAAATAAATATATAAATATACTAACTACTAATGTCATCACTTGAATTCAATTATCCAATGTATGTAATATAAATTCCACATAAACACAATGTAATAATGAATACATCAAAGTCTGTGTGTGTGTGTGTGTGAAAAGTTTAACATGATAAAGTATAACATATATAAAGTCACCCAATAATGGACTCATTACCCTATACATCTCTACCTATTTCTACATATCTCTCAATCAATAAGGGACCATGTGATGATGAGGCCCCACTATCATCCCATTGTGATCTTGAGTGGGACTGAATCCTCCACTCATGATCCTCGTATATATCTACCCATGCCTATAATATTTCTCACATTGTAGTTATACATACTCATCCAATAAAATCTAGCCTATATTCTTTGTTAGATTAGGGGGCATTTGGTGTCTCATAATCTATGCCCAAAGCTGGTCACGCTCGTTGATCACTGCATTTCACTCAACTCTCAATTTATCACCCTCTACTAAAACCATAAGGTATGTCATAGTATCTATCATTTATCAATAAAAATGGGGGAATATTCACCTATAATAACTATCACATGATCCAAAATTCCACCAAAAACTATCTTACCATACGCATGTCATGTCAAAACCCATAGGGATGTTTCTATAATGGTTGTCTAGTACCCATCATCCCCTAAAAAACACCCAATATAAATATCAAATTTATCAAAGTAAATAAAACTATGCAAAAACCCTAAATATATATACATACTCACAAAAGGAGACTAAGGAATAGTATTTGCCTATGCACCCACATCTCTTCCACATTGTGCCTTATGGGC
This sequence comes from Torreya grandis, assembly GCA_037957365.1. Taxonomy (NCBI): domain Eukaryota; kingdom Viridiplantae; phylum Streptophyta; class Pinopsida; order Cupressales; family Taxaceae; genus Torreya; species Torreya grandis. The sequence goes on from JARHVA010000037.1 coordinate 7,024,185, forward strand.
ATCCTCTACTACAACAAGAAATAAAATAAGAAACATGTCAGCCACCCACTACCATGTGTATGTTGGTGTACAACCAACATCATTTACATTAATTGTCTAGACAATAGTACCACCTTAGCTAATGGAATAAGTGCCAAGTCAATAGCATAGGGTCAACCTTTATTACCCTCATGTATATGAGCTCTCACAAATCACCTCCATACATAAGGTGTTAGGGGCACATCCTAGTTAATACCAAATTATCATGTCACATGCTCAAATTATAAGTGCTCATATACATCTATCCATTGGTCATTAATCCAATATCTCACCCAAATCTGCCTAAGTTGTACCCTATCCTTTGGTCACCCTCCAAAACCCCTATAAGGATTCTAAACAATAGCATTTATAAATAGCTAGTCTAATATTTTGTGACACTCCATTGTCCCATTGCTCATAACATGGGTTGTATTAACCCAACTCATAGCATACATCTTTGTATGTACCCATCCACCATGAGGCAACCCATAAGATGTGTCATAATAATATGATTTTAGGCCCAAAAATGCAATAGGGTAGCTAATCTCAATGCTCTCTTAAGTGAATAAATGTATATTTTTATATAATGAATTTAACACAGGATAACCCCAAGAATACTTCATGCCATGGTTCTCTATATCCCATACAAACTGGTGCTTATGGTAAGAAATGGATACACTATTAACATCCACTGAAATGAATGATACCAATAATGCATAGATGAAATTTTTCACATATGGAACATTCTCTAGTATAAACTCCAATAACAAAATCATCATATCATTGGGACCATAATGAGCACATTAATCATGACTAGTCATATACCAGTGTGCCTATAATATATAAGTTGTCCCATCACCACCCTAAAAATTCACCCATTTACCAACATTTGATAACCATAAAATACTCTATACATCCTATAATGTCATTGTAATCTCCCCTATCAAGAGCCAAAAAGTGCAAGTGTTTAAATCCCAACACTCAACCAATTTTATCATCATATGCATGTCATAAGGCATCATATATAACTTCCTAGCATGGACAAGCCTGATTGTATCAATTACATCCTTCTCAACATCACTAGTGATAATGCATGTATAATCTCCTTCATATGACCATGTCTGAACTCTCAGGCCTACATATCATCTTTTAATAACAAATACACAAAACATAAATTATCGATCTAATGTAAATATGTTAAAATAAAAAAATAAAGGCATACTAGCTACTAAAGTATCAATTTTCCCATTGACAGGTCCACCATAAAGTAGAGAGGACCTTGAATAAGTCTATAATCATCCTATCAAGTCCAGCTAGGGTCTAGACATGATCATTGTAGACTAGACATGACCAACAAAACTAAAATACATAAAAATTAAAAAAAAATCAAAGTTTACATATGTAAAAAAATGTGGTTTTTTGGAAAACCAAGGGTGGAATAGCCTTGGACTCTATGACAACCTCAACTTACTCAAATATTGTAAGCCCAAGCTCTCTCTTTTGTTACATTTTCTCTTGTTCAGAGCTCAAAAATCAAAAATTCTCAATATGAAAATGAATTACAATTTTATTTTTAACCAAATTATTTATATCGGTTGACTTTTCTTTTAAAAAATAAAACCTTGTAACTAATTCCTCTCAAACTTGAACATGTGATATCTCAAGAGATACACATCTAAATCACTCTTTGTGAGTTGCATTAGAACACATGCAATGTGATATTCTACATGGTAATATTTCTATTACATCAATCAAGTTTTTTTAAAAAGACAAAATTAAAGCTTACTTACTTATGCATGGAGTTTCTTGCTTATTTTTATTATCTCAAAATTATTATCTTTAACTATTGCCTTTGACAATCTTTAGTACATAATATTAATCATAATACAATGATTCTTTTAAAAATGGTCAAAATGCTAATATGTCAAAATAATCAAAATTCAATCGATGTTTAATCAAATAAATTACATTTTAGTCAAATGCATTTCAAAATGTGTACCTTTTTATTTCAATATGATGCATTATAAACTCTTACCCCTTGCATCAAAAGGGGGTATACATTAGAGTTTTCACCCAAAAAAGTTGTCACAAATAACTTTTAAGAATATAATTCAAAATGGTCAAAATCATCCACATGTTATAGATTTGAAATAGGGGGTCTTATAGACTCCTAAAAGATTATACATACAAGTAAAAATGTTGGGGGCACATGACAAGTAGAAATTTTTTGGGCACATGCCCTTCAAGTGCACTTAGGATAGATCAAATAAAAAATATAAATTTCAAAGATTTAAAGGTAATGCAAAAATCAAATTCTATGATAGAGTAAATGTTTTAAAGGTTCAAAATATGGGCTCAAAGTTTTAAATTAAGTAAAAAGAAACACACATGACATATATGGGCACACTAATATAAATTATTTTGCATATGACATGCATATGAACTCACTTTTCAAAGACTCAAATTATAAAATTAGACACATTTAAGTGTATATACATGGGCATATGCAAAGCAATTACATGTTTCAAAATATAATTACAATCAAGCATATAGATGTATGGAGTTATATATAATTTTTGTATAGATTTGGGGCCATGATACTTATTCTCATATATACATTTTCAAATTTTCAAATTTATAGTCTCAAAAGCATGATATTTATTCATGCACATTTTCACAGTTTAAAAGCATAGATTCAGAGGCCACAATACTTGTTCATTCTTGTATATACATTTTTAAAAGTTCAAAGTTATAGTTAAAAAGGATTAATGATTTTTTATGCATATTTTCAAAGCTAAAATTTATAGTTTAAAAGGCATGATGCTTGTTCATGAACATTTTCAAAGTTCAAAGTTACAATTTCAAAGAACAATTCAATCATGATGGGGGCATGAATATTCTCCATTCTATTTTAATCATGCAAATATATACCCATATAAAATGGTGTGATTTGATTTGTTATAATTAATATATGTCTGATTTTATTAACACTAAAAAACCTTGGCATTACTTCTATCAAACCCATTGTGTGGCTCTATCTTTTATTATGGGTATGTTCAAGTCTAGTGACATTCAATGGCCTTGACATCACTTCTAGTGAACCTATCATGATTTCACCTTCTTGGGGATTAGAATAAATGGTACTTCTCATTCATGAAATTTAGAATATATATATTTCTAGTTCATATTATTGATTATTTATTCAAAAATTGAAACTTGATCACTATCAATTTGTCAATAATTCAACATAGGAAACTATTCTCTCCAAGTACTTATAAAGGGGACACATTTTATCCAACCTCTTAACTTTGGATATAAGATTAGAGATAAATTAATTATTCAATTCAATATTTTCATGGGTATTGACATCCAACAACATATCACTTTCCCACTATCACTTGAGGGATTACTAATTTCCCTAGCCAAAAAATGAACAAGACCAAAGGTGTCATTTATCCACCCTACATAACATAAGTGTTCTCCACAAGAGACACAATATTTCATGCATATTGGTGTATTCTTTCCTCACTATTTGCCTTTAAACTATAAAATTTTGGATTTTAGATCTCATATATGGACATTAACTACTACATGTGTTATTTTAGGTTCTACCAATGAATATCCTGCACGATCAAAATTTCAAGTCACAAAACAAAGTGTGTTGTACACACTCAGATTTTATTCTTTCCTTTACTCTATAAATTTAATTACTATAATAAAGGTATGGGGCTTGGTGGGGGTTTGAGGGGAGGGGCCGGCGGGGGGTGGGGGATGTAGACACCAAAATTTGGTACAATCCCATATTTAATGTCTTTTATTGTAAGTTTGTATATATATATATATATATATTGACAATGAATAAGGTATCTATTGGTGCATTTTTACCTAGGTATTCTCTATTATAATTCATGTATTCACCTATTCATTATTCATATTTCCATTTTGCCAAAGGGATCTCCAATTATGGTCCTCTTATTTTTATACAAGTCCACTATTTTTAAATAGGATCAAGCCCATGGTCCCCTATAAGGAGTAGACTTGTCTAGCCATAATTTTTAGAGATTTTTTTTGGTCAAATTTCATTGGAATATTATTTGATCCATTGGGTCTTATTTTGGGTCATATTTTGTGTGTTAATATGTCCCCTAATTTGAAGTCAAAACATATATGACTACAAAACTACCATAATGAATTTTGGATGACACTCACTCTCAAAATATATTCATATTTTCATATTCTATCTATATTTTTTTGAATCTAGATTAAACATTTAAAAAGGTTAAATTCACATGTACATGCTTTTACCAAGGATAAAATAGGATAAAAAGCATCTAGAATTTCATTCGTAATTTCACACATACATGTAAGTGAGATAACTACATTATATTTTAACCCTCTTCAAACTATAGACAATGTACTTTAACACTTATTCATTCAATAGATATTGACCAAGGTTAGTCCAACTTAATTAATTTTTCTCAACACCACCCCCCCTGATTTGATATAAATTTGGGGTCAAAGCATAATAGTGTGTCCCACTTTTGGGTATAAAGAGGCCACATACACTTCCAATTTCTCTTAAAAATATCTTAATTTTGGTTCATTTACATTAATCAATCAAATGTGTTTTATATTTTATATATATATATATATATATATATATATATATATATATATATATATATATACATACACTTCCAATTTCTCTTAAAAATATCTTAATTTTGGTTCATTTACATTAATCAATCAAATGTGTTTTATATTATATATATATATATATATATATATATATATATATATATATATATATATATATATATATATATATATATGTATGTATGTATGTATGTATGTATGTATATATCTGTGTGTGTATTGCATATACATTTTTCCAAATTTTAAAAAATTCATTCAATATTTTTTAAGATTTTTTTGAATTAGTTCTTAATTTTTTTTCTAGCTGCCTACTAAGACACTGTATTACAATTTGACCCTTTAGTTTGTGAACATGAAACTAGGGTTTTACATTATAAGTACCCCACATAGTATTTTGGATCTGAAAGTGTGTCAACAACCTTAATTAATATAGACATATGTGGTAAAACAACCAAATTTTTGTCACAGTCAATGCATACAAGTCTATGGTAAATGGACATGAATGGCTTATGGTGTTGTCCAATTATAGTGGTCTTATCTAGTATTATTATTAGATTCTACTTATGATATGTCACTATCAAAATTTTAATTTTCTATCCTACCCTGTTGGTCATCGATCATAATCAATTGGGACAAGTTTAAGATCAATAAACACAAATGATCTATGTTGTTGTCCACTTAGAGTGGTCTTGTATAGAAGTAATTTTAGATTATGTTCCTAATCTTGAGTATGCACAATCATATCTTTTGTTAATTGCCACTTTCATATATTTAAAATAGTCAACATAAGTTTCAATTAGATCTTTTTTACATAAAATGTTTATTAGCTACATATAGTTTTATGTTGAAAGTTTTTATCTTTAGTTAGACTAATGTACCACAAAGGTTAGTATTTATTGGAATCCTTAAATTCATTTTTTAAAAATAAGTAGTGCCTATATTTTATAGTAACTTGTACATAGTACACAGAACACAATATTTCCTATTATAACTCTTATCTTTTATATATATTTATTATAACATTCAAATACAATTGTCCATATACACTTTACTCTATACCACCTTAATTAATTACACAAGTTACTTTGATCTATAACCTTTTATAATTATTTTATGTATCTTATTTATTATATGTTATATCTAATATATTACAATATTGTGGTATAAATATTGAGCCCATATAATACAACTCAATGGTAATGTATGTGGGATACATGCCCTTTCTCTAATTAGGTCATCCTTTATCTCTAAAAATCCTTCTTTCTTACCTCAACACTCAATTAGTATAATCCTATGTTCTCTCAATTTGGAGAAGGGTTATGTTATTATGATAAAGAAATAAACTCTATGGTACCTATGGTTTGGTCATTAGATAATAGAGACTATTGAAACATTTTCCATGATTTTATATCTTTGTCTCTTCCTTGAGATAACTCTAATTTGTTGATAGGTACCAAAAATTTATCAATTTGCCTAAGTGTAACAATTTTTTTAGGCTGTTGTAGTAAATTGATTAATATTATGGAGTTGATGTCCCATCTTTGGGAAGATGTTTCTCATACTTTCTCTCCATAGTCTTAAAAAAATTCTCCCAATCCAAAATAATATTCTGGATCCACAATCATGTTCTCTATGTCAATGTTCTCTTTTCTTTTCATGACTATGTCATTCTAGACTAGAGATTTTTATAGTGAGTATAGATAATTTGTATGTATCTTGATTCAAAACTCCATTTTCTCCATTTTGTTTCTCAAGTACTCACCATAATCCTAAATTTCCTCATATATAGATATATACTCTCTTTGTTTATCCTTATATTGTTCATGTAGGGGTATCATCTTCACCCATTTTTTTTAGAAGGTATGTGTTAAGGCCCAAAGCTAGTTGAGCCTGCACTCAACTATTTTTCCATTTTCTCCAACTCATTTTTCTTATCATTTGTCTATAAATAATAACCAATTTAGTATGTAAATTATGTAGCTACATCTTCTAATTTTTCCTTCATCTTCCCTAATTGTACTTTATACTTTATTATATTTTCTTGATTTTATGTTATAAGTGGCCCTAGTAGTTCCTTCTTATACTATTCTCTAGCCTCAAATTTTATGATGATTTTATCCACCATGGCTCCTATATGGCTAATGAAATTCTCCATTATTTCCACTAGTTATTTTCTATTGGTAGAGTTATGTTTGGATAAAATTATGGTCACGTGGGGGTTAGGGAAGATAAAAATTTCTTAATGCCCTCATCTAAATTGCCGCACCTTGGCATCCAATCCATTATGTAAATTTGGATAAAAATCTCTCACACCATATCTTTGTCTAGAGGGTTTATCTTTTGTAAATCCACCATAATTTGTCCTCCATTAGTAGGCTAAAGGAAAAATTGATGGAACTATGATGGTGGAAGTATTTTTTTATGATTCACCAGTTCTACCTTGATCCATTTAAATGGATCCATATGAAATTTTATGATGCTCTAGCCTACCCCCATTGTACTTAGAGTATTTGATGTGGCAATCTAGGTGGTATCCTTAACCCTTTAACTATTTTCTTTATCCTTTGCTTTTTCTTGCAAAGCCACTCTCTCTATTATTTAGTTTTTCTTTTCTAGTTCCTATTTCTATTTGTCATCATCATTTTCTATTTTATCTCTACCAATTCTTTATTATTTTTCTCCTCCAGTTTCCTTTTATTTTCTTGTATTTTTATTTCTTCCTCTATTTTATTTTTTTGTTCTTATATTTTTTTCATTTGTTCTTTATTTTTATTCTACTCTTCTTCTACAAGTTTTTTCTATCTTTCCCAATCATTGTCCCTTAGGCGCATGGCCCTAAAGTAACTATTTACCCTCTTTCACTACTCCTCACTCCACAAATAGTTTTTGGATGAGGAGTTGTACTTTATTCAAGAAATATTGTCTTTCCCCTTCAACAAACTTGGCTTTCTTAGCGTCAATTTTTGTCCAACCTTATATATCCCAGAATATGATAAATGAGTTGAGTGTCATCTAGAACCAATGATTGATAGCCCAGGTTAAAGATGTATCAAGGTTTTGAAGGGTGTTAAGTTTTTCAATAGTCCACTGAATAGGTCATTTAATGTGAATGCATCAAACTTCTATATATTTGGGTTGTCACAGTAATTCAGGCCATAATAGTTGTACAAAGGTGACCCAAAACTATCCTTCATGTGGTCTAAGTAATGTTGCTTTTACTTTTGGTAGTGGTTCACTTTTTCTCTTAACTTCTATGTGATTTTTTTTTAAATGTTTCTTCCCACCAATCTTCTATTTTTTTTAATGCAAGATTCCAAAAATCCAAAGTATACTTTCCCTTAGACATTAGTCTATTAAAGTCTAGGTGGTACCATCAAATATTAACATAAAATTTAAATTTATTGGATACATATAGTTTTATGTTTAAAAATGTTAACTTTAGTTAGATTAATGTAACATAAGAGTTGGTATTGATTATAATCCTTAACATTCACTTTAAAAAATTAGTGCCTATATTCATAGTAATTCATACACAGTATACAAAACACATTATTTCCTACTCTAACTCTTCTATTTTATATATATTTACTATAACCTATGAATACAATTATCCATATGCTCTTTATTATATACCACCTTAAGCAATTACACAAGCTACATTACTTTGTAACCTTTTATAATTATTATACGTATATTATCACTTATATGTTATATCTAATCTATTACAATGTTGTAGTATAAATACCTAACCCATACAATATAACTCAATGGTCATGTTTGTATGATAAATGCCCTTTCTCTTTCAGGTCATCCTTTGTCTCTACAAAGACTCTTTATTACCACAACACCTTGTTAGTAGAATCCTTTGTTCTATTTGCCTAGAGAAGTTTTATGCTACTTCAATAATGGAATGAACTTTGTGGTACCTATACTTTGGTCCTTAGTTGATAGAGAATACTGATAATAGAGCTAAGTATATTTCTTCTTAGTGTTTTCTAAAAATAATTGTTTTTATATTATCAATTTCTAAACTCAAAATTTTTAATTATTGTACATCTTTAGAATTCTAATATCTATCAATTTTTACACCTATTTGAACAATACATTTATCAAAAATAGGGTAAAAACAACTTTTTAGACCAAATTTAGTAAAAAGAGAAACCCCAATTCTAGAAAATCCACTATGAATTTTAAGGAAAAAAGTGGTTTTTGATTTAATAAATATGACTAAGAAAAACCATCAAGTGTTTAAAACATAGAGTATGTTATAAGAAGATACTAGCCAAAAATGTATGAAGATAAGACAACCCTAATAGGAGAAATTTTGATAGGAAAATAAGCATGAAACCTTAGAGAACATAGATAAAATTTATATTTGCACATATGATAAGTATAAATTAGAGATCAAAAATGAAATTCAAACCTTAATGGGTAAAAATATCAAACCCTAAGAAATAAATATGAAACCCTAAGGGAGAAAGACCTAGGGTTTATTATGCTCAAAATAAAGATCAGATTTACCAAAATGTTGTATTTACTTTTAGACTCAAGTGATCTAAAAAAGATAAAACTATTGAAATTCAAATTATACAAGATATGACATTAAACATATAAATGTAAATGTAAAATATAGATTAATTATACTTATTATTTATATAAATGACCAAGAAAAGAGGGAAAGGATAAACTTAGTTGATATCTGATATGTTTTGTTCACTAATTGTGTGATAATCCTTAATATGACTATTTATTATATCTAAAACTTCTAGAAGCAGACCATCATCACCTACCAAAATATTTTTGACAAAGCTCAAACACCTATGGAAACTAGTACTATCCTCTATATGTTGGCACTATCTATGTTGAATGTGCTAGTCTATTTTATCACATATCATTTCACCTACTTTTTACATTATTTTTGTATGCTTTCTTGTCATCGATCCTATGTGAAAATTCTAATTTTACTTCTCCTTACCTTGAAACCCTAGCTTCACTTTCAACTCTAAATTGACTTGGAAAAAAGGTGTTATAAAGATGGATTGGATAACCCAACCACTCCTTACTGAGTGCTTCATCATTTCCTACATTCTCATACTCCAAATAGGTCTCAAACAATAAATATTTATCCCACCTAGGGGTGCATGTGTGTGCGTTCTCAATCATGATCCACTAGAATACAAAATGCTATGGTTTTTGACACTTTACAACATGAAAGTTTGACCTTGTGTTAGTGTTCAGGATTGGATTTTTGGTTAATCCTTTGATGGGTTTTCATATGTAAATACATTTTATATTTCTCAATTTTTCAAGTGGTTATCAATGTAATTTCTAAGTAAGATCTTAGGCTTATTTGTATTTATATATGACTCTTTGATATTCTCCCTACAACTAACATATGAATTGTTCTTAAGCCAACTAAAGGGAGATGTTTAAATTTGAAAAGTATTCATTAGAGGTTCCTATAAATATCCAACAAAGATAGACACTTATGGAAATCACAAGTGTTCGGCTATCATCAGCACCATCCAGAGATGGAAAATTAGTGATAAGTAATATGGTGATAGTATGCTTAAGATTATAGAGAATTTTGGAATAGACTAGGGAGATCCTGAATATGTGTGATATAAAATTAAGTTGGAAAAAACCATAGATAGATGAACACATAGGGGAAAGTTTTCACAAGATTCAAATGTGTATGTATAATTAATGCATACCAAAGATATGACAAAACTAATTTTTTCAAGTGTCTAATATCAATTTAGGTGTCTTCATAACCATATAATGAGGAATATCACTAAAATTAGTTATTTTCAATTTTTGAGATGAAAAAAATGGTAATTGGTTCAAATCAAAAGTAACACCACTTTATCTAGCACTTCACCTAGTAGGATGTTTATATGTAGGCATCGTAGTTTGCATAATATGTAAACATGAAGTAATCTAGGCTAATGATTGAGCAATAAAATAGGCACAAATAAGGTGAAAATATGAAAATAAAAATTTAAATGAATTATGAAACACTAGAATAAACTTTGGAAAGGTGTATGTATTAATAAAATAAGGGTGTGCACAATAATGTTTGAAGGTGGATCAAAATCTGAAAGCATAAAAAGGTGAATAAAAAGTTATGATATAATAAAAAAATATGTATAATCAAAATTTAACCATCAAAATAATAAAATTATAGCCTAAAATTATAAATAATTGTATCTAAAGGGATGAAGGTTTAGAAACCCTAGGTTGCATCCATCTATTTCTAAAAAAGTGTATGTAAATATGAAAGCATAGATATATGAAATGGAAAGGATAAGATAAAGTTTTATCCATGTAAGATAATATTTATATTTGAAAACCATATATGAAAATTCATAAATCAAAAATCAAACCCTATAAGGGGACCTCAAAAGATATAGGTGTTAAAATAACATAGGTGTTCACCAAATGTTTTACCTAAAATGGACACTAGCTAATAATCTAATGCACAATAATGTAATTGATTAACATTTGTGGTTTTAATGTAAATTTAGTATAAATATTAAATTAAAACCCCTAAGTGCACTAATAATTTTAATAAATGATACAAGTAACAAATGAAACAAACTAATAGTAATGAAAATATAAAGGATATAGGAATTAGACACACATGTGCAGAGTCTTGGGATTCTAAGAGTATATCCATGATTTAGAAGCTATGGTGTGGGTTAATGACAAATATAGTGATCTAATTGTCAAAGGAATAAATCAATGCTTTAATACGAACTGTCAAATATGCCTAAAATAGAATGCATAGTTCACCTCTACAACTATCGAGCTTATTCTAAGCCACTGAATCTATACCCTACTACTTTTTAAGTTATGTATTTTTTGTGCATGTGAACTATCAAGTGTCATAGAATGTTGTGTGATTACAATACATAATTTATGGGCATAATTATCTTTTTTTTTTATTTTTTTCTTCTTAACCTAACCCTTAAAAATTAGAATCAAATAAGTTGTGAAAAGTTAGCTAACTAAAGCTACCCCTTAAGGAGTTTAAGCTACATATCCCACATTCTTGGAATAAAATTCAATGTGTTTATCTTGTGCATGTGAGTGGAATTTATAGTGAAAACTTTATCTTCTCTCCCAAGTGATTTTTAATGAAACTACATGAACATTCACCTAAACCCTTTCTTGGTATAAGTGGATAATGTCGCAATGGCTTGAAGAAGCTTGAAGTATCAAAGTTCCAGTTTCATCACAAGAGTATCAATAGACATTATTTTTTAAAGGATCTAACTTGAATAATGGATAATCATTCAAGATTAGTTAAATACTTGATACATCATTAAACATGACCTTGTATATATATGGTTTTTTAGGACATGATGCATGATATGGTTGACCATTGAAAATAAAAATATGTGAAATCAAAGGCATGAGAAATTATACCAAAGCATGAGAAATTAGGCCAAGGTGGAAGGACCCATAAAAAATTATGGGATGGATTTGATGTTCCACCAAATCCACATGAGGCAAAATCAATAATTCACTGGTAACCATTGAATCTATCCTTGGAGAAACATATGTCTAGAATAAGGGCAAGAAACTTGGAAAATAGTCAAATAAGGATCATAGCTTAAAATGAATATATGTTGAAGGAATCTAGAGATCTCAAATGATATAGATATACTAGTGTGAGTTGGGTAGTGTCAAAATATATTTAAATATACACAAGTAGATAAACATGAAAAATGGGGAATGGTACAATGGAAAAAGGTCTTGTACCAAAATTAGGTGTCTAAAGAAGGGTTATAATTGTAGATATTAAAATATTATTTATATAGTACCCCAGTATTATACACTTGGAAAATATCTATCATGGTTGTGAATTTTAGTTCTAAACCTTCCCATTGTCGAAAGGCTCACATTCACTATCTCTTTGTGCCAAATTTATTATCTCTTAATTTGACCATTGTTATTGTGATGAACCAAGCATTATATATTATACAAAAATATCTAAACTTAATTGTTATCCTTCACTACTAGTTTTGGACTTGTACATATTTTCTATCTCTTGAGACACTTGCATCAATGCAACTATCCATTTTCCTACAAATTGTCTAGTGCCCAAAAATCATCCAATTTTCAATAGAAACGTATCAAAAAAAATATCCTAAGTGATTTAATTCAATATATTTTAAAAATGACTTGGTATATCTAAAATATCAACCCTCATTCATTCCCCACCTCACAATCACATACAACTCACAAGGTAATATACGAAGAAGCACTCAATCAAGCATTAAAGTGAGAAAATCTGCCCTATTTGTCCTTATTTAAGCATAATGCATAGGATAAGTCTTTATATGGGTCTAAAGCATTTAAATTAAAACCCATGAGAAATATTTTCAAGTTACAAGCTAGGTCATTACATGTCTTTAATTATCACACATTGTACCCTTGTGCACACACAACCCAACACATAGGGGAGAACTACATTGGTTTAATGCCCTCTTCAAAGTATTGGTTATGTAGGCAACATATAGTGACAAAGGTGATTTAGGTGTTAGCTCTACACCATAAGCTCACTAACCCATTTTCCCATAGTCACTCCAAGGTTGAAGATCTAGGGTTTAATCATTTGACAAAGAATAACACCTATGTGCACAATTTGAAGACATCAAAAGAAAGGTGACATAAAACCTATAAGTAACTAATTGGTTTCATCCATATCCAATAAGTATTCTATACAACCTATAGTAGATTTAGACACCTGCATCAACACAAATATCTAGATCTAATGTAAGTATCTAAGGATACAAAAATTATATTTTTTGAATCTAAAAACTATTTTAAGATCAAATTAGTAAGGTTTTCATGATGTTTATTATTTAAAATATATATTTATATATTTTTCATGTGAGAAGAGACATTATCTGATGTTTCAAGTACCAAATGTGTACTCATCATCAAGGAAAGGAGGAAAATATATGGATGTGAATACATTAATGATCATTTAATTCACTTATATCTTGTTCCTACTCATAATTACATGCACATAGTAAATCAACTAGGTATAATTATTTTCCATCTCATTACAATATCTTTCAATAGATGTAATTTACTATTTTTAGCAATCTTAGTTGTATAAATTTAGAATATTATTTGTTTGAGTTTTCTATTAATTGACCTGCTTATTAGATTAGTTTACCACCCTTATGTAAAATTGAATTGAATATTATTAACCCTAGATGCCCACTTATCTAAATTTAGGGTTAAACATTTGGTGAACATGACCTTGTGTCTTTCTTTGATATTCCTAGCTTGCCCTAGGGTATCCAGCATCCTAAGGTTTTTCATTATTTTTATATAGATTTATTATAATATTTGTATACAACCTAGGTGCATCCCTAAATTAGGTGGTATTTATATTGAACACTTGGAGCTTCCTCTTTTCCACCTAAGATGGATCAAACCAATCAAGTATCAAATCATGTTCCTAACATAAGTGCCAATGATGAAAATGAACAAAATGTTGAAGAGGTTATCATAGAAGTTTCTCATAATGAAATTAATGAACCATAAATATCTTAATGAAATCTTGAAAACCATTTCAAAAACTAAAAATGTAAAAATCATAGATGAATAATTATGTGCATCTATTTATCATGATATTAGAGCTCTGTGGCATACCCCTATTCCTATTTCCCTTTCCTTGAGCACAACATTACTTCATACATCTAATAGGGGGCAAAAATTATGTTTTTACACCATTGTTCCCCAAATACCAAAATCCTATTATTACATCCTCCATGGAAAACATTGGCACTTCAACCCAATTACTAGTTTTAATGTCTATACAACTTAAAACATGGGTAAACTTCCTTGATGGCTTCTCAAACTTTTGATCTTAGCAATCAAAATGTGCAAGATTTTATCCAAATAACAAGACTTTTGCAAGATTAATTTACTAATATTGATAAAAATCCTATGAATTCACCTTATGTTACTGATTCACAAGATGTGTTACATAACCCTATTTCTCCTAAGATATCTTTCCACCCTTTAGCAACTAGTTCTAGTACAGTTAAGTTCACATTTTATGATGGAAAGGGTGATCTTGAACATCATCTCTAATATTTATATGCGACATGTGTTGATTATGCCTCTAATGATAAAATTTTGACTATATTATTCCTAAGGTGCCTCAAAGACAATGCTTTAATGTGGTTATATGATTTACCAATCCAATAAATAAAAGCATTCAAACCTCTTGTGGATCAATTTTTGTCACACTTCTCTATCAAAATTATTGAAAAACTATCCTATGCCCAAATTACAAAGATCAAACAAGGAACCAATGAACCTAAAAATGAATATGTGTTGAGGTAAAAGACAATGTTGGATAAAATGACAAATCAAATGGAAGATAAATAACTTCAAGACATCCTCAAGTAAAGTTTGCTTGCCCCATTATATGAGTCCATTATTTTTAAAAATTTCAAATATTTTGATGACTTGTGTCATATTATTTGAGATTGTGAAATAAAATTTAATTTATTGAACAAGCTTAAATATGTAGAAAATACACTGACTACATCCAATACCAAGTTTCATACAAACCAAGATACAAGGTAAAACCTACATAACCTAAAAAGGAAACAACTACAACTATTTATGTAGTTTCACAACAACTTAATCATCTTGTCTCATCTAATGCACCAAGGAGACAATTTACATGGTTACCTGAGTCTCCAACTTTGATACTTAAGAAGATTGTAGATTGTCATATTATATCTCTCCCTCATCCCATAGAGTTTGATATTATTAGACCTCTACCTCATGGATATGACACAAATGCTTAGTGTGACTATAATTATGGCCTTAGGTATTCTACTAACCAATGTTACACCTTGAAGCATAAGATCCAAGACCTTCTCGATAACTAGTAGCTTATATTTGATGATCCTCCAAATGATTCAGGGTCACAACTTGGTGACCATCATAAAAAAATATGTTTAGTGATCCATTACAATATCATTATTAGAATAATTTATAAGTGAAAATGTTATATAATACACATCCTCCTCTACCAAATTATGGGCACCCATCAGATGGGATTATTAGTGCTTGTATGCAACATATACCTCATATGGTTTAGATACACTATATTTATTTATATGATAGTGAGAATGTGGATGATGACTTAGATATTCACTCATTATTTATTCTATCATACCTTGATCACTAGGCTACTCATAGTGTTATGATTAACAATGATGATAGTGAAAATATTTGCACTATGACATTACTTGCACATTTGGGATATACACATGATGGTTTTACCCTTTTACCAAAATGGTTAAAACATTGGATGGGACCTCAAAACACATTCTTGGTGAGATTGAATCACTATTATAGGTGGGCCTAGCACATATGGTCATGACCTTCTCAGTTATATCATACACATGATTTTTTGATATGTTATTAGGATGACCTTGGATACATAAACTCCATGCAATACCTTTTATAGTGCATGGGTGTATGAAATACATTCATAACAATAAGGTAGTCATAGTTCCTAAAATTTCATACAAAAATTAACTTGAACAAGATAAGTTTATTCCAAGATAACTAATTATCAAACATACTAATGTTAATCCTCTGTAAAATGGTAAGCAATAGGCAATCCCCTTTCCTAGGTGGCCCATACTTGAGAAACCATTACATCAGAGATACACAGTGGATTTCATGAAATCTTTATTTACTACTACATAATATACATGCTTATCTATATAAACTAAACATTTTCCTTTTATTTATATTTTCAATAAACTATAAATCATAAAATGATGGGTTATACAAACCCTACTCCATTTATTACCTCTTCATGACCATAAAGTACTATGATACATATGCAGAGCATCACATAACCTATAGTGCCAAATATTAGACCTATGCATACTCCTCAATAGTACCATTAGTTTGATATACCATATTATGATCTAGGATCTACCTATGAGCATCACTTGATGGGTATAATCACCTAAAAGTGGTAATTGTAACTAAGAGTGTCACTTGAGTTAACATATCCCTAGTCAAGCCATAAACCTATCCTTGAGCATTAAACTTACTTTTCCAATCATTCAATAGACCACAATCACATTATCTAGTCAAAACATAGTCCTATAACTATCATCTCAGACCCCAATCCAAATTACTTATCAGTCTACAAAGAGGACATGAGCACCACATTTGGGACACTATAGTAGCATAGTGCTAGTGTCCCCAATTGGGATCTACTATCCTTAGCCCTATATCTTGCCAATGGATAATTTTTCATATATTTTCCCATCTTAAGGTTATCCTAAGCTCATTTTATTATCTACACAAGCAACATAACTCTATAAATACAAGTCTAATTCACCTCTATTCATTATATGGAAATTAGATGCAAAAGTTATTCAAACCAAAGACAAAGTTGAGAAAAATAAAGTTATTTGATCCCTATTCTAACCTAATTCTACATACTAACATTTATAGAATCCCTAAGCCCAATTTTCAAACATTTTAAATCTTACGCACATTTAATACATCTAAACCCACTCCTATTATATCATTCACTTGCACTTACATCAAGCACTAGGAGGGAGAACTACATCAAGCTTGATCCCTCTTTAGAGTATTGTTATGTAGGTAAATATCTACATAGTTTGGTATTAAGGATTTCCAATCCATACTAATAACATACAAAATTATTACCCATGCTATACTTACAAGGAGGACTAGGGTTTAAATTAGGTTTTCTAGGCATAACACAGAGCTCTAGGTTTTGTGCACATAGGAATAAGATATACAGACACAAGTGTAGGTACTCCTAAAAAATATGAGTAGTCACACAAATGGGACATTAGTATCACATTAAGGACACTACACACATATCACACTACTATCTATACTGGGCACTATTATCTAGTAAGTAGATGAATAGAAAAATCTTGTTGATGACATAGATAACTACCTAGATCTCAAATTTTAGAACCCAGATCATCTGTGATAGTTAGTTTTTAGATAATTCTCTATTTGTGTCTATTTATTGATATTATTATAAATTAAAACAAGTTTAAAGGTCATAACAAATTAGAACTTAATTATCTCATATTTATTTAACTAATTTAGGCATCTCAACCCTTTAATCTAAACATAGGATTTTCATTGTAAACCCCTAAAAAGGTTAAAATATTTGGTGAACCCATCTTACTTTGAATATTTCTTCAAACCCTAGCTTTAATTAATCTAAATTTTGTGTAATACATTTAGGACTACCTACTTCTATTTTTTTAGACAACCTATCTAATTAAAATTAATTTCACATTAGGGTTTAAATTTATTTTACGTATAATTTAAATTGGTGCAAAGAAACCCTAGATTCAAAAACCCTAACCCTAGATAATTCTAAGGTTCACATTTATATCATTCACTTAGTCTCAATTTATATCTTACTACCATGATTATCATGATAAGCCATATTTTACTTCATGGTACAAAGCTTGGTACTTTTCTTAGCATGTTTATTACCAACTATTTGTAGAAAGGTACACATGTATATTACTCCTATCATGGCTTCAATTTGAGTAATATTGTTTCATATATTGGTTTTCCATCATGTGAGCCCCATTTTTTTTGGATCATTATTATATAGATCACTTTGAGTTACCTCTAATTACTAATAGATAATAGAGGGCTCATAGGACTCCTTTTATTCCACCTCCACCTAGGCCACTTGATTATCTATGCTCCCATCCTGCCTCTACTACTCACCCCAAGAAAATAGTATATCCCATAGTTTAAGCTATTATTAGGAAGAACATGGTGCCTCCTTGGCCTATAAAGGAGTATGGTAACCCTACCATCCCTCCTCATCCCCAACACACTACAA
Organism: Torreya grandis; assembly: GCA_037957365.1. NCBI lineage: Eukaryota > Viridiplantae > Streptophyta > Pinopsida > Cupressales > Taxaceae > Torreya > Torreya grandis. Next base: position 7,042,780 of record JARHVA010000037.1, read on the forward strand.
CAACACCTAGAGATAAACAAAGATAATTTGATATTATGGATTAGTTAAGGAATACACCAACTAAATATTTATCTTAGAATTACTTCAAAAAGAAACAATATTCAAAGATATTTTGTTTTAAATACTTAATCACACAATTGTGCCTCATGATACCAAGCCATCCTATTTTGCATTTATCATGAATACTATCAAAGATGTGGAGGATGTGATATATTTTTCCAATGAAGATTTACCTTCATAATCAATCATTGATAAAAACTTGTCACTTTTTACTCAATCTCAAATAAACAACACAAATATTAAATGAGTTCTCATTTATTTTGGTTCATCACTCAATATATGTAACCTCATACTTTTACAAATCATGGGGTTTGATACATCTATTCAAAAAACATACAAGAACATCTAAGGGTTTGAAAACATTCCTAGACAAACATTAGGATCAATCACATTAGATATTATAGTGGGACCAAAGACATTATCTACACACTTTCAGGTCATGCCAAACCATTTACATTATATTATGCTAATTGAGTGACCTTGGATATATGATATGGAGGTTGTACCTTCCACTCTTCACAAATATGTTAAATTATTACATGATGGGTACCTATTGTAATTAAATTACTTATATATTCACATAGAATGATTTTATATTATGCAGAATAAGAAAATATGAGAGATTGCACAACAATAATTGATATAAAAATAGAATATTGGATAATATAGCAAAGCCACTTCGAGGGGGCAACCTCCACAATAATACACTAATAAAAAAATATTTAACATGATGATTAAAGACTAACCACTACCTCCTATATATAGTCCACTTAGCCAAGGTTATTCCATAGGCTGAGCTATCTAAAAACATAGAAAAATGTAACAAGTAAATAAAAGAGGTATGTAAGCCACAAGTTAGCCACATATATCCCTAAACACACCAATGGTTAAGGGTGTAACAAGCCCTTCCCATTCAAAATAACATTTTGGAAACTCTAGATGTTGATACACAAATACTTCATCCTCCCAAGTGGCATCTTCACATGGTAGATTCTTCCATTTGATTAGGTATTCTATAATTTCTCTAGAAATTAGTTGCTTGGTGCACCTTTAAAGGATCACCTCAGGATCAATAATAACTCTACCTTCCTCATCCAATTATGGTAATTATGTTTGAATGGTAACTCTATTTCCAATGACTTTCTTCAGGCATGATACATTAAATACTAGATGTATGCGAGTGGATGAAGGAAAATCTAACTTATAGGCCACACTACCAATTTTTTACAAGATCTGATAAGGCCCATAATACTTAGGGGATAGCTTGTTATCATTTTTTTGTTGCTTTAATGACATCTATTTATATGTTTTTAAGCAAAAAAAGACATAATCACCAATGTCAAAATGCCTCTCACTTCTATGTTGATCTACTTGTTGCTTCATGCGATTTTGGGCCATAGCTAAATTTTCATGCAAACTTGCAAGGACATTCTGTTGATGGTGAATATGTTCTTCAACTGCATGAACCTTAGGATGGATCTTCAAGGTTAAATTCATGGATGGAGGGTGGTATCCATATAGTGCCATAAAAGGAGACATTTTAGAAGAAGTATGAATATAATTATTATACCACCATTCAGCAAGTGGTAGCCAATGAACCCATTTATCTTGTTTATCAAAAACAAAATGGAGATATCTTTCTAGACATTTGTTGACTACCTCAGTTTGTGAATTAGATTAAGGATGATAGGATGAATTATGAGTCAATTGGGTGCCTAAAAATGTAAATAAATCAGTCCGAAAATTACTATTAAAAATGTGATCTCTATCAATGATAATGATCTTAGGGGTCCCATGCAGTTTCTAAATTGTATTGAGAAAAGCAAAAGCTACTGTACTAGCAACAAATGGTTGGGATAATGAAAAAAATGAGCATACTTATTGAGATGATCTACAACAACCATGATAAAAATTTTACCATTAGATCTTGGTAACCATATAATGAAATCCATAGATATATCTTCCCAACACTGGCTAGGGATAGATAAAGGTTGTAAAAGACCTAGAGTTTTGATGGTTTTGCCTTTGTTTTGTTGATAGATCATACATTCAACCATGTATTTCTGTACATCCCCCTTGAGACCTTCCCAAAAAAAACCTTTCTTGATTCTATGATAGGTTTTTAAAAATCTTGAATGACCCCCAATTGGAGTTGCATGAAGTTCTTAAAGGATTTTTTATTTAAGAAGAGAATTCTTACATAGGTACAATCTATTTTTATACCATAATGCATTAATTTTCCATGTGAATTTTTTAAATCTACCTAAACCTTGCTAAATATTTTGAATTAAATCATGAGTAATACTCTCATGTTCCCATTCGGATAGTGCTTCCTCTAACCAATCTACCTACAAAATGGTTATGGCGCATAGCAATGCCTCAACTGATTCATCTTTTCTGGATAGTGCATCTACCACAACATTATCCTTGCCTTTTTTTTAGACTTTAAAAATCATATCCTAACATCTTAGTTACCCATTTCTATTGTTATTTAGATGACAACCTTTTTTATAAAAAAATATTTAAGACTATCATGATCAGTTTTTACCTGAAAGTGACGACCCATCAAATAAGGTCTCCATTATTTGATTACATGAAAAATGGCCATCATTTCCTTCTCATAAATGGGCTTGTGCTGATTTTCACCCTTGAATTAATGACTTTCAAATTCTAGTGGTCTACCTTCTTGCATGATTTGAACACCCATACCATACCTAGATGCATCACATTCAACCACAAAAGTCTTAGAAAAATCAGGAGTGGCCAATACTGGAGTAGTGCACATAGCCAATTTCAATTGTTCAAATGCCTAAGTAGATACATTAGTCCAGTGAAAGGAGTCTTTATTTAAAAAAGAGGTAAGTGGGGATGCAATACTCCCATAATTTTTGACAAATCTGTGATAGTAACCAGTAAGCCCCAAAAATCCTTGAAGTTGCTTGAGTGTCTTAGGAATTGGCTAGTCCACCATTGCTTAGATTTTTTTAGGATCCAATTTCACTCCTTCATAAGACACCAAATGACCTAAATATTCAACCTCACCATCCCCAAAAGTACATTTGTAAGGTTTTGCATATAATTGATTCTGCTCTAAAATGGAGAGTACTTGTTTCACATGTTGCAAATGGTCTGCCCAATTTTTACTATAAATGAGGCTATCATCAAAGAATACCAAAAAAAAATTTCCTCAAAAATGGCTTAAAAATAGTATTCATCAAACTCTAAAATTATATGGTGCATTTGTTAGGCCAAAAGGCATAACCAAAAACTCATAATGGCCTTCATGAGTCTTGAAAGTCGTTTTGGGTATGTCTTCATCATGGATCCTAATTTGATGATACCCAAAACATAGATCTAACATGGTAAAATAAAGATCACCATTTAATTCATCTAGAAAATAATCAATGATAGGAATTGGAAACTTATCTTTGATAGTGTACTTATTGAGTTCTCTATAGTCAGGGCATATCATCCAAGTGTCATCTTTCTTTCTCACCATGATAATTGGTGAAGAGTATTTTCTTTAGCTATGGTGAATGATTCTTGCATCCAACATCTCTTGTACCATCTTTTCAATTTCACTTTTTTAGGCATAGTAATACCTATATGGATTAATTTTGGGTGGTGTACTATCAATAATATGTGTGATAGCATGATCATGTGTGCAACTAGGTGGAAGTCCTTTTGGCATGTCTCTAAAAAAATAGAATGAGCATCAATTATTTATTACAAATCAAGAGGTGGAGATGCTTGAGTTGGTTTCACTTCCATAGAAAACAAGTGAGTTATAAATCCCTCAGCACCCTTATGGAGAATCTTTGTCATGTGATGGGAACTAACAAGTTGGGGAGATTTAGAATTTAATCATCTTAGCTCAAATTTCCTTTCTATATAATGAAAACACATGAATAATTCTTGAAAATTCATCTCAATAGTGCCCAAAGTGGTGAGCCACTAGACTCCTAGAACAATATCAGCTCCACCTCATAGAATAGAAAACATAGGAGAATCCAATAAGTAGTTTGACATGGACAACTTAATACTATGACATTTTCCTAAACACTTAATATTACCACCATCTGCAATCATAACCTAAAATTCTAGAGCTAGATAAATGAAATAGTTCAAATGAGCAGACAACTTATTATGGATGAAGTTGTGTGTGCTCCTAGAATCAATCAAGATAGTGACCTTCTATTTCTTAAGGAAACCCATCACCTTAGGAGTTTAGGGAGTACTAATACCTGATAGGGAATGACATGAAATAGTAGGTTGAGAGTCTTTAGATTCTTCCTCAGGAACTTTTGCATCTGCATCATATACTTCTACATCATCTTCTTTATCATTGGCACCTTCAATGTAAAATAGCTTCTTTTCAACATAATGATGGTCTTTGCTCCATTTGCTATCACAACCATAATACAACCCTTTGGCTTGCTTCTCCTTAATTTGTCATTGTGTTAATCTGGTGGGTTGTGGAAATGATGGTGCTAGAAAGTTATGATCATGACCAGTAGTGAAAGTTTTCCTTTTAACCATCTCTTTTTATTCTATCATGCATGCCTTAGGGATAGCATCTAATATAAATGTTGGGTTAAACATTTAAACCTTGCATTAGATGTTATCTTTGAGGCCACCCAAAAATAGATCCATCAAATTTCTCTCAGTGATATCTTCCACTTATAAAGAGATATTTTGAAATTGATGAATGTAATCTTTCATAGTTATTATTTGCCATAGCTTGGATAATTAGCTAAAATAGTTCTTAGATACATTATTCTGATAATGAGTTGTCAACTCCTCAGTAAAAATAGTCCATTTAACAGGAGTACCATTCTTTTTCTTTTGAGAACATAACCAATGATACCAAATGAATTGATCAGGTTCCATATATAGGGATGCCACCATCCCCTCTAAGAACTAGGGGTTTGATGCAGCTCAAATAAATTCTCAATTTGGGTAATCCAAGTGAGAGGATTCTTACCATCGAACTTACACATGTCCAATTTTGGCAACAACATTTTCATACCAGCATGGGAGTTATTAAGAGGAGGATTTGAATGTTGAATTGGAGGGTTGTTAGGCTGAAATTGAAATGTGAAGGAAGCCAATTGTGTAGTGACATGTTGTAATTCACTATGAACCCCATTAATCTCTTCAAGCATCCCTGAAACATCAACTTGGATTGCAACAAAGTCATCATGCCTCACCAAGTTTTTTATGTCCTCTTGAAGTTGAAAAATTGCTAGATCTAAAGTTATAGATTCCATGTCATCAACAGAAGGAGTCTTAGGAGTTTTTGGTGCCCCTTTTCTTCCCTGAGTTAAAGGACCTACCATAAACAAACCCTAGGAGGGTTTTAACCATGAAAAAAAAGTGTACCAAGAAATGGTACCATTGTGATCACCTTGTCAAGATGAATCCAATGATTACCTTTGCACACTAGAGTAAAATTTTTTATACCAAAAAAGTGTACCAACAGAATATACCATTATGATCATCTCACCCAGATGAATCCAACAACTGCAAGTGTGCAAGGGAAAAAAAATTCCAGACTCATTTTTTTTAATTTTTTTTCAATAAAGCATTTCAATTAATACTTCATTTATGGAAAAAAATAATTTTTCCAGAATTGCAAGTTATGTTTTTTTGCTTTCACTACTCTCAGAAGCCACGCCTTGCTAGATCTAAAAAAAATGCCATAGGAAACTTTCCCAAATCAAATCTATGATACCACTTGTAATGAAATTACTTAGATATTCACACATAATTATTTTATATTGCATAAAATAAGAAAATATGAGTGATTACACAATGATAATTGATAGCAGAATAGAATACTGGATAATATAGCAAAGCCACTTCAAGGGGGAAACCTGTACAATAATGCACTAATAGAAAAATACTTAACATAATGATTAAAGACTAACCACTACCTCATATATATATTCTACTTAGCTAAGGTTATTCCATAGGCTGACCTATCTAAAAACATAGAGAAATGTAACAAGTAAATAAAAGAAGTATGTAAGCCACAAGCTAGCCACACATATCCCTAGACACACCAATGGTTAAGGGCATAACACCTATACACATGTCCCATAGATAATCAACCATTTAGATATTACAAGCTCACTAAACCTCCTACACCAAGTACATTATTCACTGGGACACCTCATGTTATCATTGAAACCCCACCTCACATGATTCCCATTGATCAGATGCATACTTATGAGGTAGGGGAATCTATTAAGATTATTCATACACCATATTTAGATCATCCTACAGCATGAACACCTTCATTGATGATAGAGGATCAACCTTTCCAAGTATAATTACCTTACTTGATGATATAGGACTAGCCTCTTTGAGCATAATTACCTTCAATGAGTATAGAGTAAAAACTTCTCACAATACAAAAATCCTCATCTAGGATAGATGATGAGATTATCACAACCTAGTTACCAGTACTTATGAATTTAAAAGAGGCTTACATTCATAATTTTGACATGGATTCATAGGTCACTATAGAGGATAATCAACCACCTATAGACTTTGATGAATATTTATGTGGATTGAGTTTTACACTAGTGGGCCCAAGGGAATAAAGAGATAATTCAAAGGCACTTGTACCTTTCCCTACACTAGTAGCATCACTTGTTCAAGATTCTATAGCTATAAGATCCCATACTCAGCCACAGTCAATATTAAATCCTTTGATCTATTTTATACATATGGTCACATCCATGGATATTGATTCAATCATATGTATCTAGGAAGGGAGCTTACAAGATAGACCATACTAGATATTATAGCTATTATTTGATAGAGGATTGATGTTATTACCCATAGTCTAACACATATCAACTAGCATATTATCACAGCAAGACAGGAAACCATTTTTCCATTTCCATAGACTCATAGGACATGATACAAACACATGTATAACACTACAACATAATCTAAATAGATTTAAGGCCAAGGGCACTATCTAGATTATATAGCCTCCATCTCTATAGGCACCACCACCACCACTAGTGATACTAGATACTACACATATATGATCACTATGATAGAGTCATCACTGACACATATATTCATGACATGATCCATTAACTATATAGATATTTGTAGCATATAGATATCTTTGACATGTGTCTAAAGATGAGGGTTCTTATCCTAATACTTGCATTTTGAGATTTTTACACCACATTGGATATTAGGATATTGAGTTATAACATGTTATACACTATCAAGACTCCATTGGACATATTGCATTACTCATTGCATGAGGCCCTAAGGTGACCAATACATTATTCTTCATTTTGAGCAGAGACACCCATATACATGTTACACTTGATATTACATGGTCACAAGCAATGGATGCTATAGTTGATCAATTAGAGAGATGTCTAACATGGACTCATGATGGACACATGATTTTCATTTTACATGATGAAATCAATGAGAACCATAGGTTTCACATAAATACTTCATGGTCTAATATGGTTTACCCTAGGACCGTATGAGAGGCATCTTACATAGTAGATCAACATGCCATTTAGATGTATAGATTATATACTCATACCAAAGATAATGACCTACTAATACATACATATTGGTATGACAATTGTGATAATGATGACTTATTTGAGTTTGAACAAGCTTAGTATTCGACACTAGATGATCTTCCACTAGATCTACTAATTGATTATCCACATCCCATGGATGTACTCTTGGGTCTATAGATAAATTACACTTTGATTGTATTTTATTTCATTTAAATTTTTAGTCTTTACTTATACTCCTTTACTCCTTGTATATAGTTTATTTTCATTCACTTGTCCATAGTTTATACTCAAAAAACACAAAAATAATATAACATGTCAAAATACAAAAATATTCAAATCTTTCAAGAAAAAAAATTGTAGATTGTATGTATTGATATGTTTACATTTCTGCTACTTGTCAGATGTTGCATATTGTTATCTATCCTAGTATAGTTATTTTTATCATACACATATGTTTCACTTTCTCTCATCAAGTACTTACAGATTCTAGTTAGGATTATATTCCACTACATTGATTCCAACTAGCTATCATCTACCCATTAGGGACGTTTACACCGATCCAAGTTTATACATTTGATACATCCACCCACTTGGGGAAATCATATACATAATTGATAGTATCATGTTCTATATTTACATACTATATATTTTAGTTTATGCATTGTTTTATCTTGACATTGATCATTATTATTCATCGCTCATATTTTTCTAACTATTGTAAAATTGGTTTACAAATTTGGTTACTCAAACATTAGTCATGTAAACATAAAGAATGCATAAAAAACTTAAAAATCTAGGCCAAACTATTCCAATAAGGTTTGTAAATGATAATGAAGAATAGTTAAATGAAATTAAATACCAATTACCTTCCCAAGTGATTCCACCATCTAAGAGTGACTCCAAGCATGTTTTTTCCCCTTGATCTAGTGTTCTTGTATTTGTCAAAAATGGATGCCAAACTCCTCCATCATCTCAAGATCATTATGCATAACTTAGGCTCAATATAATAAATCTAATATATGTTTATCAAATGAAGGTTTCAAATAAAACACAATGATCAACACAAAGAAAGGTTGTGGAGATAATCCTACATTATAGGTTTATAATATTTTAGCTTAAAAATGAGGGTGAGATGCCTTCTATTTATTGATTTTCCAAAAGGACTAAGATCAACCATGACCATCCATCTCAATATTGAGATATGTATCCATAAAATAATATAATATTTTAATTTAAATATATAAATATCCTCATAATTATTTGGAGGGAAAAGCATTCATAAGGTATGGGTGTCTATAATCTTAATATTTGTTGCATTTATGGCTTGAATATGCCACCCCATAGATCATGTCACTAGGTGATGAAGATATTGAGAATTAATTTCCAATAATTAAATAATAAATAACATCCATGGAAAATCCACTTAAGCTCTTGATTTGAATTAATTATCTTAAACAAGATTAATCAATTTTAGCGGAATTCTTTGGAAATTGGTGCTCAGTTAATCAAAATGGTCAAAAAGTCATATTACTAGGTCATAATTTGACTCATAAGAAATTAGAAGGTGATGTTAGATGTGTACATGTTATTATCCCATTTAGGATGTTTCTAACACAAAATAATGAAGTCACATGATGTGTACTAATGAATTAGAAGAAAAGAGTGATGCAAAGCCTAAAAAGGTGAAATCATCATTTTGACTCAAAATAAATTGATCAAAATTAGGATCACATAAAATGCATTGTCCCATTTAGGGATACATTAGAATAAATTGGAACTTATATATGATAAGCTCAAACTATTTAGCATGTTTTTAGTGATTTTGACCTAAATTATGTATTTTAATGCAATTTGAGTAAGATTAACAATTTCAACACAAATAGTGTTAGGAATTGGATGTTTACATTTTTCCCCTATTTGAGAAGGTGTAGCAAGACATTCAGGAAAATAAACATCTTTTCAAATAAAAGAGTTGTCAATAATAAAATGGAAATGACCCATGATTCCCCCTCTAGAGACATACTAGGATGAAAGAGAAGGATGAACTCTTGAAAAAAGAGGGAAAGTGAGATCTTAACCCATAGAATAGATCACATCTAGATAAGTTAATGCTTGCATATGTGGTTACCATTAATGATCAAAATATAATTAGAGGTATAATGGGACCCCAGACAAGGGGAATGGGAATTATTTAATCCAAACATATAAGTGACACACCTTAAATGCACCTAATTTAAGAGTGCAAGTTGTGCACTTATAGCATTGATCAATCCTAAGACAAGTTCCATACTAAAACATTTCCATCATGGGAAAAAGTTTGGAGATATTGGAATTATAATAATATGAGAATTGTGGTCTCCAAAGACATGATAATAATAAGTGCCCCAGTAGAGTAGATTTGATTGTGATAAGACAGTTGTGCCCCAGCAGGGCTAAATTTGATCAATGATAAATAATAAATAATGGTATTACCCCCATAGGGATAATTTATATTTATGACTTGGTTTAAATGTTATGCCCCATCATGGGTAAATTGGAAGTTAATTAGCTCAAGTATATAGCCTAAAACATAGATTAAAGATGAACAAGCACAAACATAGATGTGATAGTACTATGGCTTAGAAAGCCATAAAGAACCAGGTATACAAGGAAAAAAGGGATGAAAAAAAATAAAATATAAGTGAATTTGGATGAGTTGACCTAAGATACATCTAGTATCTAAGTGTTACCTACATAGTCCAAATGGACCTCAAGCCAATGTAGTTCACCCAAAATTGGGAGAGAATGGAATGAGGGATGATGAAAACTAACCAAGATTTGATTAGATTCATGATGTATATTAAGAGATGTACATCTAAGCATAAATTTGGGTGTTAAACCTATTGAACCTAGTTTATGCATAGAGATCTTGAGATCTATTAATCGAAGTTGTGTTAATGTTAAGTCTTGAATTTAGAGCACAAAGTGCTTGTTATAGAAAAATAAATTAGGCATCATAAGTATGAAGAACTCATAATGGAATTTCATTTTAATTATGTGGATCTATTTCAAATTTGAATACCAATAACTAAGCATAATGGTAAAATAATGACCAAAACTTGAGTTATAGCTACTTACATTTAAACAAAAAAACAAAGACAAAGACAAAGAGAAACATAAATGAATCTAACTTAAATCAAGATATGAACAATCAAGATTCAACTAGGAAAAAGAATTTTTAAAAACAAACAATAACAACTTAACAACATGAGATCAAGATATAAAGAATCAAGATCCATGTGGACCATCAAGATGTTCTTGAAAATAAAGGAGCAAAATCGAATAGGGAAACACAAGACTAAGGCGAGACAAGTAGTAATAAAAGGAGAAAATAAGAAGAAATAAATGAAGATACAAGAAACCATAGAAAAATGCCAAGAAAAAATAATAAAACACCAATAAAACTTAAATATACACACACAAACAAAAACCAAGTTAGCATGGTTTTAAAAAAATTGCTCATGTATGTGTATTAGAGGTATTACTTCTCACCACAACATAACAAAAAACAAGGACACAAAATTTTTTCCCTAATTAAAGAGGAATAATGATAGAAGAAATGGATAAGAGAATAAAAGGAAGGGGTTGGCTGAGTTGACTCCAAATGTACAAGACAAGTGAATGTTGCCTACATAGTTCCATGGATGCATGTTCCAACATGAACTTCAAGCCAAATTTAGTTCTCCCAATAAGTGGGATATAAGAAAAAGGTGATTACCAAACATATGATTAATTTTGTAGAAGAAATGAGAAGAAAATAAAATCAATGAGACAAAAGAGAATGGTCTTGAAAAATGGAAAACTAGTGGGACAAGAAATAATGATCTTATAAAATGGCAAGTGCATGGGATAAATTACTAGTAAAATAGCAAGAGTGTGAGGATAAAAATGTACAAAAGTGTAAGATAATGTTTTTTTTTTCTTTTGTGGATCATGTTCTAATGTTTTTGGTATTTTTGGGATAAAATATATACAAAGTGTTAAAGGTAGAATCTCTGAGAGGGGGGTGAATTAGTGAGCCTAAATAATCCAACTTCAATTTCAATCAGTTTCAAGTTCTTAATCAATTACCATAAGCATTCATGAAGCATAGACATCATTCATAGCAATGAGTAAGAAAGATAATAAAAGATCAATCACATAACACATGACATATGTGGGAAACCCTCTTGGGGGAGAAAACACATTGGAACTTGCAATTAGAATATTGTCCTATATTAACAAGATCTAATTTAGACCAATTGTAGCTAATCAAGGAGCTACAATCCCTGTTTAGTGAGACTACAATCCCATAAGGTTCTACAACACCTATCTAGCTAAACTATAACAATAACTAGACTTTTATCAAGTTTCACCTTGTAAAGGAGGCTGCAACCCTATTACATGTTGATCTACCATAAAAACACCTATGAACACATCCACTTATGAACTGATGTATTCAACACCCGATGATGGACCTCTGATTATCGCTCTTCACCTTCACTCATATTCAATCTACAAGAGCACTATTATGCCAATAAAATTATGACCTATAGGTCATACAAATAGTACTTAATATATTTTTATCTTCAAATCATCCACATGTCACTCTACCCCTCCTTTACTCCATAATTCACACACATAGGCCTCTCTCAAATCTCTTCCAAGTCTCACACTCAAGTCAAGAAAGCAACACATTTGGTTTCACTATTTATAGACCAAACATGATAATCACTACCTTGGTCAGCCATTATGCATGAATTAATCATTAATTAATCTCTCACATAAATACATGGCCCAAAAATAATCTTCATAGGTTGGCCATAGAATCTATGGGTCACCCTTAAGGAACTACACCTTTTAATTACACCCTTGTATCCCTTATAGGTCTCATGTGAACCCATTCACTCCTTTAGCGCTTCATCAAACAAAAAAAGAACACATAACCACTACCAAAATCATGGACCCATTCCATATTATCTATAGGTCCCCCTTAAGTGCCAAAAATTAGCATAATACCCTTCTTCTTAATCATAATTTGCTCAGACAACATTCTATGCACATAGTCACTATGAACAAATACATAGTCAACTTTTAAACCTTGATTCATACTTCATATGATTTATCAATCCTTAATAATGCACATAGATCATCCTCATAGAATTTAAAACACTCTAAAATATCTAATTCATCAAGATATATCTAAACAATATCAAAAACAAGCTCTAAACAATCTTCTCGGGTCACTTACAGTCTATGTACAAACACACAGTCAATTTGAACATTAATATCTTTGATTGTACATGCTTTCAGATATTAAAATTAGGTTCATTAGATGAATTATGGATTCCTCTTAATTTTTTATTTTTAAAACATGTATAAATTCATCCTTGATCAAAATATATGGTCCAAAAACCACAGACTGGTTTTTCCCTTTGTTAAATTCAAATATTTAAAAGCAAACGGTCACAATTAAACTTCAAACATCATGCTCACATCTCGTGTCCTCACTGATCAAATAAAACATGAACCATTGATATTATTATATGAATCTTGAGCTTTAACATATATTTCTCCAATTCTAAATGTTAAACCTTGAACATCTTGACCTCATCTCATGCAATCTGGCAATGTTGACTCATCGTGCACTGTCAATCTCTATGGATCAGTCAGGTTTTTACCTTATAGAGCTCATCATTTGATCTTGCATAGAACCCCATGATCATTAAAATTATAACCATATAATTTATTCCTAACTTAGTGAATAAACCCACTCCACTGATGTTGCTCAAACTTAAACTTGTGCAAAAATGACTATGGGAACCTTGCTTATCTGCCTGGAAGGCCAACTTTACACAGTCATATCTTTTACCTTGATCACTTGCATGTTCTAAAATTTGGAACATATTATATCCTCATATATTAAAATATAATCATGTGACAAACCTCTCATATAACTCTCACATATGTGAGATATAATAACATTAAAATTCTCACTCAAATTTTTTTGCCACAGAGCCAACTATGTCAAAAACTTATCTGGAAGGCCAAATTTGAACATGCATATCTTTTGTCTCACTTTGGAACCTAACCTAAAAGTTAGAAAAAATAAACTAGGTATAAAATTTAACAAACCCATATGATCACCTTCTCTTGAGATGTCCACACGTGTGAGATATTCCACCATAAAACTACTTGGCTCTTTCTTGCCTCATGTAAATTTGGCTAATTATGGGAAAACACTATCAAAATGCCTAGGAATCCAAATTTTCCCTTGCATATATTTTGATGTTATTTAGTGCATAATCTAAAACTTATCATAAATAAACTAGGGACTAATTTTATCAAAACCATATGACCAACTCCCCTTGACTCATTCACACGTGGTAATGGTGATGTCATCAAATTGCTTACTCAGATTTTCTACCACTGGACCCAAAGTGTCTAGATGAAAACCATAGATAACCAGATAAATTACACTTAATCACACAAGCACTCAAAGTTTATAAAATTTATTAACGACATTTTTCACATGATCAATACTTCATATTAATCCTTAAACATATCTAATCATGTCAAAATAGAAAATCAACCAAGCATACTAGGACAAGCACATTGCACACTTTGTCATTGTCACATAAAATATAAAGGCACTTCTTCCACTCACTTGGAAACATTCATGACATCACCATGACATCATTTAAAATTCTCTAATAATCTCCCCCTTTTTCATAGATGTCAACAACCATCATATAGTAATATACAACTCGCCTTCCTTCTCTCTTTTCAAGCACTCTCACAACAAGAATTTTCTCCCCCTTTGAAATAATGAAAAAGTGGGAAAATATTATCTTAAGGGCCTAAAAGTACCACCAAAATGAGAGGAACATATTATAAATATGATACAAACTCCCCCTTACCTTGAGCCTACCTTTGCTTGCCTTGATAACTTCATCTTGCTCCATGCCAACACTCTTTTCAACCAAACATTGTAGTAATGAAGAAAGAAAACACAAAATACTAAAACCTGAAGGAAATCACCAAGAAACATCCAAGATGGAATCCCCCTAAGATTTTTTATCCATTTCACATCTTGAGCATCTTCAGATCTTCACACAGCATGAAAAACCACCACACATGCTCACTAGCCTTCTCTCTTAAGCTACCATAAAGACCATCAACATAAATTCATGCTACTAACTAAATAATAAAAATTATCTCAACCAACATGATAAATCTTCATGAAATATGCATACCTTGTTATTTTGGATAAACTAAGCAAAAATCACTCTTCTTCACACTAGGCCTGTCTAGTCTCCTTGTAGCCCTACCTAGAAATTGTAGAGCCCACAAATTTTAGTAGACACATATTAAAGACCTAAAACTTAATATCTAGAGAAACATAATATTCCCCCTCAATCACACCAATTTTAATCACCAAGATCATCCTCTAAAACATACTTCACAAACCTACTAGCTAATTAGTCCTCCATATTGATAAAAACTTGAATAACTTGAGAACCAAAAACCTTAAAATCTTTGTGAAGATTGAATTGACAACACATTTGGCACATTAAACCTATTAATAAGTCTCAAACCTCAATTCACAAGGAAAACCACTTTTCTAGCATAGCTTAAAACCCTAGAATCTCAAAACAAACAAGGTCAACAAACCTCCTTTTGGTCAACGCACACCTATAAAACTTCTTGTACACCTAGAGACACCCATAACACACTTATATACTAAGATTTGAGCCTTTATACCTTTTTGAGTCTTGACTTCCTATAACCCATTTTAGGCCTACTTGTTCTTAAACCAAAAACTAAGAAAATCAAGAGCACTCAAAAATATTCAATTTGCCTTCAACATACCTTTAGACCACAAAAACACTTAGATAAAATCACAAATAAGTGCATAGACCTTTTTTATCACTAAATTCTACTTGACATTTCATCAAACTCATTATGCCATCTAGAAACACCCATTATGACCTTGCACAATAACTCTTTCACAAACCTTTGGAGCAAGCTCATGAACATAAGACCTTCTAAGATCAACATAAGTCCCTATTTATATTGTAAATATGATATTGAGCACACAAACTTGATTCTCCATAATAAAATATGTCTCCTAAGAAGTATAATCAAAGACACCCTACCTCACAATGTCCTAAAATAATCTAAAACTAGGAATTACCTACAACTCCTCATTTTCCTTCTCCTCGGTCATCTAATACTTGTAGTTCTTATTCTTCTTAGGCTTAAGAGAAGAAACATGCTCAACCACTATACCAATCTCCTTTTATTATATAATTTAGTTGATAATACCTAGAGATAACAAAGATTCATGACATACCTTTTCATCTGAAGAATCCACCTTACAGTTTGGAATCTCATCACTAGGCACAAATAATTGATGTTCTTTACATGATACATGTTCAAAAATAACAAGATTTTCACTTGGATCCATACATACCTCAGTACTAGTTTCAACCAACACCTTAGTTTTCTCTTTAATCTTGGTCTCTTCACTCACAACATAAGAAGATAATGAGATCCCTTAGCACTCTTCAAGTTTTGAAGCATTCTCCACCATAGAAAATAGATTATTTGGACCTACAGTCTCATCATGACTCACACTTTTCACCTTTGGCTTCCATGTGTTGACTTGCCTTATTCCTTTCACTCTAGGACAGTCTCATCATAACTCACATTTTTCACCTCTAGCTTCCATGTGTTTACTTTCCTTCTTCCTTTCATTCTAGGAGCCTGATCAAATATATTTAGACTTATAGACCTTTGCTTGCAGAACCTCATAATGTGACCTCTTTATTTACAATTGTAGCACACCATACATTTTGAAATAAATGTATCTTTCCCTAACTTATTTGGATATAAATTTGAAATATGTCCTATGTCATGATAATTAAATCACTTAACTTTGTTCACACCTTTTAACTGATGACCCCCATCATAGTGTCATGAAAACTCATTTCTAATAGGTCTCTTGCATTTTCTAGCCTTATGACCAAATTGATTACATGTGTAGTAGTAACCATTGAATATTGAATACCTCATGGCATTTAGATGCCTAATATGATTTGTCTTCATTCTACCAGCACCTTTAATCCTTGTCTGATGATATCTCTTTAAAGTATGATTATCCTTATTCACAGTAATCTTCATCTTGTCTTGAGTCATTATTGACCAAATTTGAATTTTAGTAAAATTGGGTCAACCCCTACATATTTAAAAAATTTAAAAGGTTCCTATATGTCTAAATGGGTCTCATGTGTATCTAAACAGCCTACCCATCTTTCCTCTAGCCTTGGTCTAAGCCTAGCTTCGTTGTACTTGTCTAGTCAACCAAAGTCAACTCTAGTCAACTCTAGTCAAACCTGATAAAAGGCTAAAATTACCTTTTAAATGTCCTAATATGGTCATTTAAATGTTCTAAGGTGTTCTTAAGTCATAAATTTTCCCTTTGTTATGTTGCATATGCCAAAAGTGCCTTTTTATCAAATTTTTGGCTCATTAAATGACTTGTACAGATTGGTTATGGAAGAAAATTTATCACCAAGAAATTTTTCAATATGTATAAGGTTATAATATGTCATTAATCAATTAGATGGTAGTCAAGAAGTAGTTTCATGCATGAAAATAGGGAAAACTCCTCCAAAATATCCCCTTAATGGCACTTGTATGGACTTGGGAATTCCATCTTCAGTTTAAAAAATGGGAATGTGTCTCTTCAACTCCCTAAGGTCTTTACCATGATTTTTTTACATGTAAAAGGTCAAAAAAATTAGTTTTATATTTTGCTCTTTCTTTCTTGACTTTGCAATCCAAAAAGAGTCAATTTCAAATGCTTGATACAGTCCATACAAATGGAGTTGGGAGGAATGTTCGTAGGGGTTGAGAGGGGCCTTAGTCTACTTCAAATTCATTAAAATAATTTTGAGTTTCATATCTCCTCCTTTATGAACCATTGCTAAGAATCTAGGTAACTTTTTATGCTCTTGCATTCATGAGGGGTCCCTGTTTGAGCTAGATTCTGGGTATTTTGTTTTGGTTTAATGGTTTTGATTGTTTCATATGTTTATTAGGGACTCTCTGTAGGTTTTCCATTATTCTCTTATATTTTTAAGTCTCAAGGATTCAAGAATCCTCTTCTAGGCTTATTCTTGGTTAAAGATCATACTCACTATTATGCACCAAAGAAATACTCACCTATAGGTCCCTTGATGATGTAACCCTTAGGAGTGAGAGTGATTGATATATTTTTAATCCTCTGAGATTACTAGATGGCATATTTACATATGTGATGGAATCATACAAGGTCCATCTACATATATAGTATCCCATTATTCATGTTTAATTCATTGTTGGTGTGTCAATATCCACCTATAGCTAATTCAAAAGAGGTCAAAGAGCTATTCTAAAGCACTTATCAGGTAATAGAGCTTATATTAATAAACCTCATAGTTTTCAAGGGATATTAGTATGTATTTCAGGTTATAAGATGACCAAAACAAGGTGAAGAGTCTTTCTCAAAGTCAAGACTGTGTTTAAGATCATTTTCCTCAAAATGGCAAAGCAGTGTACTGGTACTTTTGTGAAATCCAAATAAAGGTGAGGATATTATATATGAGAAAAATTAGTGTATTCATTTAGTATCCTCAACCATATAAAATTACCTTGAAATGTTTGAGGGAAAGATGAGTAGTGGAAGATGATGTTTGAGGGCCTCAAATATGCTCATAAACACATTGAATTATTTCAACGATGTCTACAGGACTGAACCTAAAAGTGTATTCTTCGCCACTCAAGTTGTAAATGAGACCCTTCCAATGCATGGACATGATTTATAATTGAGCTTACATCTTCCATTGACCCTCTAATGAGGATGGAACACTATTTGACTCCCCAAGCTCATACCCTGTTCATACATAGGGCAAAATCAACACCTACAGTTGAGCATAAGGACAAGGTTGAAATCAAGGTATCTAAGTAGAGTTTTTGACCAATCAAGTTGAAGGTAACTACTGTTTGACCAAACTAAAGTAAAGATTCTATGTATATAACATATGATCTAAATGAACTCGTGGTGACCTACAAGTAGGCTCAAAAGGGGCAAAATATCTTAGTTAACTAAGACAAAGTAGATAGTGAGTTATTTTTGACGTTATAGGGGAATTAATGTGAGTATAAGTGCAAGAGACACTTGGTGATCTCAAGGGGAGTCTAGGAGGATCCTATAATATCAAAACTAAGCCCAACCACTAAAAGTAATCTATAAGTAGGAATTTAAACAAGGTTGTCTCAGCCACAATCATGATTAGATCATGCTCAGTCTTGACTAAGAAAATGAGCTTAAAATAAATAAAAGGGATAAATTATTATCATGTTTCATTAAATAAAGTTTAACATCAAATCTAAACTCATTTAAGGCTAAGAATGACACCTACAAGTAGGTATCTCAGTCATAGGAGGAAGAAACACAGTCATGAGACTAAAGGATGTGAAGTGAGAACATGGGAGTTAAAGTGGGTCTCAAATGGGAAATTTTTTTTCACCATGATCATAATTATTTCATGATTTCCTTATCCTCACAATAGTATATCAATAAAAAAAAAGGGCCTCCAATTTCACAAAATAAAGTCAACATTCAATACCCCTACACAGTCTACCTATGCAAAGTTTGCTTGGGAAATTTGTAGTTTTAGATGGTTGAATCATGAAACCAAAAATAAAAAGTTGGTAAAAAGTATCCTTTTTATTTCAATAAGCTCCTCTAATTATTAATTTGTTAATGAAAATAAGGGACGTGCCCCATATTTTGTCTTAGATAGGGGGCACCTTTTCCCTTACATAAACCCTATTTTCTTGATGAAGGAGATCAAAACATAGACCAAAATAAATGAAAACCTTATAATAAGGTTTGAATATATATATTAAATCCATATCATCATGATAAATCAAGCTATAATTTCAAGGTCAAATAGGGTACTCCATGCAACAAGGTTTACAGGCAAACCTAGTGAGCAAGGAATAAGCCTAGCCCCAAATGAGAGATCACTTTTAGTTTTATCCATTGAAAATAATTATAATGCTTTGGATTATGTTTATGTAGGTAATATTTATGTTTTAATACTTCTTATATGTATTTAAGGTTAATAAATATGTTTTAATTACAAAGTCTGCAAGTAGGCCTAGTAGGCCTAATCTAAGCCTAGTACCTAAAGAGGAGTCCTATCACTGTTAGGGCAAAATGACCACTAAAACTTATTTAAATGTGTTTTTTGGATGTTAATAAAGGTGTTGGAACCATCAGTATGTAGATAAATCCATCAAGAAGTCATTTCTTTAATTAAAGTGCACACAAGCTTATGCAGACTACTAGAAGTACATGAGTGGCCAGATTGAAATACTCAGAACTTCTATGAATATTTTCATGGAAACTAAAGGTATTTAGGGATGTTTTAAAGTCTCCATAATAATCCCTTAGAGGCATTTTTATACAATTTCAATGTGTAACCTTTATGAACAAAGGCTAAGACCTGAAACTACCAAAAAACCCTCACAAACCCTCTCTAAGGACCCAATTGGAAAGAGAAGACAAATGGAGCATCAAAATTTAGTTTAAAGGCTAGTTAAATTATTTTAATATATATAATACTCTCCAATTACCTATTACATGTGATTGAGGTGTACCCTACCTATAAGGATGGTGTATAAAGGTTTTTTTTGATAGATTTATGTGTTTTACAGGTATGGAAAATCTTTAAAGGATGAAATCACTTTTGAGAGAGAGATTAAGAATTTTTATAAGTCTCCATGATCATTAATTGAGTTATAAATTATCTTAATGGTGTTTATTATCTTCTTCATCCTAACTAGTCTAGTGACCAGACAGTGAATGTTTAGTGAAAATGATGAAAACTCTAATTGGGAAGACTTTTAAGGCTTGATTCATGAACTTTATGACATGAAACTCTTGAAAGGTGTCATTCCTCCTTTTTCATGGATTATATTTCATAATTTGAAGAATTTTGTGTGCCAAGTGTGAGAGGTGCATGAGAGAGAGTCATTTATAACTATTAGA
The DNA here is from genome assembly GCA_037957365.1 of Torreya grandis. NCBI lineage: Eukaryota > Viridiplantae > Streptophyta > Pinopsida > Cupressales > Taxaceae > Torreya > Torreya grandis. The sequence goes on from JARHVA010000037.1 coordinate 7,063,534, forward strand.
GATGATGTCTCATGGACATGAAGATATGAATGGTTTTAGACCATCCAATACATGTAGAGGCTTTTTAGTAACCCATGCCCTTTAAATAAATCATTATACCTAACCCTACTTAGTGATGAGGTAGTCTAATGAGGGCAAATCATGAAGACAGTTTCTTCTGTAAGATAAAGAGTATCTATGCCACATTTGGAGGAGTTATACAAGTTTGAGGTACATTTTTCCTTATTTTCCTTATATCACCTATCTCTTTCTTGATTCCATGTTTTTTTAACTCATTCTCCTTGCTTGATAAGTGTCTTAGTGACTCTTGAGCTTCACCTTCTCTTTATTCTCTCATAATTGTTATAATTACTTGCCTTTTTGGTTGTTCTACACATCTCTCCACCTGAGTATGGTGAATCCCTACTTAATTTTTGACTTGAACTAATAAATAATGGTTTTTTACCTCATTCATGATTTCACTAAGTGCATGTTATGGTTGTTAGTCTTGTACAAGTGTATTTTTATTACCTTGACATGTTATCCTTCTTAGTACCTTGTGTAGTTTGAAATCTCTCTTTTACAAGTTAGTAAAAATTGTCTAATGTGGATTATAGGTATAGTGAGTAGCTTATTCATTAGAATTTATAGAAAACCTACTATCTAGGTCCTAGCCTAAGCTCTCTTTAAGACCCCATGCTTGAATCATTGATGTAAAATAGGAGTGTTTAATTAGATGAAGTCTATGTGTGGGATTCTCTTTGGTTCCAATTACATTGTAAGTGGTGTGAATAGACCATCTATTTGGTGTATCACCTCCCCCATATTATATTTTTTTTTAGTTATCTCTCTCCCTTTTCACCCCCCAAAGTTAGTAGTAGGTTCAATCCTAAGTGGTACATCAAAGGAACTAGCCCTAATCTAGAGACTCACCTCAAATTTGGGTCACCCATAGCCCTGAGGTGTTTCCATTGTGCCACTTGAACAAGGAGAGACTTGTCATCTCCTTAAAGGGTGTAAGTTTAAGTGAAAAAAAATTTGGTATGCCTAATGGGATTGAATAGTCCATTCCTTAAGGAGTTTTGGTGTTCTCCTCAAGATATCAACCTTTGGAGTAAATTCTACTAAGTACCAATGGTGACTCCAAGTATAAATATACTGGTCAAGTAGTCCAGGTACTTTATTTGAGGTTTTTTTATTCTATGGTATTCTCATGAATTATACATGGATAATTTTGATGTTGACTTTGTGCTAACACAAGTTGGTGAGACATATCTATCTTTGCTTATCCCATATCAATATGAAAAATTCCTTGGTCAGTCTTATCAGTCTCTATATGAATATAGTCAGCCCTACTATGATTTGCATCATTCTTGTAATCATCCCTCCTAAGCTTATGTTTCACCTAGTTTACCTATTTCCTCTCCAAGTCAATCTATTACAAGTTTCAAGAAGACTCTCATTGGATATAAGGACTATATGCTAGACCTTGATACTATAAATTGTTGTGGTCAGATAATCCCTAGTGATTATGTCAAGAGTGTGAGGGATGCTCTAGATCTAGTCAAGAGAGAATGGATGCCCATTGAGAAAGCTAATTGGCAAGGTATTATAGGTGAAATGCTTGATGTTTATGGCCTGATTTTCCACCTAGAAGAGAGGTTGAAAGCTCACGAACCAGCTCAATCTTGGCAGCTCCAATACACCCCAAATCAGCCTTCAAGTGTGTCAACTTTACCCACTCAAAATGCTAATCCAATCATGCTTCAAAATTCACCAAGTCCTTTCTATATTCCCCCAAGTTTCCATTCTTGGAAGTCCATCCAAGAGAGCAACCAAAGGAAGATGGATATCACTGTTGAAGAGGATTTTGAGAGAAGAAGGTTGATGTTGGAGGCTCATCTTGACAAGGAGATTGAATAGGCAAACCCATATTTGACACAATATATCATGGTAGTAGAAAATCAAGTTTCTAAGTGTGACATTCCCCCACTTATATCTAAGCCTCATGAAGAACTCCCTAAGCTTAGCTTCCCAAGTTGGAAAGAAGTAGTGGAAGCTTGTGTAAAGAAGGATAAATAATGTATAAGTGGAGAAGTTGGAAGTTAAAAGAAAATTTAACTTACTCAATTCCCTCCCACCCTTCCTCAAGAATCATTTTTCCCTTCATCTCAATTTCTTTCTACTTCGTTTCCCAATGAAGATCATATCTCCCCCCAAGACAAGATATTTCAAGAAAGCCTTACCAAAAGAATTGAGGAATTGGAACTCAAAAATAAAAATCTCTCATCTATGCAAGGAAAGCTTGAAGTAAATGAAGTCATTGAAGATAATATGGATCAGTTGATTGAGGAGAAATCAGATTCTAATAGTGAGGAATACATTACTCCTTGGAAGCCTTCTTGGGATAAAAATCTTGGTTTTGAGATGCCTAGTATTGGTACCACTAAGAGGGAGAAGGAGATGGAAGTTTTAGATTGGATTGATGATGAGGAAGAGCTGAATTTTTTTGAAGAAACATCAGATTGTGATGATGGGAAAGAGGACCTTACTTTTAGTGAACAAGAAGTCTTGGAAGAAGTTCTTTTGAATTCCAAAGAAGAAGAAGAAGAAGAGGTTTTTTTTGTTATTCCCTTTAATGATTCTAATCAAAAATAAGATGATGAATTAAGATAGAGATTTGAAGACATTTGTAATGAAATTAAAGGTTTTATGGGGCCTACAATTCCTTTGGAGCTGATTATAAGACATGGTAAGTAAGATGATATGTTTCAAGAAGAAGACATGTGGAACACATGCAAATGTTCAAAGAATATGAACATAGTGAGAAGTCAACACTCCTAAGAACACAAACCTAAGCTATTGAGGAGCAAGTATGTGCTAAGAGATATCATCATCAATAGGCTCTAAACCATGATGGAGTAATCTATGATGACCATGAATATTTTAATGAAGGTTTGAAGATTTATTCTAGAACCACATGTGAAGTTACTCTTACAAACATCAAGAATAAGTTTGAACAAGAAACACTCCTCAAATGCCATGATACAAGACTTTTTGAAGGGTTTTAAGAAGTTGTAATAATATAAAATAACAATGAAGCCTTTCAAGAGGAAAAACACATTCAAGAGGTTTTTCCATTCATGAGAATGCAAATCTACCATGATGAGACAAAAGAGTAGAAGTATGAGGTATATTTCCAGAGTTAAGAAGATTTTATTTACCTCAGAGACTTGTTTGAGATGACTCCATGACAAGACATGCCAAGCTAAGGAGAAAGAAAGGAGCATGAGCCATCTAGAACTACATATGAAAGGAGGCATGCTTGGCACCCTCACTCATCTCATGAAGAAGGAGATTAAAGATAATTTCCTTTTGATCCAAGAAGGGAGGTATGTTTGGTTAAATTTACATAATTAGTTATTTTCTGTTGTGTCTTGTATTCCCTAAGTGCTTAGGAACACAAGTGTGCCTTTACTTTGTGTGTTTCCTTGGTCTTGGTGTGTGTTGTCTTTCCTTTGTGTGTTTTGAGGTCAATAATTTGTCTTGTTAGTCAGATAATGGTCTAATATTGATATTTTAGAGTGCATTTGACTCCCTTTTCCCAATGGATGTGATAAGGCTATTGGTCCTTAACATAAGCAAGCATGTTACCCCTAGGAAGTGCCAAAAGTGTTGACTAAATTTAACTTTTAGTCAAATTGGGTCAACCCCTACATATTAAAAAAAAAATCAAATGTTGATATATGTCTAAAATGGTTTCATTTTTATCTAAACATCTCACCCATCCTTGCTCTAGCCTTGGTCTAAGCCTAGCTTCCTTGTACTTGTCTAGTCAACCAAAGTCAACTCTGGTAACCTTTGGTCATCTCTATTCAAACATGGTAAAATGATAAAATTATCTTTAAAATGTCCTAATATGGTAATTTAAATGTTATAAGGTGCTCCTAAGTCATAAATTTTCCTTTTGTTATGTTTCATATGCTAAAAGTACCTTTTTGTCACATTTTTGGCTCATTAAATGACTTGTACAGATTGGTTATGGAAGAAAAATTATCATAAAGAAATTTTTAAATATTTATAAGGTCATAATATGTCATTAATCAGTTATATGGTAGTCAATAAGTATTTTCATGCATGAAAATAGGGAAAACTCCTCCAAAATAGCTCCTTAATGGCACTTGTACGGACTTGGGAAGTCCATATTTAGATTAAAACATGGGAATGTGTCTCTTCAGATCCATAAGGTATTTACCACACTTGTTTTACATTGAAAATTTTAAAAAATTCAGTTTTAGCTTCTACTCTTTCTTTCTTAACTTTGCAAGCCAAAAAAAGTCAATTTCAAATGCTTGATACGATCCATACAAATGGAGTTGGGAGGAATGTTCTTGGGGGTTGAGAGGGGCCTTAGTATAATTAAAATTCATGTAAATAATTATTATTTTCATGGATCCTCATTTATGAACCATTTCTAGTAATCCAAGTAGCTTTTTATGCTCTTGCATTCATGAGGGGTCCTTGTTTGAGCTAGTTTCTAAATTTTTTTTTTGATTTGATGGATTTGATTGTTTCATATGTTTCTTAGGGCCTCTCCATAGGTTTTACACTATTATATTGTATTTTTAAGTCTCAAGTATTCAAGAAGCCTCTTCTAGGCTTGTTATTGGTTATAGATCATACTCACTATTATGCACCAAAGAAATACTCACCTATAGGTCCCTTGATGATGTCATCCATGGGAGTGAGAATTATTTACATATTTATAATCCTCTAATATTGATATATGGCATATTGACATATGTGAGGGAAGCATACAAGGTCCATCTGCATATATAGTATCCCATTGGTCATGTTCAATTCACTATTGGTGCACCAATATCCACATATACTTGATTTAGTAGGGGTCAAAGAGATATTTTAAAGTAATTGGAAGGTAATGGAGCTTATCTTAAGAATCCTCATAGTTTGGAATGGATCCTAGTATGTATTTGAGGTTATAAGATGACCAAAATAAGGTGAAGAGTCTTTCTCAAAGTCAAGACTATGTTTAAGACCATTTTCCTCAAAATGGCAGAGCAATGCACTAGGCACTTTTGTGAAATCCAAATAAAGGTGAGGATATTAGAGTTGATAAACATTAGTGTATTCATTTATTATCCTCTACCATATAAAATGACCTTGCAAGGTCTGAAGTATAGATGAGTAGTGTAAGATGATGTTTGAGGGTCTAAAATATGCTCATAAACACATTGTTATTTCAATGATGTCTACAAGACTAAACCTAAAAGTGTCTTCTTCTCCACTCAAGTTGTAAATGAGACCTTGTTAATGCATGGACATGATTTATAATGTTCCCAATGAGCTTACATCTTCCAATGACCCTCTAAGGAGGATGGAACACTATTTGACTCCCCAAGATCATACCCTATCCATACATAGGGCAAAATCAACACCTATAATTGAGCATAAAGACAAGGTTGCAAGCAAGGTATCTAAGTAGAGTTTTTGACCAGTCAAGTTGAATTCAAGTACTAGTTGACCACCAAACCTAAATTTAAGATTCTCTATATCTAACACATGATCTAAATGAGCTCATGGTGACCTATAGGTAGGCTCAAAAGGGGGAAAATGTCTCAGTCAACTGAGACAAAGTAGATAGTGAGTTATTTTTTATGTTTTAGTGATGTTCTAGGGGCATTCATGTGAGTATAATTGAAAGAGACACTTGGTGATCTCAAGGGGAGTCTAGGAGGATCCTTTAATATCAAGACTAAGCCCAACCACCAAAAGCAATCTTCAAGCAAGAATTTAAAAAGGTTGTCTCAGCCATAATCATGATTAGATCATGCTTAGTCTTGAATAGGAAAATTATTTTCAGGTCAATACAAGAGATAAATGATTCTCATGTTTCATGAAATATAGTTGAACATCAAAGCTAAACTCATTTAATGCTAAGAATAACACCTACAGGTAGGTGTCTCAGTCATAGGAGGAAGAAACACAGTCATAAGACTAAAGGATGTGAAGTGAGAACTTAGGAGTTAAAGTGGGTCTCAAATGGGAGTTAAAGTTGGAAGGTCAAAAAAAGGGTTTGAATTACAAAGTCTGCAAGTAGGCCTAGTAGGCCTAATCTAGGCCTAGTACCTAGAGAGGAGTCCTATCACTTTTAGGGCTAGATGACCACTAAAACTTGTTAAAATATGTTTTTTGGATGTGAAAATAGGTGTTGAAACCATCAGTATGTAGATAAATCCATTAAGAAGCCATTTCTTGGCTTAAAGTGCACACAAGTTTATGTAGACTCTTAGAAGTACATGAGTGGCTAGATTAAAATACTCAAAACTTCCATGAATATTTGCATCGAGACTCAAGGTATTTAGGGATGTTGGAAAGGATCCCTAAGAATCCTTCAATGGCATTGTGACATAATTTCAATGTGTAGCCTTATGAATAAAGGCTAAGACCTAAAACTACCACAAAACCCTCACAAACCCTCTCTAAGGACTCGATTGGAAAGAGAAGACAAATGGAGCATCCAAATGTAGTGTAAAGGCTATGGAAATTATTTAAATCTAGAGATGACTCTCTAGGGCATTGTTAAATGTGGCTGAGGTGTACCCTACCTATAAGGACGGCGTACAACAAGGTTTTTCTTGATAGATTTGTGTGTTTTGTAGGTATGGAGAAGCTTCAAAGGATTTAATCACTTTTGAGAGAGATATTAGGAATTTTTATAAGTCTCCATGATCATTAATTAAGGTATAAATTCTCTTAAGGGTGTCTATTATCTTCTTAATCTTAGCCAGTCTAGTGAGTAAATAGTGTACACTTAGTGAAAATGATGAAAACTCTAATTGGGAAGCCTTTTAAGGCTTGATTCATGAACCTAATGACATGGAAACTATTAATAGGTGTCATTCCTCCTTGTGCATGGATTAGATTGCATAATTGGAAGCATTTTGTGTGCCAAGTCTGAGAGGTACATGAGAGAGAGTCATTTGTAAATATTAGAGATGATTTCTCATGGACATGAAGATATGAATGGTTTTATACCATTATAATGCATGTAGAAGATTATTATTAACTCTTCCCCTTTATATCAATCATTAAACCTAACCCTACTTAATGATGAGGTAGTCTAATGAGGGAAAATCATGAATATAGTTTCTTATGCAAGCTAAAGAGTATCTATGCCACATTTGGAGGAGTTAGACAAGTTTGAGGGACATTTGTCCTTATTTACCTTATAGGACCTATATCATTCTTTATTCCATGTTGTTTTAACTCATTCTCTCATAATTTCTATAAATACTCACCTTTTTGGTTGTTGTACACATCTCTCCACCTGAGTATGGTGAAGCCCTACTTAATTTTTGCCTTAAACTAATAAATAATGTTATTTTTACCTCATTATTGATTTCACTACATGCATTTTATGGTTTTTGGTCTTGTGCAAGTGTATTTTTCTTACCTTGACATGTTATCCTTCTTAGTGCCTTATGTTGTTTGAAATCTTTCTTTTGCAAGTCAGCAAAAAGTGTCTAATGTGGATTGCAGGTATAGTGAGTAGCTTATTCATTAGTGTTTTTGGAAGACCTACTATCTAAATCCTCCTAGCCAAATCTCTCTTCAATACCCCATGATTGAAACATTGATGTATAAGAGGAGTGTTTAATTGGATGAAGTGTATGTGTGGGATTCTCTTTGGTTCCAATTACATTGTAAGTGGTGTGAGTAGACCATCTATTTGGTGTATCACCTCCCCTAGATTAGATTTGTTTTTAGTTATCTCTCTCCCTTTTCACCACCCAAAGTTAGTAGTAGGTTCAATCTTAAGTGGTACATCAAGGGAACTCACCCTATTCTAGAGACTCACCTCAAATTTGGGTCACCCATAGCCTTGATGTGTTTCCATTGTGCCACTTTAATGATGAGATACTTGTCATCTCCTCAAAGGGTGCAAGTTTAAGTGATAACAGTCACATTATTTTGTTTTTCTTCATATCCAGGACCAGTTTTATCACTATCATGCTTTTTGACCATTAAAAATATTGTCTAGATCACATTATCTCTTTTCAAATATCATAAATAACTTCATCTTACTAGATTTCTTCTCTAACTTATATTTCAATGACTCATTTTTAATTACATACCTTAAACATTCATCTTCTTTGGTTTTCAGACTTGTAGATAGAATTTCTGATTGACAACTAAGATTCCTAACCATATCTTCATGCTCCTTGGTATCTTCATTCAATCTTGCTTCATACACACTAAATTTCTCCTCATAATATTTGAGTTGAGAATTCATCTTCTTGTTGATCTTCTTCTCAATCTTTAGTTCTTTAAGAGCATTTGTCAATTCAGTCTCATGGTCCATCTCATCTTCATCATCATCTAAATCACTCTAATTAGACTCCTTTTGATGTGAGCAACTTCCTTCCTCAGCCATAAATAGAACTTCATCTTCAATAGGACCATCATCTTCATGATCATATTTTAAGTCATGATCTTCACTCTCATCTAATGAGTTGCAATCTTCTTTAGTGTAGAGACTCTTTTTATTCTTTAAAGACTTTTTTTTATTGTTATAATTTCTGGATCCTTTCTTCCTATTTGTCTTTTTGTCTTCATATTTACCTTCACCATGCTCTTCATCATCATTATTATCATGCTTATGAGGTAACTTATGAGCAAAATGTCCTATCTCTCCATAATTGAAACATTTGAAGGATAGTTTACCCTTATACTTCCTTGAGCCTGTGTTTAATTTCCTAGTAATCAAAGCAACTAGCTCATCCTCATCAATATCAACTATGTCATCATTTTTGGATTTACTACCTTGTATATTATTTTTAGGCTTCATATTTGTCTTTAATGCATCTTCATTTTTGGGTGGTATATCATCATAAAATATCATCTCATATACAGTAAGGGTGCCATGCAATTGATCCATCTTGAACTGAGTAAGATCATGACTCTTTTCTATAGTAGTTACTCTTGGATCAAACTTGAGAGATAGAGACCTTAATACCTTTTTAACTATATTATCCTCTTCAAGGTTCTCTCCAAGACCTTTGATGATGTTCACAATATCATCGACTCTCTGTAGAAAAGATGCCATAAAATCTTCTTCTTTCATCTTGAGACTTTCAAATTGCCTTTTGTGAGTCTATAACTTAGCAAGATTTACCTTTGAATCTCCTTACAAAATGATCTAAATTTTTTTCTATATCTCTTTAATAGATTTATAATCAATTACCTTTGTGTATTCAGTCTTTGAAAGACCACAAGTGATAGCATTCATTACCTTAAAATTGTTCTCAAACAACTTCTTGTCTATAGTACTAGATGAAGGAGTAATAGGAGCAACATAACCATCTAGAACAAATTTCCATACATCAAATAATAGGTACATAAAGTATTTCCTCATCTTTACACTCCAAAAATCATAATTGGATCCATTGAACATCGGTGTTTACTTAGTAGAGAAACCTCCTTGATAACTACCCATATTGTACCTTATATCACCTTCAAGCTATTAAGTCTTTACCAAAAGACTTGCTCTGATACTAATTATTAGAGGCATAATCACTAAGATGAGGGTGAATTAGTGATCCTAAATAATCTAACTTCAATTTCAATCACTTTCAAGTTCTTAATAAATTACCATAAGCATTCATGAAGCATACACATCATTCATAGCAATGAGAAGGAGAGACAATGCAAGATCAATCACATGACATATGTGGGAAACCTTATTGGGGGAGTAAATCCATTATAACTTATAATTTGACTACTATCCTATAATAAAAATATCCAATTTAGACCAACTTTAACTAATCAAGGAACTACAATCCCTATTTAGTGAGACTATAATCCCATAAGGTGTTATAATTCCTATCTAGCTGAACTATAATAATTACCAAAATTTTAGAAAGTTTCACCTTGAAAGGAGGTGACAACCCTCTTATATGTTGATCTACCATAACAAAACCTATGAACACATCCATCTATGAACTAATGTCTTTAACACCTGATGACGGACCTCTGATTATCACTCTTCACCTTCACTCATACTCAATCTATAAGAGCACTATTTTTCCAATAGAGTTATGACCTATTGGTCATAAAAATATTCCTCAATATATTATACTCTTTAACTCATCCATAGGGAACTCTACCCCTCCTTCACTCCATAATTCACACACACAAGCCTCTCTAAAATCTCTCCCAAGTCTCACACTCAAGTCAAGAAACCAACACATTTAGTTTCACTATTTATAGAACAAACATGATAATCACTACCTTGGTTGGCAATTAGGTAGGCCTTAATCCTTAATTTATATCTCACATCAAGACATATCTAAAAAATAATCTTCATAAGTTGGCTATTGCACCTATGGGTCACCCTTAAAGAACTACACCTTTCAATGACGCCCTTGTAGCCCTTATAGGTCTCATGTGAACCCATTCATTCCTTCAGCATTTCATTGAACAAAAAAAGAACACATAACCACTACCAAAATCATATAACCATTCCATATGATCTATATTTCCCCCTTAAGTTCTAACAATCAGCATAGTACCCTTGTACTTAAGCACAATTCGCTCAAATAACATTTTGTGCACACAGTCACTATAAATAAATACATAGTCAACTTATAAACCTTTGTTCATACTACATATGATTGATAAATCATTCATAATTCACACCAATCATCCTCATGTATTCTAAAACACTCCCTAATATCTAATTCATCAAGAGATATTGAAACAATATCGAAAACAACCTTGAACAATCTTCTCGGGTCACTTACAGTCTATGCATGAACACATAGTCAACTTTAAACATTAATATTTTTTATTTTACACACTTTTATATATTTAAATTATTTTCATTAGATTCACTATTTATTTTTTTTCATTTTTTATTTTTACATCATGGGCAAATTCATCCTTGATCAAAAGATATGGTCAAAAAACCATAGACTAGATTTTCTCTTTGTTAAATTCAAATATTTAAAAGCAAATGATCACGGTTAAACCTTGAACATCATGCTTGCATCTCATGTCCTCAATGCTTATATTAAACATGAATTGATTATTTTATTGTATTAATCTCAACCTTTACACATAGTCTACCAATGCCAAATGTTAAACCTTGAACATGTTGACCTCATCTCGTGTAAACTAGCAATGTTAACTCATCATGTACCATCAATCTCTATAGATCAGTCAAGTATTTACCTTATATCTCTGACCATTTTATCTTTCTCAAAACTCCTATGATCATGAAACTTGGAACCATCTCATTTCTTCCTAACTTCTTGGAGTAATGTGCTCTGTTGATGTTGCTCAAACTTTAACTTATGTAAAAATGACTATGGGAACCTTGCTTATATGCCTAGAAGGCCAAATTTTCATAGTCATATCTTTTATCTCACTCAATTGCATGTTCTAAAATTTGGACCATATTATCTCCTCATAAATTAAAATTCAACCATGTGACAAACTTATTTTGGAACCCTCACATGTGTGAGATATAATTGTTGGCCAATTTTGGCCCATATACCAAGCTTTCACCCATATGGATCAAGTTGCTAATGGATGAGTAGAAGGATAGGACTAGAGTTGAAAAACCCCATGGGATGTTAAGAGTGCTTGTAATGACCTAGAAGTTCATAGAATTTATTTGGTTCTTCATTGTGTTCATCTTAACATTTTGGGTTAAGTGGCATAAATTTTGAGTAGGCAATTTATTGACACCATCATTGCCATTTGTGGATGAGTCAAGAAGAATTGGTAATATGAGTCTATTCACATTATCCCAAGAACATATGTACCAAGTTTTAGTTCATCTGATGAAATGCATTAGAAAATATGAAGGCTCAAAGTTGGCCTCTCTGGTAGTTTCACTAATTTTCCATACTTAGCCAATTTATAAAGAATCTCAAATAGAGTCCAATGGGAAGTTTGATAATACTATGTCTCACACATATGGTATTCTCAAGATAAAATGGTCACATGGGTTTTTTCAGCTTAGTCCCTAGTTGTAATTCATTGAGTTTCATGCCATGCATCTAAACATGACAAAATTTATGCATTTTCAAAGTTGGCTCCTCAAACAGAATTCACTAAGTCTCCATGCTTGTCCATTTTTTACCAGACCATCACTAGGATGTCACGTAGGAGAAAATGGACTATCCAACTTATGTATTTAATATCTTCACTCAGAAGACTCACATGACTAGTAGATCATGCACAATTATATTTCTACATGCTAGGATCATCCTTGGAAATTTTCATGCCTACACGAGCTTTTTGGCTCAAGTTATAATCTTCCAAAGAAGGACTTGCAGAGTGGAACATTCATACTAACATAAAATTTAGGCTCTAACAAATAATTTTTTAATTTTAAAAAGGCCACTGGAGCCTAAAATTGATGTTTGTATTCCCATCATTTGACGAGATCACAAATGTATTTGATGGTTGTGTAGATGCTAAATTTAAGATATAACAAAGATAAATATAATGGAGCTTAAATTTTATGGTCAAATGAATGTCAGTGATGGTCATGTGAATTTTATTTGATAGGATCATGGATATCAATTTTAAGCTCATGAGTTATCCATTTGGGTTCAAATAATGGGTCCCAGCAGATCTAATGGTCCTCACTTGATCATACATCTTGATCCAACGATGCAAGATGGGTCAAATACTCAAGGGGCTCAAGAGGTTTACATGTGGCATAATCATGTAAGGTTAGTGATTAATAGTGAATCTTGAGAATGAATACATATTTGAGATGTGGTACAAGTTGGGACAAAGTTAACAAGTCAAGGGGAAGATCGATGGTTGGTGCTTCATCATACAAATCAAAATAAATGGAGCAAGCAAAGGTTAAGGAGTCAATGGAACTGAGTTGGATTTCTAAAGACCAATGGGAAAAGGATTGACCCCAAGACATTTTTTAATGGAGATTGGTGAGCTATTTTTCAACCCCAAGGAAATAAATATAAGGAACCAAGATCAAGTTCAACCTGAGCTATTAGAAATACATGAAACCAAGTTTGATATAGATCTTAGTGGAACTAGAATAAATATTTTAAGAGTAGGCTACTTCATTAAGACTATGTAGGTCTTTTAGACATAATATAGATCAAAGGCTGACAAGTTGGTGGCTAAATGGGGCCAGGCATCGAGTAGAGTATGGATAACTATAAGAAACTAATGACCTTACATTGGTTTTTCATCTATAGATGAACATATAATCCAAGAATGGAGATGGAATAGATATGTGTGTAATGCAAAGGGTCCCATTTGTCAACATGTCTCCATCATCAAAAAAGTAGGTACTTTTCCACTCAAGGCATGGCATGATTATCAATTTCTAGATTCAAGGATTTTATCCTCATAAATAGGTCAAGTGGGCTTAGGGTCCCAAGGTGGTGAGTTGGTACTTGGAGAGGTAGTTAAGGGCAGTGATTCCATTCAAATATACCTTGTCATCATGCCAAACAAACTCTTGTCCTCTAGTGAATCTCTCATCAAATAAGAGGAGCCTATAAATTATGGAAGCAAAGGAAGTTAAGCTTCTTGATAAGGATCAAATCTGATTAGAGGAAGGCATGCATGCAAAAGGAAAAAATGAGTTTTTACCAAATTTCTTAATGACTGGGACCCTTTCCCCATTCTCCAAGGCATTGTTCCCATCTCCCTTTCTCTCTTTCTGCTATATATAGAGGCTTTTAAGCCAAAAAAATATCCTCTCAGTATTTTCTCTACTCCCTCTCATGGGCATGACTAAACTCTACTAAGATGGATCTTCTAACCTCTTGAGATGAATACAAGACTACTTTTAGATTTCATTATTTCGGTATAGTGTGTACATGTCAAATTTGCATATGTGGTAGAAGTATCTCCCTTTTAAAGTCATGATTTCACCTAGTTACTAGTTCATCTAGTTATGCAAGTCATGTTTAGTGTTCAACATTTTTTGATTGAAGTCTTCATGTGGATACTATGACTGGTTAGTGTCTTTTTTTAGACCTCTCCTTCATTTCCCTTAGCTTTTGGTCATTTAGTGAACCTCTGCATGAAATATTGATGTATGATAGATGTTTGGAATCCTAGATTTAGCATTGTGCTTATTTTATTAGTGTTTTAAGAGTCAAGTAGAGTAGATCAACCACAATTTAAGTACATCATTATCTTTAGATTAGGTTTTCCCTTTCATTATATCTCTCTCTCCCTTTTCCCTAATTATTAGTAGGTTTTAGTAGTGGAAAGGAGCTAAAATGATACATCAGAGGAACTAACCTCATTAAAAATCCTATATGTCTGACCCCATTAAGGATACCCATAGCCTAATGTCAGTCTCATGTTGAGTGATATTTTGAAGTAAGACCTGAACACTTCTAATTCTAGCTACAGTGTAATCTAGACCACCAACAATTTTGGAATGCCTGTTGGGAATAGGTTCAAAAGAGTGGAAAGATCTTGGTGTATATTTCCTCTAATAATATTCTAGAAGAAAGCAAATTAACACCAATGGTGACTCCAAATCAAAGCTTCTGGTTATGAGTAAATTAGGTATGTCTCATTGAAAATTTTAGTCAGTTCTTACATCTCATTTGACATATGAGGTCAATATAAATAGGTATGGTGAATATTCCTATTATCCACCTCCTTATCAAAAACTCCAATATGACCCTCATAATCCATATGAGCATAATCATCACTACCAAGATTTTTGTCAAAGTTATGAGTACCCTTGGTAAGTTTCTCATGATCCTTATTATCAAGTAAGAGCTCTTACCCTCCTCATGATCCTCACCAGCAACATGAGGACCTATTTCAATCATATACGTAAGAATATTACCCTAATCCTCCATATTAATAGCAATCCCATCATAACACTTCTCTTCATCAACCCTATCATGAGCCATATATACCAACACTTAAGCAAAATTTAATAAGCCTTGACAAGCATGCAAAATTGTGCTCATAGAAATGTTATGGCCAAGATGTCCATACTCTCCTGATTCATCATGTGAGAGAATAATTGTAGTGAATAAAATAATAATGGACACCTATTAATAGATCAAATTGGAACAATCTCATAGGTGAGATGATGGATGTAGGTGGTTACATTAAAAGCATTGAGGACAAGCTAAAAGGCCTTGAGGAATAGTAGGTCCAACCTCACCAATCTTATGTGCCTTCATATACACCACCTCAGCCTTCTTATGTTCTACCCATTCCTCACTAAGAGACCATTCTAAGTAACCCTTTGAATGTTCCAAGTTTCTCATATGTTTCTCAGACCTTTCCTTCTTGGAAATCTATCTGAGAGAGTTGTTAAAGAAAGAAGGAGATTATTTTGGAATAGCCTGTTGTTAGGGTCTAAGACTCTATCCTTCCTCAAGAACCCCTTATGAAGTCTTTCAAGGTTCCAAGATGGAACCAAGTGGTGTCGTCATGGGGTAGGTAAAGTGAGGCAAATCTAGATTTGAGGACCCAAGTTAAAGAGGGATCTGAACCTATGCAAACCTCTCTCATCCCTCCTTAGGAGTCTTTTTGTGTTCCCTATCTTCATGAAGTCACTAACCACCTTAAATATAAGTTATTTCAAGAGAATACATCAAATCAAATCATAGAGTTAAAGCTAAAGATATAAGGAAAGAGGAGGAGAACCAAAATCAGAAAGCTGAAGGGGAACCTCTATCTTTTCCATCTTAGAACCAAATCATGCTTTCAAGCAAATCCAAGGTCACTCAAACCCTTCCCTCCCCTCTTAAATAATATAGGTCATTTCCATCTTGTAAATCCATTCAAATTATTAGTATAAGAAGAAGTAAGTGGTGATTATTGAAGTCAAACAAGAGACCATGAAGCCTCCACTCCTTTCCCCTCAAAATCCCAGATCTTTTCCTTCATGGAGAGCCATTCAAGAGGCAAAAAAATAGGAATAAGAGGTGAAGGTGATCGAATAAAATCAACTTTAAGAGAAAAATTAGGTACCTATGGTAACTTCTTTGGACCTTTCTCATATTTTTGAGTACTTTCAAGGATCTATTATGCCACTCTTTGAGAAAGAGCCTCTCCTCTATGAGGCAAACCAAGAAGATGTAGCTAAAGAAGTAGGAAATGAAGTGACTTGAGTGACCAAGAAGAAGAAATAATGATTGGGACACCTCTTGGCAAGGATAAACATGCTTTGATTTTCCATGATGATGAAAATATGGAACAAGTGTAAGAGAAAGTTGAGGTAGAGGTTGAGATATAAGTAAAAGAACAAGTACATGAGGAACAAGTTGCTAATTTAAAAGATAAATATGTCCTAGTTGTACAAGTTGATGATGTTTTCCATGAGTTCCTAGCTAACACAAAATTTGCCATGTATCATGAAGGATAAGAGCTTACAGGTGAAGAACAAGCTAAAATTTAGATCATGCTCAGTCATCAACTTGATAATGAAAATGAAGTAGTGTTTATTGACCAATCTAAGATGTCAAAAGAAGACTTATAACCTCATTTTTGTGGTCAATAAACTAATATGCTTGCTTCTGACATTAAGTTTGAAAAGGCTCCAATTGAACTGTAGCTTCATGAGAACAAATCTTTTGATTTTTTTGATATCTTTCATTCAAGTTTTTCTTTACTTGAATGTGGTCCATTATAGGATAAGAGGAGTGTTATCATCAAGCAATAATTAGTTGTTCTCTTATGAGATGACATGATTAAACTTTTCAAACATGGTTATCAACTTTTTCCTCCAACTTCAGACATCTCTCTACTCTTAGAATCTAATAATGAGATAAAATCACCTCAATAAGTCACAATATTAGGTCTATATCCCTTAGAGGTCAACCTTACAAATATGTTAAAGGAGACACATCAAGATGGTCTATATGTTCATGATCAGTAGTTCAGGAATGAGGAAGAACTGAAGTTGTTCCTATAAAGTCAAAAAATTTAGGAGTACGATTAGGTCTTAAACTCATGTCTATAATTAATGCACCTAAAATTAGAAGTAGAGGAACCAATTACTTCCCCAAGAATACATTAACATCTAATTTCTCATAGCTATAGAAGAGAGTTGTCAAGAAAAGGTAAGTAGGTTTTAAAGTTCTAAGGTGCACAAAATAATTTGCCAATTGACCCAGGTGGAAAATACTTATAGATTATATCCATGTACATATTATAATATTTTTAATTTTTCATGTATTCCTCTAAGTGAAATTTATATCACCTTTGTTTATTTTCCCCACTTTTTTCTAGGTTAGTTTCCCTTTTAATAAGTGCCTTGGGCACTCTATTTTATTTTGTTATTTTTGGTATTTATGTTTATTTCAAAGAGAGGTTAGAGAAATATTGGTATCCAATTTCAAATCTAGGTCAATAGTTGGATCCAAGTAGAGACTCCATTCCCAATGGACTGGACTAGGCACATGGTCTGGGTTATTTTGCATAGACAGGCATGTAACCCCTGTGAGTCACCAAAGATGTTGGCCAATTTTGGCCCACTTACCAAGCTTGTACCCATATAGATTAGGATGATAATGGATGAGTATAAATATAGGACTATAGTTTAAAATACCCCATGGGATTTCAAGAGTACTTAGAGTAACCTAGAAGTGCATAGCATTCATCTGGCTCTTCATTGTGTACATCTTGACATTTTGGGTTAAGTGGTAGAAATTTTGAGTAGGCAATTTACTGATGCCATCATTACCATGTATGGATGCATCAAGAATAATTGGTCATATGTTTATATTCAAATTATTCCCAATAACATATGCACCAAGTTTTAATTCATCCAATGAAATGTATCAAAAAATATGAAGGCTCAAAGTTGGCATCTCAAGCAGTTTTGCTAAGTTTCCATACCCAATTTTTAAAAAATCTCAAATAGAGTCAAGTGGTTAGTTTGATAATGTTATATCTTGTATGTATGATGGTCTCAAGAGAAAAAAAACACATGGGTTTGTTCATCTTAATCCCTAGTTTTCACATTCTAAGTTTCAAGCCATGCATCTAAACATGACAAAAGTTATGCATGTTTAAAATTGTATCCTTAGATAGAATTCACTAAGTTTCCATACTTAACTTTTTTTCCCAGATTGTCACCAGGATGTCACATAGGATAAAATGTACCATCCAACTTGTGCATTTAATATTTTCACTTAGAAGCCTCACATAACTAGTGGATCATGTGAAATTATAGCTCTGCATGCCATAATCATCCTCAAAAAAATTCATGCCTATGTGAGCTTTTTGGATTGAGTTATAATCTTCTAAAGGTGGACTTGCATAGTGGAACATTCATGCTAACATAAAATTTAGGCTTCGATAAAAAACCATTTAATTAAAAAAGTCTAATGGAGATTAAAATTAACATCTATATGCCTATCATTTAATGGGCTTGTGAACATATTTAATGGTTGTGTAGACATCAAATTTAAGATATATCAAAGAAAAATCCAATGGAGCTTAAATTTTATAGTCATGCAAATGGAAATTATAGTTGCATGAACATCATTTGATAGGAGCATGAACATCAATTTTAAGCTCATGAGTTAGTTGTTTAGGTTCAAAAAAAGGGTCCCAATAGATATAATGGTCCTCACTCAATCATATATATTAATCCAATGGTACAAGATGGATCAAATACTCAAGGGGATCGATAGGTTGACACATGGTGTAAGTACATGAGGCTAATAAATAATAGTGAATCCTGAGAATAAATACATTTTGACATGTAGCACAAACTAGGATAGAGTTAACAAGTCAAGGGGAAGATTAATGGATGGTACTTTATCATACAGATTGAAATCAATGAAGTGAGCAAAGTTCAAGGAGCCAATGGAGCTGAGTTGGATTACTTATAACCAATAGGAAAAGGATCAAACCTAGGACATTTTTGATGGAGATTGGTGAGCTAATTTTTGACCTCAAGTAAACAAATATAGGGAACCAAGATTGAGTTCAACTCAAAATGGTGGAAATACATAAAATTGAGTTTGATACATATCTTGGTTGAACTAGAACAAATATTTTGAGACCAAGCTCCACCATTAAGGCTTTGTAGGTCTTTTAGACCTAATACAGATCAAAAGTTGATAATTTGGTGGCTAAATGGGACTCAGCATCGAGTAGAATATGGACAATTATATAAAAACCAATGGCCTTACATTGGTTTTCCATCTATATATGAACTTATAATCTAAGCATGGAGATGAAAAAAATATGTGTGTAATGCAAAGGTTCCCATATGTCAACATGGTTCTATCATCAACAAATTAGGTACTTCACTACTCAAGGCATGGCATGATTTTTAATTTCTATACTCGAGGATTTGATCCTCATGAATAGGTCAAGTGGGATTAGGGTCCCAACGTGGTGAGTTGGTACTTAGAGAGGTAGTTAAGGGCATTGATTCTATTCAAATAGACCTTGTCATCATGCCAAAAAAACTCTTATCCTCTAGTTAATATCTAAGCAAATGAGAGGATCCCACATATTATGAAAGCAAAGGAAGTTAAGCTTGTTGATAAGGATCAAATTTGATTAGAGGAAAGCATGCGTGTAAAAGGAAAAAATGAACTACCGCCACATTTATTGATGAGTGATACCCTTTCTCCATTCCCTAAGGTATTGTTCCCATCTCTCTTTCTCTCTTTCTGCTATATATAGAGGCTTTTGAGCCAAAAAATGGATCCTCTCAGTATTTTCTCTACTCCCTCTCTTGGGCATGACTAAAATATGCAAATATTAAGCTTGTAACTTATTGAGATGAATACAAGACTACTTTTAGATTTCATTGTTCTGGTATAGTGTGTACATGTCAATTTTGCATATGTGGTATAAGTCTCTCACTTGTCAATTAATGATCCCACCTAGTTATTAGTTCATCTGGTTATGTAGGTCATGTTTAGTGTTCTACATCTTTTGATTGAAGCTCACATGTGGATATTGTGACTAGTTAGTGTATTTCTTTAGACCTCTCTTTCATTTCCCTCAACTTTTGGTCATTTGGTGAACCTCTACATGAAATACTGATGTATGATAGATGTTTGAAGTCCTATATTTAGCCTTTTACTTGTTCCATTAGTGTTTTAAGATTCAATTAGAGTGGATCAATCATATTTAGATGCATCACCATCTTTAGATTAGGTTTTACCTTTCATGTTATCCCACTCTCCCTTTTTTCTAGTCATTAGTAGGTAATTTAGTAATGGGGATGAGATAAAATTATAAATCAGAGGAGCTAGCCTCACTAAAAATCCTAGAGGTGTAAACCCATTAAAAGATACCCATAGCCTGGGTTCAATCCCATGTTGAGCTAGATTTGGAAGTAAGACCTAAACACTTTTGCTTCTAGTTATGGTGAAATCTAGACCTCTAATAATAATGACATTTAAATGCTCACTTATATTTTTCTACCACAGAGCCAACTATGTCAAAAAATTATCTAGAAAGCTAACTTTAAACATGCATATCTTTTGTTGTGCTTCGGTGCTTGACCTAAAAGTTATCACAAATCAACTAGTTACAAAGCTAAACAAACCCATATGATCACCTTCTCCTAAAATATCCACACATGTGATAATGCCACCATAAAAATACTTACTTGACTCTTTCTTTCCATGTATAAATTTGGTTAAGTATGGGAAAACACTATCAAAATGCTTGGGATTCTAACTTTGCCCTTGCATATCTTTTGATTCACTTTAGCACATGATCTAAAATTTAGCACAAATACACTACGGACTAATGTGATCACAACCATATGACCAACTCCCCTTGACTCATTCACATATGGTATTGGGACCCATATCCATCTAAGTATAGGATCTATGAAAACATAGTAGATGTTTGGTCACAAGGCAATCACTTATAATGATTTTTATTTTGTCTTCTAGTGGTGCCAACTAGTATGTGACTAACTAACTCCTTTTTGGCTCAATCATCATTAAAAAGTGAGTGCATGGGATAATGATGGCTCATTACAAGTAGAATAGTGGAGATGATGAAATGAGTACCTCTAACACCAAATAAATAATTAGTGTGATCCTTTCTCCATGGCACAAAGATGCCCCAAAGCACTATAAAAGCAAGTAGAGTCTTGTTAGCAAAGAAAAAGAAGATTGGAGTAGTGAAGCCCTGGTAGATTGGTTCCAGACACTTTATTCACTATTAGAGCTTAGAGTTAGTTCAAGATGCCTTTATTGATCCCCATTGTAATGCCTAAGCTCACTTATGAGCCTCTAGGCCTTTATTAGCTCAAGATAAGTAGTTGCTCAATTCCTAGTTATAAATGAATGTATTATTGTTGAACTTTGTTAATGATAAAGCTTTATGAAATATTTAATGGATTAAATGCTTGAGTCTATAGAATGTGTGTTGAGATCTTGTGAGTTTCTAACCTAACTCATATATGGTGTGCCTATATCTAATGAGGACCCCCATGCTTGATATAGGAAATGCTTTTGGGTAAGACCCTGTGCCTCGTAATGATACTTGTGACTAAGTGAAAACCTATTCATAAGTCCCTTAAATAGTTACCCAATTACCCCTCAAGCACTTGAATTCCATTAAGATAAGGTTAATAAAGGCTTTCACCCGTAACTACATAATTTTTGTAGCACTAACCAAACCCCCTAAAAGATAAAGTTATACCATGGCACAACTATCCCAACACAAGCCATGGTCCCTTCTCCATTATGCTTTAGGTGAGAACATAAGGATTTCAACTTCTGTGAAGTGATGCCAGCCTAGTCAAGTGTCAAATGTTGAGCACCATAATATTAGTCAAGGCCTACACCCCATTAGAACAAATCTAATCTAACCTAAATAACTAGACAAGTGCCTGATTAGGCCCATGACTGAAACACCTACTTTTCTACAAAATTTAGGTTCCATTGCTGAGATAGTTGAATTTTTTTAATGCAATGGTGCACTATAATAATGCTCCAACTCTCCCTCAATAATATTGATCATTGTATGGAATGAGTGGAAGATAGATTTGCACTGAGACATCTAACTTGTAGAGGATATAACCCAAGGAAGCTGGTCTAGAACCACTTGTATGATGCCCTATACAAGGTTTTGTTTTTTGAACTACCAAAGCAAGGGTATCAATGGTTGGCTACATATGCAACACACCAAACTCAAAGTTATGGATAACACCTCGAGTAGATGAAAGAATTCTTAGAGAGGCATGATAACTTAGACGCCACTTGGACTAAAATTTTTGAGAGGATGCATCAGATGCACCTACCCCCTTTGAAAATATGGCATGAGATCATATGCTAGATTCCCCATAAGAAGATAGAATTTTTATAACTAACCCCATTGTCAACTTAGAATTTGATCATTTTACAAACTTGGACTAGAATTTTGTGATTGAAAAAGTTATTCCTTATGAGGAGGTAAGTGAGGATACCCTAGATTGCAAGGAATTATCTCAATTAGATAGAGCATAAGTGAAATTACCCCAGTCTAACCAATATTAGGTACACATCCTGGGCAATAGCTTAGAGGAAGTGGCCCCATGCCACTTGTCAGTAGTATAGTGCCATCATCTTCTATGGTTCCAGTATTAACCATGGGACTAGCACTTGGCCTAGTATTTAGAGGCCTTAGAGGACCATCACCAAGATAAATACCAATAGGAAAAGCACCTCAGACACCAACTACTCCCTAGCCCTAGATTTACTATGAGATGGACATGCACCTGCCTGAGTATCAAGGCATGGATAATGTCATAGATCATATGCTCAAGTGTGAATTACAATGGTGCACTCAAGGAGTAACCCAATCTGAGCACAAGGTAACCCATTTTTCAATAACCTTACTTGATTATGCCCATAATTTGTATAGGAAATTTGATCTTAACCAAGCTATGGTTGATTATGACACCCTAATAGAAGCCTTCTTGAAGGAGTTTGGTATACCTAAGTTTGAGCAGCAGATCATCACCACACTCAAAGAGATCAACTAGAGATTATCAAAAAGCACATGTGTATACAATGATAGATTCAAGACTCTCCTTTCCAAGATCCCTTGTAATATTCATCCCTCATATTATGTGTAATGGTTCATTATAGGATTACTAGTATCTTTTAGAAGAGAAATATCCATGAAAACATTCACAGACCCTCAAGAAACATTTAAAGTTGTGATCAGATTTGAGGTGGTTGGGAGTAGTAATATAGGAATTATCCCTTTCATGAAAACATAAATTGCATTTATGGCCTCCCAACTATAAAATAAAAATTTTAGTTTGTCAGAAGATGCTCGAAGTGGGTTATGGTGCACTGATTGTGAGATGGAGGTCTATAATAGAAACAATTACCCTCAAAAGAATGTGCACACACTTCTCCTCAATTATGAAGTTTGTCTTGAGGTGAATGATGTTCACAATTTCCCTTTATTACAACATGCCAATCAAGTTAGCACAATAATCTATTGATATTTATGTGATGTCTATACCCATAACATGATTGATTCTCATGTAATTAATGAGATACGTGAGAACATGGGAAGAGATGCATGGAAAGTAATAACAATAGTAAAAGGACAAGGAGCCCAAGTAAATGAGGGTTATGTCCAGTATAATGCAAGCTACGGGATGTAGAGAGGTGGTGGATGTGGTGTGGGAATATTCCCACTATGATCATGTTATAAATGCAGCTCAATCAAGCACTATCAATGTGACTGCCCTAGACATCCAATGTGTGGGTATTGTTGAGGAACACACAAGGTTGAGGAATGCCCTAACTTATACAAAACTTTGACCCAAGGTAGGTTGGGTATCGATAAGGGTGTAGTAATGATCAAGCATGAGTCTAAAGAGGCAAAATAATCTCTAAAGGTGAAACCAACATGCACATAGTCAATCAAAGTGAAGGTAACTACTTAGAGTGGGCTTACCACTTAATTGCCAATTTTGATAATACCATAGTTATACCTAAAATATAGGATGTTATGTTACACTAAGTGCATTACATAGTCAAAACGCATATCTAGACCTTATCTATACCCTACATGCCAAAAAGATGTATGACATCAAGCCATGAGTGTGATCTAGAACCTATAAGGATTGCTTTAACTGGCATGAGACCTAGAGGCATAGGTTTTTGCCTCTCATAAAAACTAGGATGGTGAGGAGGCTAAAGTTCAAAAGTTGATGGATATCCTATGCCTCCTATAAATATAAAAGATGTTATCCCTACTAAATATCTTACTTCTAGAACATTCAAGATAGCAGCTAGTTAAAGTTACCATGCCATGCATGGAAAGGGCATGATAGGTCAGGGATACACAGAATATAGAGTATGACCAAGAACTCCTGGTGAATGACACCATTGATGGATGGCTCATCTATGAGTTTCTTTTCAACATAGGTATTGAGGTCAATATCTTGACCAAAAATGCATTGGAAAAAATGGGTAGGTTAGCCTTGAGGCCTTCTCCCCATGTACTTTCATGGCCAACAAGACATAGGTACAGATGATCAAAATTATGAAGGGCACCATTTTAGATATTATGGGTACCAAATTCCATATTGAATTCAAGGTAATCATGTTGGTTGAACTAGATAATTATCCATTAATTCTAGGAAGGCCATGGTGCTACATTAATAATACATATATGTGCTTCAAGAAGTGATATATGACCTTCAAAATTAGCAAGGAAAGGGTAGTGATTCCCCTTTAAAGTGACCAAGGACCCCCCTATATGGAGATCATTTATCTAGAGGATGAGATCAACCATATATATAACATCATGGTATAAGGCACCAAGAATCTCAACCCTTCTGATCAAGGATTGCTCTCTTTGGAGGATGGGTAGTCAACCTTGGATACCACTGATGTCACTTGTGATTGATTGGTTGAAGAGGCTTATGAGTCCACTAATCATATATTTCACTTGGTGCATATAAAGGCATCAAATCTTGTGAGGACTGGCTAGGTCCAAATTTATCACACTCTAAAATGATGGGTCCCATGCCATGAGTGGAAAGGAAAGAGGGTACTTCACCTAAGTAAGGGAAAGCTTGTAGTGCTCCCAAAATTTAAAAGGAGAAATGCAATGGAAAGGTATGTCCATGATCTTGAATTGTGCATCCTCAAATAAATAAACAAAATAGATGCACTAGTGTATACTCTTAGAATCACTATCATGCATTGGTGGGCAGTGCAAAAATCTAACTTGTCAACCTACCTAGAGGTAAAAGTGGCCATTTAAACAAGATTCAAGAGGAGTAATGAGAACTTGGACATATTGGCATACTTTGGTGACTCTGATCTCATGGTTCATGTGCACCTATACAAATATACATGGGTTAACTATGGCATGACTACCCCAAAGAACTTATAAGTGCATGCCTTTTATATGACTCTAAAGACATGGGCGCAAGCATGGTATATGGTCAATGAGACATGCTGAGAGATAACCAATTAGGATGCCCTTAAAGAGAATTTTTTTCACACTTTCTCTTTTTCCTCATAAAAATTGGAATTGGTCAAGCCCCTATAAGTAATTCAGAGGGTAGTGTTCAAGGACATCACCATCCTCAAGGAGTGCTTAAAAGACATGTTTGAATAAAAAGGGCTAACATTATTGACATTATTTAAGGAACAAACTCTTAATAATGACTCAAGCAAAGAATATGATGAAACTTGTATAGAGTGCTACTAAAAAATGTTGACTTCCAAAAGAAAGCTCATATGCCAAGTAGATGATAACACTCCTAGCAAAAAATACCCCACTCATCTTCACATAAAGGCAACTAAGGAAACTTGACAAGTTGAAGACTCACACCAAGAGAGGAATAAACCATATTGTGTACCACTAAAGACTATCAAAGTGGACATTAGTGTATAAGGAGAGCCAAAGATGGCTACTCTAGGTGCCTATTGGTCTGATGCAAAGCTAGTATGCATTACAGACCTTCTAAAGGAGTTCTAAGATTTATTCCATAGGACTTATCAGGATATGAAGGGAACCCACCCATGCCTTGACAATATGAGCATAAATCTAATTTATTGTGCATGACTAGTCAAAAATCACCCCTACAGGATGAATCCCAACCTCCATGCTAAAGTCAAAATAGAGATGTAATGTTAGATATAGGGGTCATTTACCCTATGTAGGAGTTTGAATGGGTGAAACTGATGGTTATAAGCATCAAGAAGGATGGGTGTATTCACATTTGCATCGATTATATAATGTTGAACATCACTTACATTAATGAACCCTTCCCAACTCTATTCATCGATGAAGTTCAAGAAGGCATCACAGGTTCTGAGATCTACACCTTCACTCATGGGTTCTCTGGATACTGCCAAATCTAGATTAAGGAGGACAAGCCAAAAATAACCATTATAACTAAATGGGGATCTTTTTCTTATAATTTGATGTCTTTTGGACTCAATAATGTACCATCCATATTCTCTAGAGTAGTGATCACCACATTCAAAGACTTTATCTATAAGCTCCATTAGGTTTACGTAGATGACTTGACAGTGTATGGCCTCATCAAAGACCATTATGACAACATGCACCTAATGTTTGAAAGGTGTAGGAAGCTTAAAATATCCTTGAACCTAAATAATTGAGTCTCCTCAACAACATTGATAACCCTACTAAAGCACAACATCTTAAGGATGGTTTATTCATTGATCCAGTAAAGATTGCAATCATCATTCATCTCCAGACTCCTTCCACATAAAAAGATATTCACACCTTTCTTGGCCACTATGGATATTATAAAAAAAATTAAGGAGCTATGTGAATATTGTGGTGCCACTAGAATATCTCTTGTACAGGGATGGCCCATTCTACTAGGTCAAATTACAAGAGGATGTATTTGAGACCCTAAAGCTCAGATTGGCTAGCATGCCTATCTTATAATTTCCTAACTTGATGACCCATTCCACATCAATGTTGATGCTTATAGATCTATAATTGGCATAATCCTAGCATAGCCTGGTAAAAGCAAAATGGATCTCCCCATTTCCTTTGCTAGCATAAAATTAACAAAGGCATAGTAGTGTTATACCACAACCAAGTGTGAAGTACTCACCATGGTTTATGCCTTACAAAAATATAGATAATATTTATTAGTGACCCCATTCATTTTTTTCATAGATCATGAGTCACTTAAATACCTCATGAATAAGCTCATTTTCCATGGTCACATTTGCATATGGATCATTTTGTTTCAATAATTCTAGTTTTCTATTGTTTTCAATCTTTGAAAATAGAACTTGGGCTTAGATCATTTATCTCATATAGACTCAGGTGATGCAGCAACACTAATTGAGTATGATATGCTAGATGTACAAATTTATAGAATCTAGCATGCCCCTAAGGAATTGGTAGAAATATCCACCTTCCTAACATTTGGATCTATACCCCAAATAATGGCAACCAAAGAAAAGAAATAGCTCATAGTTTGCATCACCCCTTTTAGCTCATCCATAGGGAACTACACAAACTAGGTCGAGATGAATTTTTGTATTGATGTGTCTTGGAGCATGAAAGGGACTCCATATTACATGAGGTGTATGAGGGGATACTATGATTCCATTGCATAGGAGATGTAATAGTGCACAAGGTGTTACAATTAGGCTTGTGGTGACTAAGTCTGTTTTAGGACATGAAAAATTGCACCAAGGCATGTAACATATGCCAGTGCATAGGGAACCCCAACCATCAAGATGAGATGCCTCTCATCCCCATTCTTTCCCAAGAACTAATCAAGAAATGGGATATTAACTTTGGTGGGCCAATTACTCTCATATCATGATGTACAAGCATGAGGTACTTTCTAGTAGCCATTGACTATTTCACCAAGTGGGTTGAGTCTATGCCAACCAAAAATTGCACAGCCACCATAGCCATAAGATTCATATGGAAAAACATCATAATACATTATGGGTTCCCATTCATCTTGACTAGTGATAGGGGTACACACTTCATTAATGAAACTATGTGGATCTTGATAACAGAATACATGGT
The DNA here is from genome assembly GCA_037957365.1 of Torreya grandis. Classification (NCBI taxonomy): domain Eukaryota; kingdom Viridiplantae; phylum Streptophyta; class Pinopsida; order Cupressales; family Taxaceae; genus Torreya; species Torreya grandis. The sequence continues at coordinate 7,091,554 of JARHVA010000037.1, forward strand.
GGTGCATCACAAGACAACACCTTACTATCCCTAAGTGAATGGCATAGATGAGGTATTCAAAAACATCTTAGGGACATGCCTCACAAATATATATAACATTGGTCATAAATATTGGTATGATTGGGTGTTAATAGTGTTATGGGCATATCACACAACCTACAGGCACCTAAATAAGGCTACACTATTTCAACTAGTGTTTAGCATTGAGGTGATCCTATCGATGGAGTCTTGGTACCATTATTTTACATCATGCATATTGGTTAGTTAGATGACTAAGAGTCACTAAATTCAAGTTTAAAGGACTTAGATTACTTAGATGAGGCATGTTCCCAAGCAAAGTGGAGCTAGTAGATCAAAAAAGTGCACTAGAATCTTTAGAATAACAAGCATATAAATCACAAGGTGCTAACAAAAGAGGCATTCATTTTGCTTTATGACTCCAAGTATATCAGGCACCCAAGCTAGTTTTAGATAAGGTGGATGGGCCCATATGTTATCCATAACATATTAGAGACTGATGCATGCAAGATGCACATGTTGTCAGTTGAAATGCTCCCTAAGTATTTTAATGACAAGCAATTAAAGTTATATCAAAAATAGGGTGGCACTTTCACCATTAGACACCAGCTTCTTGGTCATGAGTCAGTTATATTAAGAGAACAAAATAAATTTTGGCACAAGCCAAACAATTTTAATGAGTGGAACTTTGAGGCTACTAGTAAAATGTTTCTAGCATTTTCACTTATAATTCTAGTCGAATGAGTTGAGCAAAACTACTCTCCAAGTGCTTGAGGCTAGACACCTAAGTTATGGGTATGTGAAGTTTTCTAGAGTTAGACATAAGGTGTACCTAATTTTTATGTGAAAGATTCAAGAAGTGAGGCATCTGTAGGCCCATAGAAGGGATAGTTTAGTGCTTCCAATCATAATTATAGTTGAGTGAGTCGAGTCAGGTTATTTCATAAGCACCTATGTTAGATACCTAAGTCTCTGGGCACATGGAACTCACCATACTTAGAGAAAATGTGAATTGAGAGAGTCACAAAATACATGTGTGAAAAATATAGAGCAAAGATGCACAACATGATCATGCAAAAGAGATAAGATAAGAATGCCATGCTAGAGGGATAGTGTAAGGGCTTTGTATGGGGTTGGAAAGGCCAAGGAAAAAAGATGAAATTGTAGTGAAATAGACCAAGATAGACAAGCATACTTGAAATAGAAGTGTAGCTGGAAAAGGAAATGGGATTGAGGAGGTTCAATCACATGCATGTGAGGTGTTTCATCTAGGCTACCATATTAAAGGTGAAGGTCATACCACGTGAACAAAACACAAGAGAATATTATTAGAATAAGCTAGCATCCACCCAAAGTGAGGTGGGAAGTGACTATTTGAACTACACATCACTTCATCAAAAAGTTGTTAGAATTTAATGAGGTGGTGGTAGAGGCATAAACATCCACATTGAATTCATAAATAATAAAATATTTTTGTGGATTTTATCAGGAATTATAAATCCCAATACACCATACCATTAATTAATCATAATTAAGGTGGTAGATGAGAATAGAGGTATAAATCAATGAATAATTGGCTACATCTAATTACAAACCTTGTGCTAATTTTAATTTTGAAGAGATAACCAAAGCAAAACCAATGAACCAGAAAGTTAAACCAAGGATACCTTTCTACAATGAGATCACAAGCACCCCTAGATGTTAAAAGTGAATGACTATGTAGAGAAATGAATTTCATTCCCTATGAGATTGACAGAGGAAAGAAAGGGGCATAAATTGGGTGAGAACTAGGTAGTTAAAAACTAAAGTGATGTCAAGGCCACCATTTGAGGCACATGAAGTTCAATAGCTGAACATACAGTCTCAGACATCATGACTATGTGAAGTGCCAATGAATATTTAAGGCTTCATCAAGATATATAGATCATGGTTTAATTATAGTAGATTTAGAATGGGGAAAAAGTAGATGAGCTCAAGCCCATAGCAAGCAAAAAAATACCAAGAGAGCATGACTAGTAGTAGAAGTTTCCACTCTAAAAATAGTAGTGCTGCTAGAAGAACGGGTGAGCATCACCCAAATTGATCCAAAGGAACTTGAAAAGATGCTATATTGGGACATGCAGTCTCTAGAAGAGGTTTTTATGGGAGAAAATTGGGCATAATTCATGCATAAATGCCACCTAAAATAGTATAACCACTAAACCTCTAGTAATGTAAATGACCTAGTGTAAGACTAGGTGGTAGACATAGGGGAAAAGACTCCATAAGGTACAACATTGTTTGATGTCTCTATCTAGGATAAATTGATGACCACCAACATGATGCAACTCTATGAGTTTCCAAGTTTTAAAAATTTAGAGGAAATTGTGTAGTTCCTCCTCTTACACATCTACAAGGACAAGTTTTACTTTACATGGAGGTGCATAAGGTTGTCTACAAGTCTCATCAACCAAATCACTAGACTCCCAAGCTTTGATGTAGACATCTACCAAATGATGGTAGATGATGATGAAATTGAAAGGGTTGACAAGCTCTTAGGTTACTACAAAGGAGGCTTTGCATTCTTGATCAATGACATCAATGATCCTAAGATGAGGGCAGGTGCATGCCTAGTGAATTTTAAACTATGCCCAGGTAACTGGTGGGTAGATGTAACAAATACTTACCTATGCATCACTTACCGCATGGCATAGGGGATGAAATTTAACATCACCAAGTTCATTATAAAAGACATGATAAACAACATGCTTTAATGTCACATAATGAAAGAGACCTTATATGGGGTTCTATGTTGATACTGATTATAATGGAGGATATTGGCATGCCTGACGGTGATGAATATGACCTATGGGTATTCCCAATACATAATGACTCCCCCATGTTGAAATACTAGAACTACATTTTCCCCCTACCTTCACCTCAAAGTATAAAGCATGTGTAATAGGATGGTGCACCTAGTATATTGAAGTATTTAGAGAAAAATGGCACATCCTAGAGAAAATACCTTAGATTCTATTTGGAATGATAACTTTCGTTGTTATGAAGCACTTTTGCATCATTCAATCGGTGCTCATAGATAGGAATCACTCTGGTTAGCTAAAACTACCTTATGCATTTTTTACCAAGAACTTCACAGAGGCACCTCATATAATCCTTAATGTAAAACAAGTGGATATCCTAGTAAATACCATGGATGTATAAATATATAACTTGAAGCACTAATACATGCACCTAAGGGGCAAAGCAACCAAATATGAGGAAGATTATTCAAATGACATTAACATCTATCCCCTTGAAATAAAAGTCATCCTTTTTCACATTCATAGGCTCTTCTACAAGATGAAGCCAAGGAAAAAGGGCACACTCATAGATAAATATGATGACCTCCCCCTTCAGGTCAATGAAGGAGAGTTGGCACTAGTGGTACTAAACAAATCCCCTCAAAAAAGTAGGGAAAAACCTTGGAAGAAATACAAGAGCACCTTTGATTGAAGATAACCTTCAAAGATGAAGCTACCCCCTTTACACCAAAGAATAAGTGTGTGGTCTTTACACTAGGAATTGCCTCACCCAAGCCAAGGAAGAATAAAAAGAAGAAGTCCAAAGGGCCAGTGGTGATGCCCATGATAACCTTAGCATAGATAGATGTGCAGGAGGTGAAAAAGGAAGTAGAAGTATAGTTGGTGCAAGAAGAAGAAGAAAAACAAGGAGGGACAAAAATATATATCATCCAAGAAGAACAAATAGATAAAGAGCCCAATATTGAAGAAATTCATGAGGCTCTCTAAGGTAGCATTTCTACTGCACTTGGGGAAGCAGAATCATCAAGCACCCAAACCATAGAATCCATGATGTAGCCTCTAAAATATGAGGATAAGAGGCATAGATAGATGGAAATGGGCCTTAATAAGGACCATATAGAAGTGGTACTAGATTTTTATCAAAAAATGGAGGCCATGAAGGCTAAGTGCATGACCTAAGTAGAGATTGACAAAGTTGAAGCTAAGGAGATAAGGACCAAGGAGGAAAACATGGTTATAATAGTGAAGAAGAGGAATGTAGAGATAAAGAAGGCCAAAAAGGAAAAAGCCAAGAGAGAAATGCAAGAAAAAAGGGTTGTCATAAGTGTAAAACCCATAAAGTGTAAATTATTAAAGGCACTTAGTGTGCCCACCAACACAGTGGAGGAAGCCACACCATAGGCACACCCAAGTAGTGAAGGGGTACCTAGCATTAAGTAAGGTGATGTTATTTCTTTATAAAAGCAAATAAAGAGCACATTTGAAATCTAGCAGACTTACGAGGGCAAAGCTAGTGCCAAAGAGAATAAAGAAGTGGATAAAGGGGACAAGTCTAAGGAAGAACCCCTATTAGAGAAATGAAACACATCAGGAGAAGTGTTGAAGAAGGCACTATCTTTGATGAAGAAGAGCCAAATCAGATGGAGCTATCTGTCTAAGAAGAGGAAGTTGAGCCAAGCCTGTGAGAGAAGGCACAAAAGGGGTTCACAAATGAATATTATTACATGATGGAGTACATGTCCCTTGGATTAGCCATAACATTGATGTGCCATTAATTTTCCTTTTCCTTTGACAGTTACATGGATGAACCTCAATTCAAGGTATCATAAAAGGCAATTCTCAGTGTAGACCAATAAGAGGAAGGGCAAGACACTTCTTATCAACCCCCATGCAATGAATCTAGTAAGGTTGGCTAACACCCTCCTCCAAATGGATTTTGAGGTAGCATGCAAGAACATCATTAATGATGTTAGAGCATCAAGCTAGAAGAATATCATGCTAGAGGAAGAGGAAAAGAACAAGGCCATAAGATTCTAGTTGCAGTAACTAGTTGAGCACATGGAGGAAGTTGAGCCATCCCTCCTAGATGGCATCGACACTTCAAATTTTTTAAAGGTCAGTAAGGTGTGTGCACTAGTGGAGTATATGATTTCAAGGTTTAAGGCACAATTAGTGCCAAAATAAGAGGAGTACCCTTGTATCAGCATAAATCAAGAAATCATTGTGAAACTCGAAGAGGTGGAAGACCTCTTTGTGAAGTTGGAAGAGGGCATAGAAGTAGCCAATGCAATATTTTGTAACTTCTCCACCCAAGTGTCAATCATCAACCTCAAAAAGGAAAAAGGGGAGAAGGATATACTAATGGTAAATGCATATACTATGAGCAAGGTTGAGCATACTTAGATAATGGTGTATTTCAACACTTTGAGTGCCCAGATCAAGACCCAATAGCAAGACTTGGAAGAAATCTTTTATGTATTATAAAAAAAGGCCTACAAGTAAAGAGATACCCTTGAAAGAGGTGTAACAAAGGTGCAGGAAAGGTTACAATATTTTTATAATGAGTTAGATAAAACTAATGTGCTCACCCTCAGCACTACCTCCACATAAATAGATAGAGCCACAGAAGAAATCAAGATCACAATCTAGGGTTTTAAGGACTTTAGGTTAGAACTAAAGGAGTGTGTGCCTGAGTTTTGCATATTTAAGGCATTGGAAGATTAGTCTGAGGATGGACTAACATTTTTTTATGGAGTAATGTTGGACCCCATATCTATCTAAGTAGAAGATCTGTGCCAAAATAGTAGACACTTGGGCCTGAGGCAATCACTTATCATGATTATTGTCGTCTTCTAGTGGTTCCAACTAGTAGATAGCTAACTAACTCCTTTTTATCTTAATCATCATTATAAAATGATTGCATGAGATAATGATGGCTTATTAAAGGCAATATAGTAGAGGTGAAGAAATGGATACCTTTAGTACCAACTCAACAATCGATGTACTCCTTTCCCTATGGCATAAAGATGCCCTGAAGCACTATAAAAGTAGGTAGAGTATAGTTAGAAAATGAGGAGAAGATTTTAGTAGTGAAACCTTGGAAGATTGGTTCCTGACACTTTATTCGCTATTAGAGATTAGAGTTAGTTCAAGATGCCTTTATTGCTCCCCATTTTAATTCCCAAGCTCACCTTTGAGCCTCTAGGCCTTTATTAGCTCAAGACAAGAATTTTATTAGTTCTTAGTTATAAATGAATGTATTACTATTGAAATTTGTTAATGATGAAGCTTTATGCAATATTTAATGGATTGAATGCTTGAGTCTATAGAATGTGTGTTGAACTCTTGCAAGCTTCTAACCTAACTCATCTATGACATGTTTATAGATAATGAGGACCCCCTGCCTGATATAGGAAATGTTTTTGGTATGGGTAAGACCATGTGCCTCACAATGATACCTATGACTAAGTGCAAACCTACACCTAAGTCCCTCAACTAGATATGCAGTTTCCCCTTAAGTGTTTGAATGTCATTAAGCCAAGGTTACTAAAGGCTTAAACCCATGACTGCATAATTATTATAACACTAACCAAACCCCCTAAAGGATAAATTTGCACCATGGCAAAACTATCCCAACATAGACTTTCGTCCCTTCTCCACTATGCCTTGGGTGAGAACATAAGGCTTACACCTTATGTGAAGTGATGTCATCCTAGTCAAGTGTCAAATATTGAGCACTATAGGATTAGTCAAGGCCTACACCTCATTATAAAAAATCTAATATTACCTAAAGATATATACAAGTTCCTAATTATGCCAATTACCAAAACACCTAATTTTCTATAACACATGGCAATGGTGAAATCATCAAATTGCCTACTTAGATTTTCTACCACTAGACCCAAAGTGTCTAGATGAAAACTATGGACAACCAGATGAATTCCACTTATGCACACAAGCACTTAAATATTATAAAACATATTAGGTAACTTTTGTGCATGATCAATACTCCATATTCATCTTTGAAAATCTCTAACCATGTCAAAATAGAAGATCAACCAAGCATACTTTAAACATACTAAGAAAATCACATTGCACACTTTTTAATTGTCACATAGACTATCAAAGAACTTCATCCTCTCACTTGGACACCTTCATGACATCATTGGTAATGCTCCAATACAAATGGGACTAACTATTTAAGGAGATACTCATTTAATAGTAGAATTTCTAATAAATAGCTAAGCTAAATACAACTGCACATGCTCACAAATTGGTGAGAGTGAGGGTCCTAAAAATACAACAATGTTCACCCAAGAGAATGAAATAATGATATAATAGTGTGTATTATGAAATCAATCTAAAAAACCATGATATAGGCAAAGAAATTGAGCTAAAAAGATGTCTGTGTTCACTTGTTTGTAGAAGAAGCTATGAAATATTGTTCTCGCTAAACTAATTTATAGAACTAGCATTGAAGGTGTTCATAATGTTGATGAGACATAATTAGGATCATAATTGCTTGAGGGACAAAAGTTTTTAGGTTATAATAAGCCCAAGTCATAACAAATAATATGGTTTTCAAAGAGAATGGCCCAAAGAATAGGGTCCAATAGATGGATGGTCCAGGGTAGGAAAAAGAATGAGGTTCTCGAGGAAAACAATCCAAAAAATATGGATCTGAAAGTGAATGGTACGTGGTAGGATAAAATGTGTTTAGAGTACCAATGGTCCAAAATATTTCACTATCCAAAGTTGTGAAAGTAATAGGGCTCATGTGAGAGTGATCCAAAGTAGTAAAAAATGGTATGATAAAATTACTTTAGCACAAATTGCCCCCAAGTAAGGGGTCTTATAGACAATGGTTCAAAGTTTTTCACACGTAGAACCTCTTAAGGTGCACAATGTTCATAGGCTCTGGAATTTATTCACCATTCGTAGTAGCTAGTTGATATGCCCCTAATCCATAGTTCACCATGATAATACATGGTCCCAACCAATTAGGTTGAAACTTACCTTTTTTCTTGCATTCAATGTTTGTGTTATTTTGGTTCTCTTTTAAGACCAAATCACCAATCTCAAACTCTCAAGGGAGAATGTGCTTGTTATAGCTTATATTCAATTTATTCTCATAGGATTGTAAGTTTAGGGTAGCCAAACGTTTACCATCAAAAAGTTCTAGCTCTTGTAACCTTGAGACTATGTAGTCCTCATCATCTTCAATATGCTCAGTGATACTCGCAATGATGGTAACTTGATATCAATCAAGATAATAGCTTTTGTGAGAAAAATAACAGAATATGGAGTGGCTCCTATTGATTTTCAATGACTAGCTCTAAAAGCCCAAAAGGCAAGAAAGATTTGCAAGTGCCAATTATAGCCAGCTTCATTGACAATCTTCTTTAAAATGGCTATAATGGTCTTATTTGATGCCTTAACTTGTTTTTTTCCTTGTGGGTTATATGGATTTGATTTCTTATGCTTGATCTTGAATTTTTCACAAATATTTTTGACATATCTATTTACAAAAGATCTACCATTATCAAATATAAGGCAAGTTGGGATGCCATATCAACAGATGTTATGGTAATAGATGGATTTGGCTATCTGCTTCCTAGTGATATAAGTGAGAGGAATGGCCTTAATCTACTTAGTAAAATACATAGTAGTAGTCAAGATATGCTTATGGCAATCTAAATATGTTGGGTTTATTTTTCTGATGAGATTGAGGCCCCTTGTTGAGAACAGCCATGGTGTTGTGATCAGCTATAATGGTAAAGAAGGTGTTAGGTTGTGGAGCTAAAAGCTTCACTGATGCAGACATGGAGGAGGTTGTTGAGAGGTTGTTGAGTTGCAGAGCAACTGATGTCGATCTAATCAACTGACGTCGATCATATCCAGTGAGCAGAGTAACTAACATCGGTCAGGGATCGGCCGACGTTAGTCATCTCTAGCCAGACAGGGACTGATGTCGATCACCTGTGCGGTTCCAAAACTGCTATTTGATGAACAGTTAGTTTAACGAACTAGTTGTTTGCATGTAAAAGGCTAATTTTAGTCTTGGAGCTGCAGATCTAATTATTGTAATTAGGTGTCTAATTATTGTTTGCATGGGATCTATATAATAGACTCATACGTTGTATTTTAAAGTGTGAGGGATCAAAGCAGGGATTCCTAGGGTGCTAGATAGAGAGAGCAAGGTTGGCTCCTCATAGTGCCACAGTGCCAAGTGTGTATGATTAGGTAGATCTATGGGAGAGCAAGATCTATTAGAAGATCCATAGGGGTGCTGGTATGGAGAATCATAAGGACTTGGTGAGGCAAGGACAAGGGTTCCTATGAGTATGTAAGATCAGGTTGACCTATAGGTGTGCAAGATTAGGTAGGAAATATACATGGGTAAGTAAGGTCGGTTGATTTATAGGTGTGTGTGTGTGCAAGGTCAAGGAGATATGTGGGGTAGCAAGATCAAAGGAAATTAGCAACACAACAGGGAACAAGATTAGGTGAGATCTACTTGGAGTACATTGTGTACTCGATGTACTGGTAGTATTGTTACTAACTGGTTGGAGGTGAACAACAACTTTGTGTTTGAGTTGCTTGTTGTGACCGTAGTTGAGAGAGAGAACTCTTGAAGAGATTTACTGTTGTATGCCCTAGAGGTGTGGGAGCCCTAGAGGAGTGTGAAGAAGACTGTGGCATCTTCTTTGTTGTATTTCCTTCTGAAGAGCATTGAATACAAGATTATGTATTATCTCTCAAATTATGTGTTGTTTCTAGTTTTTAGTTACTTATTACTTCTAGTTAAATTCCGCATGTTTAGTTGCTTGTATATGGTAATCAATTGTGCTTCCTAGGTCCTATCAGAAGGTGTGTATTAAGTTTCCATGTTATTGACAAGGAATGCACTTCCTTACATAATTGTAAGCATCTATCTCCATTTTTAACCAATAATAGCCTAATCTTAGGAGTTTCTTTACTAATATTACACCGTTGTTGTGGGCCCCACACATTTCTTTATGAACCTCCTTCAACACTAGCTTAGATTCTCTCAAAAATAGACAACGTAGAAGAATTCCATCATAGCCTTTACAATAAAACATGTTTCAAAGGAGGGCATAACATGATAAATTGTGAAGGAATAGTTTCTATCTATTATTGGATAGGTCAGCTGGGAAAATGTGATCATGAAAGTAGTTATAAAAGGCATGATACCAAGGCAGTTCAGGTGGGGGATTGGGACTAGTAATGGCACATACCCTTTATAAACCTATCATAATATGTGCAAGCTATAGAATATTCTCAATCAAAAACTGATACTCTTTAGCTCCACCATTAATCTATATCATTGACCCAACTGTTGATATTATATCAGTGGATCTATTTTGGCCCTCGATACTTGTTCAAACTATGGAGTTTTAAAATGACCTTTGAGATTATCAATAATTTGCTTGTAAGTAACAAGCTTATCATCTCTGATTTGATACTAATTAGTGGTTTGATTGATGATCACTATGAATCACCATAAACCTTTAAACTCTGAATATCCCACTGTATAGCAAGGTGAAGCCCTATAATTAATGCCACATACTTAGCCATATTGTTCATACAATGAAATTATATATGAAATGATTTAGGAATCAGATCCCCCTAGGGTGTAATAAATAATATGTCAGCTCCAGATCCATGGGATGTAAAGGAACCAGCAAAATATAGCTTCCATTGTTTAGGTTCCTGTGATGTTTGTTCTGTTCCCATAATAGAATCATATGGAAATTTAAATTTGAGTAGTTGAGTGTGTTTGATAGGGGCATCTGCAAGTTGATTATCAATAACCTTCCCATTGATTTATTTCTAATTTTGATACTCAATGTCAAATTCACTTAGGAGTATGACCCACTTATCCATGCATCCTTGAAGAGTTGCTTTGGATAATAAGAATTTGAGAGGATACACCTTGACAATGACAATAGTTTTATTTTTCAGCATATAATGTCATAGATTTTGGGAAGCAAACACCATAGCTAAACACACCTTCTCAATAGGTGTATAATTATGTTCATAAGCCACCACATTCCAACTTAAATATTATACTACATGTTATTTACCTTAATTATTATGTTGGGCCAAAAGTGCCCCCAGTGTATGTTATGTTGTTGATATGTAAAGAAGCAGTGGTCATCTAGGTGTTGGCAGTCTCAAGACTAGAAGATTGGCCAAGTATGTCTTGAGTTTTACAAACTTTATCTAATAATCTTAATCCCATTAAAATACACTCCCTTTCTTCAAGAGATGGGTAGATAGGTGGCACTTATCTGCTAATTAAGAAATGAACCTACATATAGATTGGATCTTTCCTTGAAGGCTTCATAGCTATTTAATATTGTTTGGTGGAGGCATTTTCATAATGACCTTGATCTTGGCAGGGTCAACTTTGATCCCTTTTTTGATATAATAAAACCTATAAATTTCCCTAAAGTGACTCTAAAGACACACTTCTTAGGATTCAAGTGAACTTTATATTCACAAATCCTCTTAAATATTATTCATAAAACATCATGATGTCCAACTCTTGTTCTTTATTTTTCTATTTTGTCATCAACATAGTCCTCAAAAATATCATGCATCATGTCAAGGAAGATGATAGTCATAGCACATTGATATGTGGCTCCAGTGTTCTTTAAGACAAATGTCATGACTTGATAATAGAATGTTCCCCATAGAGTGGTGAATGTAGTCTTGTGTTGATCTTCTTAGGCTATCTTGATCTAATTGAATCCAAAAAATCCATCTATTAAAGATAGCATCTCATACCTAGCATTCGAGTCGATGTTGGGCAGAGGAAAATCATCTTTGGGGCATGTTTTGTTGATATCTCAAAAATTAGTACAAAGACGTATACTCAGGGTATTTTTACTCATTGTGACTATGTTTGAAATCCATTTAGAATAATTTAGTGGTCTAATGAAACATGTTCCTAGAAAATTTTCTAGTTCTTTAACCAATATAGTGATGTATGGATCATCTTCCTCAATTTGTGCTTGACTAGTTTGGCATTAAGATTGACAATAAGGTGATGCACAAAAAAATCTAGGTCTAATCCTAATATGTTGGAGTATGCCCATGCAAAGATGTCAATATAATCCCTTGGGATGGATATTATATGTTCATGTTCTGCTTTAGTAAGGGAAGCTCCAAGATAAATAATTTTAGGATCCTCATAAGTTCCTAGGTTCACTTCCATTATGTTCTCTACAATGAGTTTGGATCCATCTTCTAAAATTATAGGTAAGGTATGATCATGACCATCTTCTTTTGCTACATCTTCTTGTTATTCCTCCCCAAACTCTAGATAGTGTGATGAATCAAAATCCACCATCTCAAATAAAGGCCAAGTAGAAAAAACCTTTGAAAACTTAAGAGTGAGATACTCAAACATTTGTTGTTGTTTTCAAGAGATTCTTGTAATGGCTATAGAACTAGGGCTAGATGTACCTTTTATGTCCTAAGGTAATGAGCAAACTTTCCTACTTGAGAGCACCTGAAATAGGTTTTCACTCAAAATCTTGTTTTTTCCTTTACTTTTTCCCTGATCGATAAGCACCTCAAAGAAGTTTTCACCCAAATATATTGATGTTTTATTTTTATTGTGACCAAAAAAAATTTCTTTCTTTCCAAGGTAGGTATAATGATCCAATGAAAAATCAAAACCTTATTTGTGATTGTCAATAGGAAATCTATCTTGTAGACCCATGTATTCTGCAATTGATTCTTCATGTTAAAACTCATCAAACTATATGACCAAATTTTGATGGTCCCAATCAATGAGTTTAGGATGGCAAAGGTATAGGGAATAATTAGGTTTTGATTTAGGATGGGAAGCTCCATTAAATATACTAGGTTCTGCTTCAGTAGGGGAAGTTCCAATGGTAGATCTTGCTTCAAGACAAGAAGCTCTAATAGTTAAGGTTAAAATGACATTATAATCAAATAGGTCCATGTCAGCAAGCTCATCAAAAAGGATATAATGGGAAACTATGTCACTATCAGGAGTCTTATCACTATTCAATTTGGAATAATCACTATCAAAAGTTATGAGGTCACCCCCAAGCAGTATAAATTTGAGACCATGTTTCAAATTAGGTACTCTATCTGATAAGGGTTCCAAGATTCCTTGCACTCATGGGCCAAGGCCTTTTCCTATATAATCAAGATGAACCATGATCTGATTAGGGATAGGATACTTTAGATTCTAAAAGTAATTAGTAAGGCCTTTAGATTATAACTAGTCACCCTCGATAAAAGCCTCTCGATCTTTTTTTGGTGTAATAGTATGTAAAAAAACCACAAGTGGTTTTTGTTATTTCTTCTTTTATTGCTAAATCATGTTTATTTCATTAATATTATTTAAAGGTTTAGGCTTACCAAATGTTTTTGTAAATTTAGGCAAATTTGCAACATTAAAGTCGTCCTTAAGACTATACGTGGAAATGCCCATGTCTTTAATAACAACCTACTTTACAAGAGTTGTGGGAAATAAATTAGCTAAAGTGGAAGTGAGATCACTAGGGTTGATATAATTAGATGGAGTTGAATGTAAAACTATATCTTTGTTTTTCTTCACAATAAATTCAAAACTTGGATAATAGTTATAATTGTGGAACTCAGCCTCAAGATGTTTGTAGTATTGATAAGGTAGCTGATCGACGGGGATAGTGACCTCGATCTCATCATTGGGAAACTTAAGGCATTGATGCAAAGTAGATGAAATGACCTATAATTCATGGATCCAAGGATAACCATAAGTATGTTATAAGGCAATTCAATGTCCACAATATGAAGCAATGTATGATGTGAAATATACCCAATAATGATTGGCAACCAAATAGTGCCAATAGACTCCCTTTTAGCATTATCATAAGCCTTGATGGTGATCATCTTTGGCTAAATATCTTTCACAGTATAGCCCAATATTTATACTAGCTTAAGAGATATGATGTTCATCCTTGAACCATTATCTATAATAACCCATTTGATCTTATGGTTTTTAGTGATTACTTCAATGTACAATGCATTATTATGGCTCAATCCAAGTGTAGACATGTCTTTTTGATTAAATTTGACTTGATGAAATGAAGACAAATGTCTCACAAATTTATAGAACTATTCAAGATATATATAATTGGGAATAGTGGATTATTGTAAAATATTGTTAAAGATAATTCTATGGATTTCAAATGTCTACAAGAGATCCAAAATGGAAATCTATGAAGGGGTTTTGCTCAATTGGTCTGATGGGTTATAAGGCTTTTCAACATTGGGATGAGACAGTTTGGATTTGTCTAGCATAGTAGTCATTTTTGGATCCATTGGTGTAATGTTCACATTGAACTCTAGGGAAGAAGGAGAAAAGGATCCTGGAGAGTAACTCGTGAGTATCTAGTTGTGATTGTGCAAACTAGAGGTGGCAGGGACCTAGTATAATCAAAAGCTGAAGGCAAAGGGGATTAGAGGGTGACTCATAGGTATCTTAGTGTATTTCTATAATTTTGAGTGAACAAAGAGCCATTATAATTACAAGAAGGATGTTGTATAGAAATAGTAACCTATACAAATGAAGTTGTAGCTAAATTATGTGAACTTGACTCAGTATTACTAGAGGAAGAGGGTGTTGACCCTATAATAATGGGTCCTTTACTATGAGGAGCATGAGATGGTTTACATGGTCTGATAGTAATAATGGTAATGTGGGTTGCATAAATGCATCCCATGATGTTTTTATAGTTTTAATGAATGTTTTTGTAACCCAAATTATTAGTATGGGTATTATGATCATGATTATGCTCATGTTAATTATGATTTTGACCCTGATTCTAGTTTTGATTATGCCTCTATCCTTGGTTTTATCCTTGGTTTTGATTATTTCTTGGAGGTAGTTGATTATGTCAAGGAAAGGGTTACTTATATATTCCCATATCCTAATTAGCATCCTAATTAGGGGCTAGCTTAATCTTAAATTTTCCACTCTCAATGTTATCTTCAATAATATGTCACAATTGGATGCAATGATAGGCACCATGACCAATAACATGATGAAAGTTGTACCATTCATTCTCTTTATACTAATCTAGTTTTGGTTGATCTTGAGGAAATGGCCTTGGTACTGGCCATATAATCAGGTCATCTGCTATGAAGTTTTGGAATACCATTCCAATTGGTTCTCCCAATTTACTAAAGACCCTAAAACTACTATGGTTTATCCTCATTGGAGGTTGTCTCTACAAATTAGGTGGTGGATTAGGAGGAGCTAATTGTACAATTGGGGCTAGCAAAGCCTACACCATTTGTATGTGCCTTATTTTAATCACCTCATTTCCAACCATGTTCTTGTTATTATTAAATCCCTTAGGCTTATCTTGCACAACCATCTGAACCAGTGATTGGATCTAACTTGAAGTTTGACCCTACATGAAAATATTGACAAGGCCCTTAGCAATAAGAACCTTCTCAATTTGTACCTCTTTGATGATAATTTCCTCAAATGAGTTATCACAAGCTAGTCATAGATTATGCATGACCTTAAGATGTAAGTTCTATGTAAATATGTCCACCAGCTATTTGTTTGGTAAATTATGTTGAAAGTAACCCGCTAATGCTCTCCATCTCTATAGGTATGTGATGAAACTTTCTCCATCATGTTGTTTGGATTTGCACATGTCAATAGTGGTTAATTCATGCTTAATATTGTATGAGAAATGGTTGAAAAACTTTATAGATAAGTCATTCTAATCTACAACTGATCCCTTGGGTAACTTAAGTAGCCACTCTAAAGCTTGCCCCACTAAACTTTACAGGAATAATTAAAGCAAGCACACACTACTATAAGCAACCTCTTATCATAATATGAAAAATGCCTGAATGTGTTCATGTGGGTCCCCCTTTCCTTTATATTTATCAAACTTTGGTGCCTCAAAATGAGATGGAAAGGGAATTTGGAGAATAGATAGATCAAATGGATATGGACATATCTCGTCAAACTTGTATTTATTAACTATATTACTTGTCTCCAATCATGTCACAATCTATTTCATAAGGTTTCACTCTTGCATTTATGGGTGGAACATAATGCTATTGGGGTGGAATGTGACCCTATTATTACTATTGGAGTAGTGTGTGCCCCTATTATTCTATGGATTTTGTAGGAATGTACACCCTACGATCCTTGATTTGGTTTTGGTTCACTCCTTGAATTGAGTAGGTAAGTGGTCAATTCCTAAAAATATATTTCCTTGAATTAACCATGTTCTGTTGGTTTTGGGGAGTTATTTATCTATTCACCATTTTACGTGTTAGTCTAGACAAACTAGCCAAATTGTATTGAGGCATTTTCTCAATTTAAACCAAATGTTTTGGTCTCTAATTTTTCAAAGTGACAAGAGGCTCTTTATGGTTAAATAATGTGTGTTCCATTTCTAGTGAAACATTTTTCACAACCTCTTACATCTTGCTTTGTTCATTTGAGACACCTTGATCAATCATTATTATGTTCTCAACCAATGTTTGTTACGTAGTTTCAATCATGTTTCCTTGTTCTTTGGAAGCATCATTGTGGATTGAAGTAGTAACTAGAGAGTTAGTTATGTCTACGATAAGTTGGTTTATATACCGTTGACTTATTTTCTTAATCTTGGTGACAAAATCTTGATCAGTTGGTTTTGACTATATAAGTATTCCTTACCCTTGTTATAAGAAGAAGGTATGTTTATGTTTGCAATGTTTATGAAAACTTACTCTCATTGTTATTCTCCTTCTCTAACTAAGGTGTGTAATTATTCCATATGAAAATCTGAGGGTAGTCTAGTACCTGATTCAATCAACCTTAAAAGGGCTTTATCTTGGCTCTCTTGGTATTAAATATACTCTTCCTCGGATCCTACAGTTGTAGGAATGTCCTCAAAGATAATGAAATTGTCATGACCATCATAAAAATGCTCATCCTCATAGCTAGGAACATAAGATATCCCACTATGAGTAAACCTTTGAGTCGTGTCTAGAAAGGGTTGTTTTATATGTATGACTAGATTTGGAACAATGTTGTGCAAACATTTAAACAAGGTATGGATTTTGATCTTTCTTCCAAATAAATGACTAAGGAATCAAAGAGACTATAAAAGGAGGATGGTGTGGAACCACACACAATTAGAAGAATGATGTTCATGAATTTACTCAACCTTGGGTAAAGTTGAAATAATATGAATTGGAAGAGGGTATGATAACTCAAAAATCCAAGGTGAAAACTAGTACACCAAAGCCTATTTTTTTGTGATACATCAATATCATAAAATTTAGTCCAACTTTGATGACTTTCTATTAGAAAACTAGAAGAAATCCCTTCAGATTAGGAAAGAGACAATATGAACCAAGAAACTCATGATGTGGAAACATGAAAGAATTCCAAAGTATAAAACTAGAACCAAATGGGCAGTGAAGTTGTTGTAGGATATTTATATAGAGAATTAACACATGCAAGGATATTTAAAATCAAACACTATACGCAAATGTAATATTTAAAGCATACAAATTGGATGATTTTATTTTATTGCATACACTTTCATATTACAATACAAATATATATAATACCATCCTATAATCATGGAGATATTTTCTACCTATAATATCTTCCAATCTACTATATTCATGAGTTGGTTGAACAACTCCACTCACATATAACAATATAATAACAAATACTAATCATAATATTATTATACAATAGTATTCCTATCAATCAATTACTAATTACTAACCAAATTACTATCTACCTCTTGATAAATACCCAGACTTATGCAATGTAAAAGCCAATTCCTAACAATCCCCCCCATACTTTTTGTGTGGTGCAAATACATTCACACTCTTATTTGTAGTATGCTCACCCATTATAGCATGCCCTATTTGGATCATGACTTTGATATAAGAGATCCTCACTCCTCCATGGTTTTACAGGTTTACTACAAACCTTGGCATAAATAGGAACCTCCTTCTATCTATTGTTCACCTCCTTGTGGTTTTCTGGATCTCTACCACAAACCCTTTTAAGATCCATGAACTAACTTACATTGGTTTTTTTTGTCTTTTCATAATGTTTTCACATCAAGGAATTATGTTTGGAATTTCACACAGAATACATTACATGAACAAGCATTATTCTTCTATTCTTATTTTGCAAGCACACTAAAAAAATTATAAAATAACCTCCTTGGTGCAGCCCCATCATTGGTGCAACCACATCATTGGTGAATGACAAGAGGTCATTGAAATACCTCCTTCCTCCATGTATCCTCTAGCCTCCAGTATCTCACTACTTACTCAGTTGATGAAGATTTGAAGTTTAATTACATGTTGCTTTGAGTAGAGTAGGGTCTTACTCACAAGATTGGCATTCTCATCAAATTTTGGGTACATCTGAATATGCATTTGTTTACATTTGACCCAATATTTTTATTTTTGAAATTTTAACTTTTAATATATAAAATGACTCTTAAAAACAAACGACTTGACTCTTGATATTTTTGAATTTTTGATATAAAAGACATGTTTAAAACTTAATAAAAAGACTTTGACATTTATTAACAGAAAGAATAAACTTAGATCAAAAATACTATATCAAGATGTCAAACTATACATAAGAATTTTGATGTACATTATATAGCAACTTGACATAAAATAATCGTTTGTTTGACCAAGATAATGACTTTTGAAAAATAAACTAACACATCATCTATAACATATATATTATTGAAATAACTCAACATAGTAACCAATATATTAAAGGATATTTAAAACTTAATGACATGAATTAAGAATTTCTAAATAGATTCTTAAGAATAATAAACTAAATATAAAAAAATTCTATTTGATAATATACACCAATGCAAAATTGATCATGTCAATCTTAAAATTCTACAACCTTTTGAAAACTTCTTATTCCATCGAACACATAATCAAGGTATGCAATGCATTTGGAGAGCTACCAAGCTTACACAATGGTGAACTACAACTAAATAGATTTTTTAACAATCATGTTGAGCGATGGTGAATGTAATATGAAGCTTAGTGTAAACTTGGCATAAATTTGTAGATAGAATCAATGTAACTATGTATGATGGACTCATGGGTCAATTTATATGAATATGCATGTAACTTTTATTCAATAATTTGACATAACAAATATGTACCATTTTGAATCTAAAGATAATACAAATCTTAGAATGCAACTATAGCGCTAGATCTATAAATTAATCAAACACCAAAAAAATGTAATAAATAGCTAACAAATAAACTATAGAAGGATCCAAATATATCACATGAGGTATTCCAAGGAATGATAGAATACAATAGGCTAAAAAATCCAACATACATTGTGAGAGAGAATTCCAGAATTAAATATCATGCCACATATCTGAACTAAAAAACTGATCTGATTTGTACTCAGACCTAAACTGTATACTCTCACATGGATGATCTTATAAGACACTCATGGATTGTTAAAGGATCTGATACTAAATGAAGCTATTGCAGGATCTTTATACAGAGAATTAACACATGCAAGGATATTTGAAGTCAAACACAATACACAAATGTAATATATAAATTAGATAATATTAATTTATTGCATACACTTTCATATTACAATACAAATATATATAATACCATACTACAATCATGGAGATCTTCTCTACCTATAATATCTCCCAATCTCCTATATTCATGAGTTGGTTGAACAAATCCACTCACGTATAATAATATAATAACAAATAATAATCATAATATTGTTATAAAAAATATTTTGATTAACCAATTACTAATTACTAACCAAATTACCATTTACCTCTTGATAAATACCAAGACTTACACAATGTAAAAACTAATTCCTAACAAGCAGCATAATGTCGCCACATGGTAATAGGAAAGGTAGTATAAAATATGTTCTAGGACTCAAAACATGAATGATACACAAGATGACTTAAGTCTACCAATGATGATAATGACTCTATAAATGACCTTCAATCCAAATTAGAAATTAAACCCAAGTTTCCTCAAGTCAAGTGTAAATGGTGAACCCAATTTAACACATCAACCTTATGAACTTAAAAAAGATCGATTTCAAAATTTGAACTATCAATGAAGGACTTAAGAAAATTTTGCAAGTTGTTTAGACTCAAATGGGCACAACATAACTGTACCAATTAGATGATATGACACAATGTTTAAGATGACAAATTTGAATAAGAAAAAGATTGATTTTCACTTAGATAGTGTAACACCTCCTTGTTCAAGAAATTGTGGACAATGTGTTTGGTTATGACATTTATTTACAAGTAAGTTTTGACTCAAATTAATTTGACCAAGCTAAAAAGACTAAAAAGACCAATACAACTAAGTAATCATACTAAAGCCCTAAAACTAACAAGGTTGCATGATATTGTTGAAGTCCATCTTTATATGTACTTGAAAGGAAATTAAGTGTTTATCCAAAATAAAAATGCATTATATAGTAGGTTATTTTACACCCCCTTCTCTCAAGTGACAATATGATGACATGGACCTTGGGATGCACCTCGCATCAACAATATTTCCATAGTAAGTGGGTTTATCTAAAACTTACAAAGTTATGACCGTTTAGATGGTTCCAAGTAAGGTTACCATAAAAAAATGTAACACATCAATAGGATCTACATCCAATGTCTTGTTGTGAAAAGGTCTAGTCATTTTCACAACCACTACACCTATCAATTGCTCAGTATAGTGTGATGTCTTGAATGATCATATGTTTCAAGTTGGCTTGCCACTAACGGAGATGGTTTAACCGCTCAAACCATCATCTCAATGGGGTGATCCTAATTTGTATACCCTCCATGTAGAAGGGTTGAAGATGATGTCGGGAGATGAAGCCCTAGGTCAAATCTTTCCTATAGAACTCATGGGAGGTAATGACATCCCCCTCACAAGCCAAATTACATGAAATAAACTCTAAGTAAAAATGATTTATAGGTTGTTTTTAGATCACCCAAACCTTGTGGATTTTGGAGAGATCCTATTTAACTTCCTTTTTATGCCTTAGACAAAGGCATAATTTGTAATGAAAATGGTACTTTTGATCACCCAATTTCCCTACAAGGGATGGGGGGAGAGCATACACATGTAAATTCCTTTTGCTCAAATAATTTTAATAAAATAAGTGATAGATGACTTATACAAAACAAAAATTTAAAGTGAGTTTAGTTTTAAGCATCGAATTGAAGTGTTTGGTGATGTTCTTTATCCCCTTGGCCTTAGTTTGCAAAAACTTTTGAAAAACAATCACAAAACATTCAATATAAACATGGAATTTTCCTTTTTAAACACCAAATGGAAGGTTCCTAATTCTTTTTAAACGCCCAATTAAAGTTTAAAAGACTTATTTGTGCTCAAAAACCCACTTTTCCATGTAGGTCCTACATAAGAAGTTAGATAATATTGTTTACCTTTGAAGCACTTTCACATTTAAAACAAGAAACTTTGGTTTTAATGTTCTTGGGTCTTTTTTTTAACACAGAGACTAATGTCAATCACTATTTATTGGTGTCAATTCCTACAAGACCATACTCAATCGATGTTAGGTTGTGGAGCTAAAAGCTTCAACCTTTGCAAACTGAGGAACAGATGGTTGCTGAGTTCTACAGGAACCGGCGTCGGCAGTAGGACCGACGTCGGCAGAGACCAGTGCAGAAGGCCACTGGCGACGATAGGAAGTCGGCCGACGTCAGCAGAACCAGACTAGTAGGGACCGGCATCGGTCGCCTGTGTGTTCCCGAAGTGTTCGTTTCACGGATAGTTAGTTAAGTGAACGATGAGTTTGCATGTTAAGACCAGCCAGAGTCTTGGGCTGCGAGGATAATTGTCTAAATTAAGAGTCTAAGTTATTGTTTGAGTTAGGGATCTATTTATAGACCCATTGGCATGTATTGTTTAAGGCATGAGATAGAAAGGAAGAGTTCCTTCTAGTTGTAAGATCTGTGAGTTGCAGGTTGTTGCAAGCTCATTGGGGATCTACATGTAAGTTTGGTCTTTGAATTGCAGGTTGCAGGTTCATGAGAGATCAGCTTGAAGTGCTATAGAGTGCTTGGTGTACCGACAGGGTTATTACTGACTGGTTGGTGAGGTGAACACCAATTCTATGTGTGAGTTGGTTGTTGGGACCATTTTTGTGTAGGGGAGTGTGTGTGAGAAGAATTACTGTACACTTGAGGTGTGGCGAATCTCTGTAAGGTGAAAGAGTGTGGTGGCTCTTTGATGTATTCTTTTCTGTATAGTGTTAATACAAGATAGTGTATTATATCTCATATTCTGTGCTATTGGTGAATTCTAGTTACTTGTGTTTCTGGTTATTTCCGCATATTCAATTGCTTATATTTGGTAATCATACTGTGCTCTTTCTGAGGAGCAAGATCCTAACGGGTGGAATTAGAACAGGCGTGTTTGTTCTTGGTTTTATCCTCCACCCCCTCTCCCCCAACAAGTGGTATCAGAGCAAGGTTGTTGGCTCATAGCTTGATACCACCAACAAGTGGTATCAGAGCTTTTGGTTGGGATACTAACAGATTGGTGTAGATCTGGGTAGTGTGTTTTGATTACAGGTTACTCACAGGGTTTCTGTTTGAGTGGGAGTTGAGCAATGGCAGAAAACAGTCAACTACAAATGGAAAAGTTTAATGGCAAGAACTACCAATTATGGAGGATGCAGATTGAGGACTATCTGTATCAGAAAGATTTGTACTTACCGTTGGGTGGGGTTGCTAGCAAACCCTTGGATATGAAAGATGAAGAATGGGAGGTTCTTGATCGGAAGGCTTTGGGATCTGTTAGATTGAGTCTTGATTCATCTGTGATTTCCAGCTTATCACAGTGTAAGACAACGGTGGAGTTGATGAAATCTTTGGCAAATTTGTATGAAAAACCCTCGGCTTCAAATAAGGTATTTCTTATGAAGCGTTTATTTAATTTGCAAATGTTGGAAGGTGGATCTGTTCATAGCCATCTTAGTGATTTCCATGGTTTGGTAAACCAGTTAAGTTCAGTGAATATTGTATTTGATGATGAACTTAGAGCTCTCTTAATCTTGTGTTCATTACCTGAAAGTTGGGAAGGTTTGGTAATGGCAGTTTCTAATACTGTGTCTCCTTCAAAAGTCTTAAAAGTGGATGATGTTGTGAGTGTGATCTTGAATGAAGAGATACGCAGGAAAAGCACAGGTGAATCATCTAGAGATGCTTTGAGTGTTGAAGGAAGAGGAAGGCCAAGAGAGAAGACAGAGCGTGGGAGATCAAGGTCGAAGATAGGCAAAAGATCCAAGTCCAGGTATGGCAGAATAACCTGCTGGAAATGTGGAAAGCAAGGGCACTTAAAGAGAGATTGCAGATCGGGTGAAGATCATCATGAAGAACATGGAGAAGAAGCAGATGTTGCAGGTTACGTTGCACAGGATGCTCTGGTATGTTCTTTGGATAAAGTAGAATCTTGGGTATTAGATTCTGGTGCCTCTTTTCATGCATCCCCACATAGGGAATTTTTTCATGAGTATGTCCAGGGAGACTTTGGAGAAATTTGTGTAGGGGATGGTAAGCCTTGTCAGATTGTTGGCAAAGGTAAAGTGAAGCTGAAATTGTAGACAGGTGACACATGGGTGTTAAAGGAGGTCATGCATGTCCCAGTTCTGAAGCAGAATCTGATTTCTGTTAGAAGTTTGGGTGAAGAGGGTTGCATAGTAACTCTCACAGCGGACTCTTGGAAGGTTACCAAGGGTACACTTGTTGTAGCTAGAGGTAAGAAAGTAGGTACGCTTTATCTATCTACTTGTTTTACTGATTCTCTTTCTGGGTTATCTACTTCAGCTGTAGATTCAGAGATGTGGCTTAATAGGCTTGGTCACATAGATAAGAAGGAGATGTTGGTTCTTGAGTCAAAGAGTATGCTTTCGGATTTGGAAGGCATGAATCATGGTTTCTGTATGCAGAAGAAGAAGGTAAGGTTTCTTGAGGAATCCGATGTTAGTGACAAGAACGGGAAAGCCTTGGTTTTCAAAGAGAAAGTGACGGACAGAGTTCAGCACAAGGTGCAGAGGAATTCTGAGCAGAGCAAGGGTGATTTGGACAAGGGTTTGATCCAAAAAGAGCTCGCGAGAAAAAGTCAGGTCTCACAAGAAAAACACAGAGACTAACGTCGGCAGGAAAACCGGCGTCGGTGTCCAGACAGGGACCGACGTCGGCTATGTGCAGCCCGACGTCGGTGACTCGGGGCAGATAGAGACCGGCATCGGCCAGGGGAAACCGACGTCGTCAGAGAGGCAGTCGCAGGGAACCGACATCGGTCGGCTATAGACTGAGATGTGATCGGCATCGGTTACTGAGACGAATTTTGGGTGGACAACTAGTTGTCATGGAGTCTCAAGCGCCCATATGGAGGACTGAAGGTGTAAGTAAGTTCTTAAATTCGTCATTTCCCTTCTTTACACTACTTGTTTCTCACTTATGGCATAGGACCAGGAAGTTGTTGAAGAAGCAGAACAGGTAGATCCAGGAAACAGTGGGAGCTTGGCATGGATGAGGATGTGATTCCTTGGAGGAGAACCAAACAGGTGTTTTGGGTAGTGTTGCCAGCTGGAAGTAAGCACTGAGAGACGAATGGATGTTGAGGATGAAGAAGAGTGGAAATGGATACGTGAGATGGAAGATCAGGGTATATGATCTTGTATTAGCTGTAGGGCAATGGAGGTTTGATCATTGTGTTTCTCTTTACCAGGTTGGATAGTATTAGCTACATTATCCTATTTTCTATATGATGTGCTTGTTGCAGGGTTACATATACAGGTATTGCTGAACTAAAGGTAAAGCTAGTTCAGGTGTTTGTCATGTAGAATCTGGGAGCAGCAAGATTCTTTTGCATGAGTGTGATCTAGAGACATGGAGGTCTTGATTGACTTTATTTCAGGATGATTGTGTGAAGCCGGTTAGCACACCGATGGTTAGACAGTTCATAGAACAGGTGTCTTGATTCACATAATGAGGTTGAGTGCATGGTATGTACTAAACCTAAGTTTTCCCAAGCAGTGGGAGTTGTCACAAGTTTGGAGTCAATCCGGGAGAGTAATATTGAAGGGCATTTCAGTGGGACCAGCAGCAGGTGCACATGCTATGCAGGGTCAAGTTCTTTTTCTACATGGTTGTAGATGCGGATGTGGCAGGTAATTTGGATGACAGGTTTTGCATCACAGATTTTGTGGTGGTTGGTCTTCAAGAGTGATCTTGAGGAGGGATACAAAGCCAAGGAAATAAACTAGATGATGTACAGGTACAGGTACAGGTTGCAGTTGTTTATCTCCAAGTGGGAGATTGTTAAGTTGTGGAGCTAAAAGCTTCAACCTTTGCAAACTGAGGAACAGATGGTTGCTGAGTTCTACAGGAACCGGCGTTGGCAGTAGGACCGACGTCGGCAGAGACCAGTGCAGAAGGCCACCGGCGACGGCAGGAAGTCGGCCGACGTCGGCAGAACCAGACTAGCAGGGACCGGCGTCGGTCGCCTGTGTGTTCCCAAAGTGTTCATTTCACGGACAGTTAGTTAAGTGAACGATGAGTTTGCATGTTAAGACCAGCCAGAGTCTTGGGCTGTGAGGATAATTGTCTAAATTAAGAGTCTAAGTTATTGTTTGAGTTAGGGATCTATTTATAGACCCATTGGCATGTATTATTTAAGGCATGAGATAGAAAGGAAGAGTTCCTTCTAGTTGTAAGATCTGTGAGTTGCAGGTTGTTGCAAGCTCATTGGGGATCTACATGTAAGTTTGGTCTTTGAATTGCAGGTTGCAGGTTCATGAGAGATCAGCTTGAAGTGCTATAGAGTGCTTGGTGTACCGGCAGGGTTATTATTGACTGGTTGGTGAGGTGAACACCAATTCTGTGTGTGAGTTGGTTGTTGGGACCGTTTTTGTGTAGGGGAGTGTGTGTGAGAAGAATTACTATACACTTGAGGTGTGGCGAATCTCTGTAAGGTGAAAGAGTGTGGCGGCTCTTTGATGTATTCTTTTCTGTATAGTGTTAATACAAGATAGTGTATTGTCTCTCATATTCTGTGCTATTGGTGAATTCTAGTTACTTGTGTTTCTGGTTATTTCCGCATATTCAATTGCTTATATTTGGTAATCATACTGTGCTCTTTCTGAGGAGCAAGATCCTAACGGGTGGAATTAGAACAGGCGTGTTTGTTCTTGGTTTTATCCTCCACCCCCTCTCCCCCAACAATCGATACCTAACCATGGTTAGTCAAAAACAACCACTGATAGTCACCTGTGAACCTAAAGGCAAAAATGGTATTCTTTAAAATATTTATTAGGATAAAATCTCCAAAAGATAAGATTCTAGATCAAGATTATGTTCAAACTAGAGACTTATAAAACTCAAGTTGTTAGAAATAAAATTGAATAAAAGCTCAAAATGCAAGTTTTTATTCATATTTCCCTTGTAACCCAACTACCATGGTTAGCCCTAACCAATGTTAGTCACTAAAAACCATCATCGATCACTATGTGACCTATGTGTGCACAGAAAATAGTAGAAACATGGGAAAATGAGCTAAAAATGATGTTTAAAGAGTTTTTAATGACCAAAATGAAAATGTAAAATTTCCACAATGTCCTCCTTAATTGATTGGACTCAATGGTTCCACTAAGCATGCCAAGATGTAGGATTGGATTATAAAGTTGGTTAGTCAAACATTAGTCATGTAAATACAAAGAATGCATAAAAAACTTAACAAACTAGGCCAACCTATTCTAACAGGGTTTGTAAATGATAATGAAGAACAATTGAAAGAAAGCAAATACCAATTACCTTCCCAAGTGATTCCAGCATCTAAGAGAGGCCTCAAACATGTTTTTCCCCTTGATCTAATGTTCTTGTCTTTGTCAACAATGGATGCCAAGCTCCTCCATCATCTCAAGATCACTATGCATAACCTAGGCTCAAGATAAAAAAATTAATCTATGCCTATCAAATGAATATTTTTAATAAAACACAATGATCAACATAAAGAAATGTTGTGGAGATAATCCTGCATTATAAGTTTACAATATTTTAGCTTAAAATGAGGGTGAAAAGCCTTCCATTTATAGATTTTCCAAATAGGCTAGGATCAACCATGACTATCCATCTCAAGATTAAGATGTGTGGCCATGAATTAATCTAATATTTGCAATTAAATCTATAAATATCCTCATAATTATTTGGAAGGAAAGGCATTAATTAGGAATGGGTATCCATAATTCTGATATTTGTTGCATTTATGGCTTGAGGGACACCCCATAGATCATGTCACTAGGTGATGCAGATATTGAGAATCAATTTCTGATTATGAAATAATCAATAACCTCCATGTAAAATCTACTTAAGTTCTTGATTTTAATTAATTAGATTAAACAAGACTAATAAATTGTAGAATAATTCTTTGGAATTTGGTTTATAATTAATCAAAATGGTCAAAAAGTCATATTAATGGGTTGTAATTTGACTCAGAAGGAATTAGAAGTGATGTTAGATGCGTATGGACTATTATCCCATTTAGAATGTTGCCAACATAAACTAACAAAGGTACATGACATGTACTAATGAATTAGAAGAAAAGAGTGATCCAAAGCCTAAAAAGGCAAAATCATCATTTTGACTCAAAATGAATTGATCAAAGTTAGGAATCACATAAAATGCATTGCCCCATTTAGGGATACATTAGCCTAAATTAGCACTTGTATATGAAAATATCAAACCATTTAACATGTTTTTAGTGATTTTGAACTAAATTGTGCATTTGAGTGCAATTCAAGTAAGATTGTTAATTTCAACACAAATAGTGTTAGGAATTGGATGTCTACAACTATCACTAGTTAGCCTCAATATATATGCATCCTATCATTTACATATATTCATACTACATAGTTATACATGCTTTTATTTCTAGTTCCTATATTATACTTGATTTTGTTCCTATTCTTCTTCCATCTTCAAGAGCATTTGAATATGCCATTGTTTTTTAGAATCTACACTTCTCTTTATATGCCTTAGACATGTGCCCATGTCTCTTGTTTGTTCTTTCATGCTTCTATATGTGGACATTTGAACATGTCAATCTATGTGTCTCTATGCCAAATTGATTATCATTTATGTATGTGGACATTTGAACATTTCCTTGTATGTCTTCATTCTCAGATTTAGTGACATGTGCCCATGTCTCTTATATTATGTCCCCTTGGCCTACTTGTGTGCCTCATGTGCTTGTATGTTTGCTTCCTTGTATGCTTCTACACTATGAGACTTGTATTTTATTTTTACACACACACACACCCATTTTCAATGACATGAGCGATCTCATTCATATACCTTTCCTACTTGGGAGCCATGATGGACATCATGCCCCATCCCCCTAGGTAGTTACTCAAATTTTTTTGCTATATACATTGATTACATCTATCTTGACACCCTTTTGCAATTTTATATTATAACATACATCTTACATTACCTACTTATGCTTAGATTCATTTAAATTTAAATGTTATGTTTATTGTAGTCATATAAAATGTAAAATTTGGTTACTTGATTGTGGCTAAAGACACCTAATCCATAGGTCCTCCTATTTGCTTGCACAACCCTTTTAGGCTTTTCTTTCACTGATTCCTAGTCATCCACAACCTTTTGAACTTAACCCTTACAGACCCAAGTAGCTCTTTTAGGCCCAGATCCATCCCCCCATGTCTCATTCCCTTTGGACAATAGCACCCAACTTGGACAGGAGCACTGAAACCCAAGGTGTCCTATTTTAGGCACTATTATCCAAGTGTACTTTTGGTCCTAATGGTCATATTTTCCTAAATCCTTATCTTAATTTATGTCAGATTAACACAAAATAATTTAGTCCACGATCATTATGTTCCCTATAAAAGGCCATTCAAAGTCTATTTAGAAGGTTTGACACTCATTTACAAGAGAGAAGCAAGAATACAAGCAAGTACATTCAAGCACTTTTCCCTATTCTTTGCATATAAACTTACAATATTATTGCTTATTAAAACCTTTACACCAGCCCCTAGCCATCTAAAATACACCTAGTTTCACATCTAGTTGCATTTTCATACACAATTGCACCAAGCACTTCAATGGGAGAATGATATTAGCTTGATCCCTCCTCAGAGTATTAGTATGTAAGCAGTGTGCCCACACATAGGGTGTGAAGTGCATCCAGTGTATCCTTTACACACTAACCCCTTCTCTCTCTTTCCCAAGTTGTCATTCAAGTTCAAGCACAAAGAGATCCTAAGGATTTAAATATTAAAATAGATTCACAACCATCTTCACAGACTTCCTAGCTTAGATATTTCACTGATAGAGTAACACAGACCTACCGAGCAAAACCCATAAAACTCAGATCACCTAGACAATAGTGATGAATAGTAAAGTGTCCCATTTTTGGTGCTCTTGTCCAATCTAGAAATAAACTCTAGGATCTTGGTTGCAGCAATCTCCCAAGCCTATATAGAAATTTTTAGACCCTGCAACATTTGTCTCGGTCAATTTCTAGCTAAGTTTGATTTTCTCTCTATTATTACTATTTTTATAAAATGTAAAAATATAATCTATTTACAAAAATTAGTGGCTTAATTATTACACATTATTTACTAATTTACCCTACTCAGACTTGTTTATTTAATTAGGAATAAAACACCATTATTCTAAAAAATAATAAAATATTTGGTGAACCTGACTTCAAATTTTTGCACAAAAACCTTAGAAACCCTAGGGTAAATTATTTCTATTTTTTTTCCAAAATTTCTTGATTTTTCTTATATTTAAAAATCAAAAATCTACAAATTAATTTCAAAATTATCATATATTTTGTTAAAACCTTAGTTTACACATATTAGGTCCTTTTTGCATACAAACACATTCCAAACACTAAGGAAAAAAATATTTCTAATTTTAGAAATATTTTCTTATTTTTCCTAAATTTTTCAAGCAAAATTCTACAAATTTTCTATAAATTCATATCAAAATTTTAAAATTATCAGAGTAATTTTTTAAAAAATCATTCAAACGCCCTAGTTGCATAAACTAGCCCCCAATAATTTTTCAATTATTTTCTAAATTTTTAGTTGCATATTAAAATTAAAAAATCACTTTAAATTTCAAAAATTCATAGTATTTTGCACAAATATTTTTTGAAAAATTCCTAGTTACATATAATAGCACCTATTTGCTTCTTGAGATATCACCTTACATTTTTTGGAGCTCCATATCCTTTTTGCACAAATTCCAATTAACTATTTTTAGGAGTTTGTATTTATTATATTAAATACTTTCCTTTTCTAGCACATTACCTATTAAAACTTATTGCAAAACATTCAAACAAATTATAATTTTTTTTCCCTACTTTCACAATGGCCTAATATACTGGTTTTGATGAAATTGATAAAAGAGAACTTCAAGAAATCTTAACAAAACATCTGGATATACAAGATGACATGTTTAGAATTCTACAAGAGCAATAACAAAAAGTGAACAATGGTCAATCTTCTCAAATCATAGAGCCACCAGTTGAAAATGACACTACGGGGGAAACTATGTCTTAACAACCCCCTATAGTAGCCCAACCTTCTTCTATGCCACTAGTTACAGCGAGTACATCATTATCTTTTGATGTGGTAGCCCTTGTGCAAGAGATAAGATCTCTTCAATCCAAGGTGCAACATCTTGAGCAATATGTCTCTAGACCTACATAGGCATTAGATTTTGTTGATTTACTGCATACACCATTGGCACGTCACATTGATTCTATACCCTTGCCACAAGGTTTTGTTCAACCCAAGCTTGCTCTTTATAATGGCAAGGGTGATCTAGAGACACACTTGAGAGCTTTTCATACAGCATGTTTGGACTATGTACCCAATGGCTGGCTACTTACCAAGCTATTTCCATGGAACCTAAAGGATTATGTTTACAATGGTTCTCTAATCTATCAAATCAGTTGGTTCATGCATTGAATCCTTTAGATAACATTTTCTTAGCACACTTTAGCATTAACATTGGTGACAAGGTTTCATATTCTCAAATTGCTCAACAGAAACAATGACCAAATGAGCATCTCATGGACTATGTTCTTCAGTATAAGACCATCTTGGCTAAAATAATGAGTCCCATGGTAGATCAGGAGTTATAAGACCTCTTCGAATAGAGTCTTCTACTAGCACTTCATGAATCAATTATGTTCAAGTGATTCTCTTCCTTCACTAAATTATGTCATACACTAAAGGAAAGAGAAGTGAAACTCATTTCAATGGGCAAACACAAGTATACAAGCATTCTAGACACAACTAATAAGAGTAATAGAAAAGTCTCATACAAGGTCAAGTTCAATGATACAAAAGGGTAGAATCAACATATAGTAAATGCAACTTCAGAACCTCCTTAGCATATAGTTTTATCAACACCCCCTCGACGTACTTTTTCACATCTTCTAGTTCCTCTAGCTAGGGTTTTATATTATCTTTTGAATTATAATATCATATCTCTCCCTCCTATTTAGGAAGTTGATACAACCAAACCTCTTCCCAAGGGATATGATCAACAAGCATTTTGTGATTATCACAAGGCACCAGGCCACACTACAAATAGATGCATTAGTTTGAGACATAAGATAGAGGACTTGTTAGATGACAACCTACTTGATCTTGGCACTTCAGTTGAGCCTCCACAGGAAAAAACAACATAGGATAAAGCTTTGAAATCTTCTTAGATCCATTTCTAAAACATTTGAAATATGATACATGGGATACATCAGGGGTTCAATATGCATATCATGCACATCCACCACGAGTTACATACCAAGCAGCTTCAGTTGAGTCACACCCTTTGAGTGGTATGATCAGTGTGTATGAGTCCAGAGTTCTAGCTAGACCTTCAATATCATTCTCAGATCAGGATAGTGTGGAGAATAATTCAGTTTATAATGCACTCTTTATCAGAGCACATATTCATAATCAGCTCATTCACAGTGTTCTCACCGATAATGGTTCTAGTGTCAACATGTGCACCATTACATTATTATAGAATTTGGGCTATTCAAAGTAGGATATCACCTAGATAGATATAGTTATCAATGGATGTAGTGGGCACATGTAGATTCCATTGGGTGAGATTGTACTTCCTTTATAGATTGGTCCAATACATGTGACCACACATTTCACTATAGTTCCCAATCTAGGAGTTTTTGATATGTTACTTGGTTACCCATGGATTCAAAAAATTCAAGAAGTACCATCCATAGTTCACAGATGCATGAAATTCATTTAGTTAATCAAGTTATTATAGTTGGTAGAGTTTTGTATGAGTTACCACTACACACCTTAGAGCCATCTACTTTGCAGTCACTAGTTCTAGTTTCTTCACTAGTTTTAATTTCTCCACCAATTATAGTTCTTCCTCTAGTACAAATTTAGACATAATTGACACATCCATCACCAGTACATAGGGTTCATACACCTCCACATCTTTGGGATTCTAGATAGCTTCTAGCTAAAATTTTCACACCTAGAGTAGTTTCATTGAGATATCATGGGTCTGCACATAAATCACATGTTCAAAGAGCTTCTCCTACTTATAGATGGGTCCCTAAGAGCCCTATAGTTACATCCACTTCACAAATTTACAATGAGACCCCAAAATTGGTTTCTACTTTAGAGATTTCAGAGCATTTACAACATATACAACTTTTAGAGCCACAGTCTCAACATTTTCATTGTGCTTCACATTCACGCATGACTCCACTCCTTGATATAGGACACCATGATAGGGAGTCTCGCATGAGACTCATTGGTTAGTATCATCCTATCCTATCCTACTTGTATATAATATATTTTGATTGATTGTATATAGCTTATATAAAAATACAAAATTTCAAAATATAAAAACATTCAAATAATTCAAAAAAACCAAAAACAGTTAGATTGTATGCATCATCCAGGTTTTACATTTATACTACTGTGTTAGACTTACATTTATTATTTTATGCTATTGTTTGTCGATTATCTACATTTCCATGCTTCACTTGATATTATTTAAGTGTGTGTAGTGACTTCCAATTATTTAATTACTTCATTCTACCCATTGAGGGGGCATCCTACTTCTACATTTGAAATACACATTGATACATATTCCCACTAGGGGCATCTTCTACATGACTACACCATCCAGGTTATGTCATTATTACACCACACACTCTATTTATCATGTTGGCATACATTACTTACTAGATTACACATATTACCATATCAACACTCACTAGTATCTTGCACTTGTGTATTTCCTAACATATACCTAGTCTTGTACTAAATGTGTCTAGCATACTTTCACTCTTGCTTTAATTAGTTAAATGTGATTGTACCTTTATATTTTTTACATGCTTGCCTTTCTTACTTTGTGTAGCTAGATGTGATTGCATTTCTAAATTTTAGTTTTGTTTCTTATGTGTGCCTTAAGACATTTGCTAATATCCTTTGCTTCTATTCATGTCTGTGTAATTTTGGACATTTGTCAATGTCCCTTACTTGTACTCTTCTATGTGCCTATGGCCCTCATGCAAATCTTTACTTGTTTCATATTATATGTCTATGTGGTAGTTGAACATGCCTTTTATGATTACTTTCTAGTTTGAGTGACATGGCCCCTTGGCCAACCTTGAATGCTTCTTGCTTCTTACTTTGTATGCTTGTTTCTTTGAAGATTTTCCTTATTTTCAATGTCATGATCCATATCATGCATTTACCTTGCTTTTTTAGATGCCATGAAGGACATCATGCTCCAACTAACATCTAAATTTTTTAGTTCTAGTTCAGTACATTACACATGCTTTTACATTGGTATATCTATCTAGGCATACCCCTATTGATATAATAATCTTTCAATACAAACATTGCTATATCTAGAGATATCTTGTCAAATATCATTGCTATATCATGTATCTATACAACATAACACACTTGTAGGACTATTTTCTTTTGAGGGTAGTCATTATAGGTTCAATCATTCCTACCCTAAAAAGAGGGGTAAAAAAATAGGGGTTTGTCACATATCTCAAAGCTCCTAGTAGTTAAAACTGTAGCATTCAGATTACCCAATTCAGAATCCAGAGGTTAAACTAGTTAGAATAGAATAGAAAAATAGTGATAATTCTAGATCAATAACCAGTTTCAGCATAGGACAATAGTGTCAAAAATGGATAATAGTGCCAAACACAAGGGTGTCCTCATTTTATTTCTCTTGTCTAGGTATAAAAACACCTAAGTTTTACAATAATAGGAAAAAAATTTAGCTCAACTACAATTTTTGCATATCCAGATCAGTCAAAATTAGTAGTTTTAGTATAGTTGTTATGCCCCTAACCTATCACATGTATTAGGATAGGAATAGCTGACTTTTGGATTACTTATGCCTATTTGATGTTATATCACATTTCTCTATGCATTCATCTGGTTAGTAGGTCAGTCTATGGAGTAACCATGGCCTAAATAGACTATATATAGGAGGTAGTGGGTAATTGTTTATCATCATATTGTGAATTCTACTCTTATTGAAACTTGTGGAGGTTACCCCCTCGAAGTGGCTTGTCTATTATCATATATTATAATATAGTTCATTCATATTTAGATCTATTTCTGATATTCTACTTTAATTTTGAAGTAATTTCATTACAAGTGGTATCAGAGCTATGATTTGGGTAATATTGTGGGTGAAACCCTAATTTTTTAAATTTGGATATATCTAAAAAATAGTTACGAATTTATCTACAATTTTTTTATTGGATGTGAGAAATAATTAAATTAAGCTTCCATTAAAATTTTACCTCATTTGGATCAGTTTTACAAAATTTAGTTCCATTTTAGGGTTTTTCATAAAATTGATCTATAGTACGCAATTCAAAGAATTTTTATAAGTTATTTACATTTTTATAAATATTATAAAAATTTGGCTAGGGTATGTTATTTATATGTTTTTATTTGAGGCTAACATAAGTCCAAAATTTCTTGGTCAAAGTTGGGTCAAAAGTGCCAATCAGGGTCGACATCATAAAGCCCTTTTATGGTAGGTCCACAAACTCAGGGCTGAGGAAAGGGTGCTAAAACTCTAGGTAAAACTCCTAACAAGGAAGAGATAGAGTCAAAAGGGGGATGTACTGGATCCTTTGTACTAGGGTTCTCTGACATAGATCACAAAGTGATCCAGCTTGACTATAGTGTGCAAGGCATTCAAAGTGAGGTGCAAGGCATACAATCTAATATGAAATCCATACAAGATAGTTTGGTAGATATCATGATGGATTTGAAAAATAATTAGTCAAATCATCTGTCTATCACTATTGCATAACCCCACCAGGGTGGTTCTCCTAACAAATCTACTTCAAATCCAACTACATTTCCACAGAGGAGCCTGTTACCAAAGGTGGATATGTGTAAATTTGATGGAAAAGATCCACTCAATTGGATCAACCAAATGGAGAATTTTTTCAATCTACATCAGATCCTAGGTGGACAAAAGGTTACCATGGCATCCTTTTATCTTGAACCTAATAAATTCATTTGGTATCGATGGTTGTGTGCTCAAAAGAAAAATATGACTATCAGTGTCACCTGGTCAGTTTTTATAGTGGAGCTACAATTACACTATGGCAATAGTGTGATAGAGAATTACTTCAACCAACTGGAAAAATTGTGATAGATTGGCTCCATCAAGGATTATATTCATCATTTTTAGAACCTATCCTTACGTATGGAGATAATTTTTAAGGAGAACTTGAATGACCTATTTTTGGGTGGACTCAAGGACCACATTCAACATGAGGTATGCATGTTTAATCCACTTAAGATTTATACTTCTATTATCATGGCACGTAGAGCTGAGGAAAAATTCATAGCCAATAAGAAGTAGCCATTCACTCACTTCAAAGATCATAGCATATCAACATCAACATTTCCTCCACCTATCAGATTGATCCCTCAACAAATTGAAGAGAAGTGTGCAAAAGGATTATGTTTTAGTTATGACAACAAGTGGAGCAAAGGACATAGATGTGATGAGAATAAGTTATTCTACATTGAGGGATCCAATGAAGATGAGGAAGAGATAGAGGAGGTACCTAAAGATTCCCAACCTATAATCTCTTGTCATGCAATAGCAGGTATTAGCACTCCACAAACTCTTAAGGTGGTGGGTTTCCTCAAGAAACAAAAGGTGACATTGTTGATTGATTTGGGGAGCACACATAACTTCATCAACCATAATTTGGCCACTCAATTGAACTGTTTCATCTACCCAGCACCAAAATTTTAAGACATGATTGCAGATGATGGCATAATTAATTATTCAAGCAAATGCCATAGTATTAACCTTGTTATGGGTGAGTAAAATCTTGATTCTCCTATGTTTACTATTCCCATGGGTAGCATAGACATTGTTTTGGGAGTCCAATGGATCACAACCTTGGGTACCATTGAGATGAACTTCCAAGAACTATTCATGCACTTTCATTCTAAAGGTAGGAAAATTGAACTACATGGATTACAGGCAAAATCTCCATAATTTATTAGTTCACATCAGATGACTAGGATGTTAAAAAAGGGGTCAGAGGGAATTATTTCATGATTATGTTCCATAGAAGTTCAACCCACACAAGCATCTACACATCCTGATCTACAGATGATTCTTGATGACCACCCATCTATTTTTGGGGCCATGCCAAAAGGACTACCACCAAAAAGAGAACATAATCATGCCATTCAACCACTTCTAGGGAGTCAACCACCAAATGTTAGACCATATAGATATCCATATACATAGAAGAGTGAAATCAAAAAGATGGTCAATGAGATGTTGGAGGCAGGGATCATCAAGCACAGTGAAAGTCCATATTCATCACTAGTGGTCATGGTGCAGAAGAAGGATGACACATAGAGGATGTGCCCAGATTATAAGGATCTCAAAAAGTACACCATCAAAGATAAGTTTCCTATTCCAGTAATTGATGATTTACTTGATGAGTTATATGGCACTAATTATTTCACAAAATTGGATCTTCACTCAGGGTACCATCAAATTAGAATCAAGGATGAAGATGTTCATAAAACTGCTTTTAGAATGCATGAGGGCCATTATGAGTTTTTGGTAATGCCCTTTGGTCTTACAAATGCACCATCTACTTTTCAGAGCTTGATGAACACTATTTTTAGGCCTTTTTTAAGGAAGTTTATGTTGGTTTTCTTTGATGACATATTGATTTATAGTCAAATATGGGAAGCACATCTCCAACATGTGAAATAGGTGTTGATAGTTTTGGAGAAGCATTGACTTTATGTGAAGCCATCCAAATGTGTTTTTGGAGTATAGGAGGTAGAGTACCTAGGTCACAATGTTTCCCATGAAGGTGTAAAATTTGATCCCCAGAAGATCAAAGCTATGATGAAATGGCCCATGCCAAAAAATCTCAAAAAACTCTGAGGGTTCCTAGGACTAACAGGTTACTACCGAAGATTTGTGAAAGGTTATGGTAGCATAGTAACTCCACTCACTACATTTCTAAAGAAGGATGCCTTCCATTGGAATGACGCCACCACCAAAACATTTGAGAAACTAAAATTAGCTATGTGCACCACTCTAGTTTTGGCTACTCTAGACTTCTCAAAGACATTCACTATTGAATACGATGCTTCTGGATCTAGATTGGGAGTAGTACTAATGTAGGAAGGAAGACCCATTGCATTTGAAAGTCATCAATTCAAAGGTAAGAATATAAAAAATCCTATCTATGAGAAAGAAATGATGGCTATTCTTCATGCAGTTAAATAATGGAGGCCCTATCTGATGGGTAGACACTTTAAGGTGAAAACGTATCATGATAGTCTAAAATACTTTTTGGAGCAAAGATTATCATCTGAGGAACAACAAAAGTGGGTAACCAAAATGTTGGGTTATGATTTTCAAATCATATATAAGAAAGGTAAAGATAATGTAGTAGCAGATGCACTATCCAGATGGAATACATCCATAGAAGCATTACTTTGTGCAATGTCTATGTTGCAAGCAGATTAGGTGGATGAAGCTAGGTTAGAATGAGAGCAAGACAAAGATACACAGGTTCTGATTTAGAATCTCTAGCAAGGTACTTTATCCTCTAAAAAATTTTAATGGAAAGGTAATGTCCTATGGTATAAGGGTAGGTTATACTTGTGCAAAGATTCAGAGCTTAAGCATAAGATTCTTGTGGATTTGCATGCATCTCCAATTGGGGGACACTCAGGGTTCTTGAAAACTTATCACAGAATTAAGAAAGAAGTATTTTGGGAAGGACTCAAGGGATATATACAAAATTTTGTGGTAGAATGCTTGATATGCCAATAGAATAAAGGCGAGACAGTTAAGACCCCAGGTGTGTTACAACTGTTAGCAATTCCTAGTCAAAGGTGGGAGGAGGTTTCCATGGATTTCATTACAGGGTTGCCTTATTTTGAAGGTAAGAATGTTATCTTGGTAATTATGGATAGGCTTACAAAATATGCCCATTTTTGTGCTCTCTCACACCCATTTTCAGCAAGTATAGTAGTAGCTATTTTTTTGGAGGCAGTTCTAAAATTACATGGAACCCCAAAAATAATTGTAAGTGATCATGATCCTATTTTCACTAGTAATTTATAGACTAAACTATTTTCCTATTTGGGTACTTAGCTAGCTCATAGCTCATCTTACCACCCCCAATCTGATGAATAAATATAAGTGGTTAACAAATGTTTAGAGGGGTATCTCCATTGTTTTGTATCATATAAATAGGAACGTTGGGTTAAATGGCTACCACTTACAAAATGGTGGTATAACACATCTTTCCATACCTCTTCTAAAATGACTCCATTTCTAGCACTATATGGTTACCATCCACCTTCCATCACTTCTTCATTAAAGGTGCAAACCAAGGTTTGAGATGTGGAGGAGCACATTCAACATCAATAAGAAGTTTTGGCTAGTTTAAGAGAGAATTTGGCCTTGGCATAAAATAGGATGAAGCAACAAGCAGATCAACACCATAGTGAGCAAAATTTTGAGGTGGGTGACTAGTTATTTGTACGTTTGTAGCCTTATAAGTAGATGTCCTTGAAGCAATAGAAAAAGGACAACAAACTTGATCCTAAGTATTATGGCCCTTATCAGGTTCTACATAAAATTGGAAGTGTGGCTTACAAGCTTGAGTTACCTCATTCATCTTGCATACACCCAGTATTTCATGTTTCTTATTTGAAGAAGGTCATTAGATAGAAAGTTTCAGCCTAGAAAGAGCTCCCAAAACTAGATGAAGAAGGATGAGTCATTTTGGAACCAGAGAATATCCTCCAAACATGTACTAAGAGGTTGAGAACTACAGAGATTAGGGAATATCTGATCAAGTGGAAGAACCTGAGTAGTGAAGATGCAACCTGGGAAGGTGAAGATTTTTTGCAATAACATCTAGAGTTGTTCAACATTGAGGACAACATTGGTTTGAAGGGGAAGGGCATGTTACGCCCCTAACCTATCACATGTATTAGGATAGGAATAGACAACTTGTGGCTTACTTATCCCTCTTTGATGTTATATAACATTTCTCTATGCATTCATTTGGTTAGTAGGTCAGCGTATGGAGTAACCATGGCCTAGATAGACTATATATAGGAGTTAGTGGGTAATTGTTTATCATCATATTGTGAATTCTGCTCTTATTGAAACTTGTGGAGGTTACCCCCTCAAAGTGTCTTATCTATTATCATATATTCTGATATATTTTAGTCATATTTGGATCTATTTATGCTATTCTAATTTATTTTTAAAGTAATTTCATTACAAGAGTTTTCTTAAGGAATCCAAATATAGGGGGTATCATGCACAACATGATGGCTCTCACTTCTATTTTTAGATTAGGTAGTTGACATAACATCCAGATCAGAATCCATGTTCTAGACACTAGTGATTGGGGGAAATGTGTGTGGCACATTGGTCTTTTTTTGTTTTTGATTTTAATTTATTACCCAGGCATTCTCAACAGTTGTGTGCCTTACTTCATCTACAGGTGGTTGACATCTTTTTCAAGTTGAAATTTCATACAAGTTTAACTTTTTGAGTACTTGAGTTCTTGAGTTGGCTTTCATATAAGCCTAGTGCATTAGTTTCAGAGTAACTTTCATACATGCCTAATCTCTATCTTTTGAAATGACCAAGAGT
Source organism: Torreya grandis (assembly GCA_037957365.1). Classification (NCBI taxonomy): domain Eukaryota; kingdom Viridiplantae; phylum Streptophyta; class Pinopsida; order Cupressales; family Taxaceae; genus Torreya; species Torreya grandis. The sequence goes on from JARHVA010000037.1 coordinate 7,131,734, forward strand.
GGCCTATTTTCCAGCATATATTTGGCTATCCACACCACATTGTTAGATCTTCAGAACATCCATGGGATCCATGATCCATCTCATATGACATCTATTCTATATTAGTATCACTTCATAGATTCACTTCACAGGGTAATGATGGAGCCAAAGGGTCAGCCTTTGTATTCTTGAGCCACCTATTTAGAGGGATTAGACACATAGTCCAAACATCAATTATCACATACATGATCATCTAGCTTCACTTAGTAGGCAATGATGGAGCCAAAGGGCTAGCCTTTGTATTTTTGAGCCACTTTTTGGGAAATTGAGTACTTAGCTCTGTTCATGATATAAATTTTGGTATAACATCACCCAACATAATCCAACCTTATTCAGGATCACAATAGGTTTTACATTGGTTTGTGTACCCAATGAGGTGTATTCATTCCTTTCTCTTTTTTTCTTTTACTCAATTTTATATATTCTTGTTTTATATCACATATAATAAGAACTAGTCTACTCTTTGTTTCATTTCATATATTCACACTTGCACAATGTGTTCTCTATGCACTATCCAACATTACTCAGCATCACATAAGCTTCATAGGCTTCACCTTTATAGGTAAGTTCAGGTATGCTTTCTACTTTTTTTCCTTTATTCTAGTATTTTGCTTTATTACATCATTAGAATAAAGGGGGGTAAATGTAGTCATATAAAATACGAAATTTGGTTACTTGAGTATGGATAAAGACACTTAATCCATAGGTCCTCCTACTTACTTGCACAACCCTTTTAGGATTTTCTTTCATGGATTCCCAATCATCCACAGCCTTTTAGACTTAACCCTTATAGACCCAGGTAACTCTTTCAGGCCCAGATCTATCCTCCTATGTCTCATTCCCTCTAGAAAACAACATCTAACTTGGATAGGAGCATTAAAACCTAAGGTGTCATATTTTTGGTGTTGTTTTCCAAGTTTACTTTTAGTCCTAATAGTCATATTTTATTGAATCCTTATCCTAATTCATGTTAGCCTAATGTGAATTTATTTAACCCACGATCATAATTTCCTTATAAAAGGCCATTCAAAGTCCATTTAGAAGGGTTGGCACTCATTTACAAGAGAGAAGCAAGAATACAAGCAAGTACATTCAATCACTTTTCCCTATTCTTTTCATACAACCTTCTAATATTATTCCAAGCTTATTCAAACCATTACACCAGCCCCTAGCCATATAAAATACACCCAATTTTGCATCTAGTTACATTTTCATACACAATTGCACCAAACCCTTTAATGGGAGAACTACATTAGCTTGATCCCTCTTCGGAGTATTGGTATGTAGGCAACATGCCCACACACGAGGCATGAAGTGCATCCAGTGTATCCTTTATACACTAACCCCTTCTCTCTCTTTCCCAAGTTGCCATTCAAGTTAAATCATAAAGAGCTCTTAGGGATTTAAATATTAAAATAGATGCACAACAAGCTTCATAGACTTTTGAGCTTTGATATTTCACTGATAGAGTAAAATAGACCTACCAAACAAAACCCAAAAAACTCATATAACCTAGACAATAGCACCAGAAAAGGACTATAACGTTGAACAATAGGGTGTCCCATTTTTGATGCTCTTATCTAATCTAGAAAAGAACTCCAAAATCCTATTTGTGATAGTCTCCCAAGCCTGCATAAAAATTTCTAGACCCTACAACATCCATCTCAGTCAGTTTCTAGTTAAGTTTGGTTTTCTCTCTATTATTACTATTTTTAGAAAAGGTAAAAATACAATCTATTTACACAAATCAGTGGCTTAATTATTATACATTAATTTACTGATTTACCCTACTCAGACATATTTATTTAATTAAGAATAAAACTCCATTATTATAAAAAATAATAAAACATTTATACATTATATTTAAATATCATGCACATGCTCTGGCTAACATATTTTGCAAAACTACTTTAGAGGGCAGTTCTTACACAGATTTCACAACTACCCTCAAAATAAGGGGCATTTATAGGGGTTTTTCATAGAGATCAAGCTCCTACTTTGCTTTTCATAGACAAATTTTAGCACATAGGCTCAATTTTTTAAATTAACAAGGTAGACACATAACAAAATAGAGACTAAGTAGTTAGTTTAAATCACATAGAAATCAGATCAGGTAGACATTAGCACCCAAATTGGGACACTGGCACCACATGGAGCTATTTTACACTATAGGGAACTACTATCCATTATCCCCAACTTTAAGGTAGTCTAGATAATTCAAACTAATACACTAGGTACAATATAGATTTGCATAGATATAGTCATAGGTTTGGCAGTTATGTTCAGATTCAGCTTAGATACATTCATTTCAATTTAGATTCATACCAATTACTTAGATTTGGGAGAATCATGTTTGACATGATCACTCATACATTTATAATAGTTACATATGTTTATATATTACATACTTGATCCAGATTTAGTATATTTAGATACTAGATTGGGGGCATGTGCATGGCACATAGTTTCCATATACTCAACTTCAGATAGGTTGATCAAATGGAATGGAAAAATCCATGTCATTCTTTACATGGTATACACTTGTTATCACATTACAGGTTATCACTAGATTCATGCCTTACTCCATCTATAGTGGTTGACATTCCTAAGTGGCTTAGAGCCACCTAATATACCCGAGTGGTCATGGAGCTAAATACATAGTTAGATTTACTCAGTTAGATACTTTCAACACTTTGCACAATTTAGTTACATATGCATCTACTTCATATAGGTGGGAAATTATGGAGTCATGGACTACTTGAGTTCTTGAGCCACCTACATGGGAGGATTATACACACTTATAGTCTCATCCAAGCTATTCATAGAGATCAAGATCCACCAAGCAGGGGTGGGCAATGATGGAGTCAAAATTGAATTGAGTTCTTGAACCACCCATATGAAGATTGAGAAAGCCATCATCTCAGTTCAAGTTATTCAATGATATGATCACTATGCACACTCACACACATAGGTTATCACCAGGTTCATGTATTGGTTCATGTAACCAATGAGGTGTATTCATTCCTTTCCTCTCTCTTTACTTAGATTTACTTCGTTACTTTTATTCAACGTAGCCTTTTTTTTTTATTGTCTCTTAATTATGGACTAATTTTTTCATGTTTCATTATAGGACATTGATTTGGATCATGTTCCATATGCGTAGACCTAGATTCACATATTCAAATTCAACTACACAAGTTTCACTTCCAAGGTAAGTCTAAGTATGCTTCTTTTTCCTTTATACTAGTCATTTTGCTTTGCTACATTACTAGCATAAATGGGGGAAATTGTAATCAGCTAAAAGTGGTAATTGGATGTTAAGAGGGTCACTTGAGTTAACCTATCCCTAGGCTATCCATAGACCTATCCTTGAGCATTAAACTTAATTTCTAGTGATTTAGCAGACCACGATCACCTACAGCTGGTCAAAACATAATCCTAGATTTTCATCTTAGACCCTAATCCAAATTACTTAGCAGACTACAAAGAGAATATTAACACCACATTTGGGACACTACAGCCACATGGTACTAGTGTCCCCAATTGGGCACTATTATCCTTAGTCCTATCTCTTCCTAATAGATATTTTTTCAAATGTGTGCCCCTCCTAAGGTTGTCCTAAGCTCATTTTCTTATCTACACAAGCAATAGAACTATATACAAGCCTAATTCACCTATATTCATTAGATGGAAAATATACACAAAAGTTATTCAAACCAAATACAAAGTTGAATAAAATCAAGGTATTTGATCCCTATTTTGTGTTATTTCTACATACTATCATCTACAACAGCCCTAAGCCCAATTTTCAAATATTTCAAAGCTCAAGCACATTCAAGGCATCCAAGCCCACTCTCATTCAAACATTCACTTGTACTTGTATCAAAAACTAGGTGGGAAAACTACATCAAGGTTAATCCTTCTTCATATTATTGGCATGTAAGTAGCTCTGTACATAATGGGGTGTTGAGGATATCTAGTCCATCTTACTAACACACACAAAATTATTGCTCAAAGCATACTTATAAGGAGGACTAGGGTTTACACATTAAATCAAGATTTCTAGGCACAACACAAAGCTCTAGGTTTCATGCACACAAGAATATGACATACAGACATAGGTGTAGGTGCTCCCAAAAAATAGGAATAGTCCTATAAAGGGAACATTAGTGCCACATTGAGGACACTACACATAGATGGCTTTACTTTTCATATTGTATGCTACTGTCCAATGAATAGATGAACATAAGAATCATGTTAATGACATAGATAACTGCCCAGATATCAACTTTTAAAACTCAGATCATTTGTGATAATAATTTTTTAGATAAGTCTCTATTTATGCCTATTTATTGCTATTATTATAGATTTAAACAAGGTCAAAGATCATAACAAAATAGTAATTAATTATTTCATATTTATTTAACTAATTTAAGTGTATCAAGCCTTTAATCTAAACATAACATTTTCATTGTAAAACCCTAAAAAGGTTAAAATAATGGGATCATAGGGTAACCTTTTTATTTCCAATTTTTTTGAAAATACAAAAACATTTAAAAAATTAAAAAATGCTAAAAATATTTAGCATGTTTGTAGTTGTATTATTTCTTACACATATGTTATTTGTGCCATGTTATTAGATAGCATATCATTTTTTCCTATATACACATATGTTTCACGCTTCATTTGAGTGTGATAAAGGCATACCCAAATACAATATATATGCACGTAAAGATGTTGGGCCTTCCCTCTACTCATGCCATAAGTATATTGGGGGCATCTTCTTCTTTAATCATGATCCACCTAGGTTATATTATTTTATGATCACTTTCTATTATCATGTTTGAGCTTATATACTTACACATGCCTCTATCCATGCTTTTACATTTCACAATGTACTTTATATGTTATTTACTTAACATTTGTTACAAACAGATATTTATAGGAACAAGTATGTTATGTTCATGTCAGTTGCATATATTCCATGCTTTCATTTATGCACTTCCTTGAGTGTGTTCCTTGATTTCTAATGTCTTGCATTGTATTTCCCATTTGAGCATTTGAATATGCTCCATTAATTATGGCCCCCATGCTTTTCTTTTCCTATTGTGACATTTGAATATGTTATTATTTGTTATATGGACATTTGAATATGTCATTATATGTTTTGTGGACATTTTCAACGAAGTCATGTCTTTTTAATTGTCTGAAATTTTAACATGCCCCTTGTTTGAGGATTCCTTGGACCATTTCCTTTTGCTTTATTTTTGAATGATATTATGTGTGTGATTAGTTGCTTATTGATTTTATATTATTACTCTCTAGATATTACCATGATCTATATCATGCATCTTAGGAATTGATGTGATCACATTCTACATGCCTAAATGGTATATCTACCTAGACATGTTATTCATATATGCTACATGATCCATACACAACTTATACAATAATCTTATCATTTTGAAGTAAGGTAACAACTATATTTTATTTCCCCTTACCTCAAAAGAGGGGTATGTCATAGAGGCATGACTTCCACATTTTCACAATTTTAGGTTACAATGGGGGCATGTCATAGAAATATGTTCTCCATATTTACACAAATTCTTAGATTCAATGGGGGCTTGTCATAGAAACATGTCCTCTACACTTGCACTGATTTCAAATTCACCCAATTTCATAATGATATGATTTAAATACATATTTGTGGCAACATTTTATACATTTGTACTATTATTATGCCCAAATTTTAGTTTAAGACATATATTAGGTGCATATTCCATGCAAGAGGCACCTAAAAATTGCAAAATCAAATCATTTTCTAGATTGAAACTATTATTATGGAATGTTATCAACCCAAGGTGGAGTGTTATCAAGTCAATCTATTACAATAGTTAGTTCACCTTTGGAAGCTTGAGTTGTTTAAATCACTCAATCTTACCAAATTTATAAGTTAGATTTGATTAGATCATCTAATTTCACTAGAATTATAGGTTGGATTTGATTAAATCATCTACCCTCACTAGATATATAGTGTGAGTTGACTAAATCCTTGACATTCACTAGGTTATGCACATATTTTGGTTGCATGATTGAGATGAAATAATCTCAATGGCTATGTTGCAACTCACCTTAACACCAAGATTGGGGGCATGTGTCCTCAAATATCTATATATACATGCACTTGCAGGTTTGAAATTATCCTAATCTTAGCTTCAATGCTTCATAATGAGGCATCCTTTCAAATCAAATTTTTAAAAGGCAATATGGTTGCATCGACATAGTTGTGTACTCCTAACCTTGATCTTCCAACTTTCAAGCATTTCAAATTATCTAAATTTTAGATTCCATACATTGATTATATATTGTAACATGCCCTTAGTTACAGATCAATCAAAAAAAAAAAACACTCAAGGTGGGCTCATGCAAAGACAAGGTGTGTTATACACACCTAGGTACACATTTCTTTCCTTTAAACTAGCAATTTTGTTACTATATTAAATGGGGGGAATGCATATACTAAATTTTTATTTATAAATTACCTCAATCTTTTACACTTGGAAAATAACTATCATGGTTGTACCTTTTAGTTCTAGACCTTCCCACTACCAAAAGGCTTGTGTTCACTATCTAGTTGTGCCAAACTGATTATATCTTAGTTTAACCATTGTTATTCTGATGACTTAGGCCTTATATACTATGAAAAACTATCTAAATTGGATTATTATTCTTCACTACCTATTTTGGACCTATACATGTTTTCTAGATCTTTGGACACTTGCATCCCATGCAAACACATGTGTCAATGCAACTATCCATTTTCCTACAAAGTGTCCAGTACCCAAAAATTATCCAATTTACAAAATAAATGTATCCAAAAGGTCAACATAAGTGATTTAATTTGAGATATTTCTAAAATGGATTGGTATATATATAATATCAACCCTCATTCATTCCTCACCTGATAATCACATACAACTCACAAGGTAATATACCAAGAAACACTAAATCAAGAATTCAAGTGAGAAAATATGTCCTATTTATCCCCATTTCCATATCATTCATAGGAGAAGTCTTTATATAGGTCTTAATTAGTCAAAAAATATCCCATGAGCCATATTTGCCAAGTTACAAGCTAAATCATTGCATGTATTTGCTTATCACACATTTCACCCTTGTGCATACACAATCCAACACATAGGGAAAAATACATCAATTTGAGTCCCTCTTCAGAGTATTGGTTATGTAAGTAGTACCCATTGATAGAGGGGTCTTTGGGGTCAACTCGACATCATGAGCCCACTAACCCATTTTTTCCATAGTCACTCTAAGGGTGATGAGCTAGGGTTTGATCATTTGACAAAGAGTGACATCTTATGCACATCTAAATACATCAAAAAAAGGTGACAAAAAATCCATAAGGTTCTAGTTGGTCACATCCAAATCTATTTAAGATTATGTACATGACACCTATGGCAAAGATCATATAATTATTTTGAGATCATCATTCAATCCACTTCTAGTTTGTTCTTACTCAAACTTGCATGCACATAGTAAATTGTAGTCATATAAAATGCAAAAATTAGTAAATTGAGCATGGCTAATGAAACCCATCCCATAAGCCCCTCTTGCTTTCTCTCATGACCCTCATAGGCTTATTTTCATTAGTTCTCAGTCATCCATAGCCTTCTAAACCTGATCGTAGCTGAGTTAGGACCCTCTTTTCATGATCAATCCATCCCCCTAGGTCCCGTATCCCCGAGAAAATAACACCATATTGGGAAATAGTACCAATGCCACTCCTATCTATTTTAGGCATTATTGTCCAAGCTCATTTTTGGCCCCAATGGTCAATTACTTCTAGTTTTCCATCCTTATCCTTGTTGGTCTAATGCAAGCAAATTCAATCCATGACCAATAGATCCCTATAAAATCCCATTCAAAGATCATTTGGAAAGGGTTGGAAAATATCATCAAGCAAGAAAGAATATAAGTGAAACCACTTAGGAAATCTTCCCTGTTCTCTGCATACAGCCATCCAATACAGTCCTAAGCATATCTAAATCTCCACATCAGTCCCTAGCCATCCTCAAGCATATCCAGTCTAACATTTCTTGCATTCTCATATCAAAATTGCACTAAGCACTTTCAAAGGAAGAACTACATATGGCTTTAACCCTCTTCAGAGTATTGGTGTGTAGGTAGTGTACTAAACATGGGGTGTGAAGCATGTCCAGTGCATCTAACACATACTAACCCCTTCTCCCTATTTTCCCAAGTTTTGTTCAAGTACATTGAAGGCATAAAAATGAATAAAATCATCTCTATAAGGAGCATTGATAATAGTGGGACTTTGAAAATTCATAGACAGGGTCACATATACCTACCAAGAAAAACCCAAAAATCTTAGATCCTCAGAACAACAGTGTTGAACAAGGACTACAGTGCTCGTGCCACTCTTGTCCACCTTCGGTGCTCTTGTCCAATTAGAAAATAGAAATCAAAATACTATTTATGATAGTATCCCACATCCATACAGTGAATATCAAACCCTGTCTCAGTCGAATCAACACAATGTAAGGCAAGTCTTATTTTCTCCCTCTTATTATTATTTTTAGAAAAGCTCTAATTACATATAAATTTCACAAATTAGTAGCTTATTTACTACATATTATTTACTGATTTATCAATCTAGATCATTTAACTAAATTAGGAATAAAACCCCAATATTCTCAAAATTATTAAATCATAAACCAACTAAGCATCACTATTTTCCAATTCATTGCAATATATTTCAATAGTTGTACTTTACTATTTTTAGTAATCTCAATTGTATAAATTCAAAATATTATTTTTCTAAATTTTCTATTAATTAGCCTGCTTATTAGATTATTTCACCACCCTTGTGTAAAATCTAATATAATCTTCTTAACCCTAAAGACCCACTTATCTAAATTTAGGGTTAAAAATAATCAAGACACACCGCCTACTCTATGTTTATTTTTCAACATTATTTTTTTTAGTACTCAAAATTTTGGTTTAACTTGATTTTTTATCACTAAAAATTATATTCATAAATAAATGTAGGATTGAGCAAAATATCAAAGACACATGATCTCACATGGGCATTATACACACCTTCAGCCAAGAAATATTTTTAGGTACATTTGAGTTTACTTTAGAAGCTTTAGGTGCAAAAAAATATTGTATCCATACCACGTTTTATTTTCTTTGATATGTATCCACACACACATCAAAGTAGGGCAAAATGTAGACAACTAAAAAAGACCTCTAAGCATTTATTATTTGTTAAATTCCATATTTCAGAGATGATGATTAGTATAATTAGGAATTATTAAAAAAATTATTGCATTTTAGTGGTCTTTGCACATCCTCCTAACATCCACCAATTGTCATCACATCCTCCTCAAAATTCCCAATGTTCCACTCCTTATGCTAGGAACATAAACTTCACATTTATGGCATGTCATGAATGTCAAGTGTGTAGTTTTAGAAGGCATCTTATATGCCCTTCTTCTCCTCTCCCCATGTGACCCTTATTTGGTCTTTTTCACTTTTTTGATTGTTGGATGTCATGTTACATGCTAATAAATTCATAATTTAAATTCAAGTGATCTATAAATACACAAGTACCCTGATGCAATTAGGAATCTAAGATCAATCTAGGGATCATTTGAAAAATCATCGAGCACTTGAAAATAAATTATTTATTATTCACAAGAATATATTAATAATTTACAAGAATTTAGAGAAATTAGGTAATAATTATAGCATTCATTGTAATATTAAAGTTCATGTTAGCAACACATTGCATTGCACTAGTTTACTTAGTTGATTAATCACTACAATTATTGGAGTGTTGGTTTTAATATTTTACACTATTGAGGTTCCTTAAAAATATCAATATAGCTATATTACTCCATAATATGACACAATCCCTAAAATATATGTTATTTTCCTTAATGAGTTTTAGATATAGTTGCCTAATTGGGGTCAGAAAAAGAACATTTTCTCAATCATTTGAATGAAGGCACAAAAAACTAAGCAAGGTTTTGGAGCCCTAAATCAAATAAATATAGTTTCTAAAATAAATTCTACATGTCTAACATTTCCCATTAATGAAACTTGTCAATTTGGACATGTATGGAGTGGTATTTAATGGTTTAGACAATCTCCTTTATTTGTCATGAGTTTTTTAGGTTCTCATTATCTTGTCACAAAACCATGATTTTCACTATCAGACTTTAACAAATTGTAATATCCCTAATCAGAATATTATTTGATAATTTGGATTCCTTATAATTCCTTTTGAAATAATATTTTATAAATATAAACTTGTACTTAAAATGATAATTTGAATAAAAATGTAATTGTATTGATAATAAAATATAAATCATCAAGGGGTTTTGTCCTTGGGTTATAATGATAACAAGGGTTTTCTTCCTTGAAATCATATTACATGATTAAAGGATTTCATCCTTAAAGTGATTGTAAAGCATGATGATTGTACAAGGTTGAATCTTTTAATGTATGATTGCATGATTTCTTCCATATCATTGGTTGGTTATTTATATCTTTAAATTCTTCCATCGAAAGACATGTCTTCTCCCAAATGTCTTTTCCTCGAGGGACATGTCTTTTAATACTTCCTTTTGTTGAATGGTGTTTTATTAATTAATTAATAATTAATTAGTGACTTCCAGTGCTTGGTGCTCCCCATAATGGTTGTGATTCCATTTATTAATAACCGTTCTTTTATTTTAATTAATGGTGCTTCATCTTTAATGTTGTAGATCATTGACAATTTCATGTCTTGTGATCTCCTCATAACCTGCAAGTCCTCCCCATAATCTATGATCTCTGTGATTGCTAATTAGCAAAGTGATGTTGGTGATTTCTTCATAGTGTGGTGTTGAGTTGTTTAATTTAAGAGCTGTCTTATTGTTGGGGATTTTAATCAAAGACCAAGTCAGTGATTTTATTGGGATATTACAAACCTCCCTTCCTCAAATTGCTTATCCTCAAGAAATTGTAAATTGAGGTGTTCCAAAATTAAAGCTCCTTCCCATGTTGTATCTTATGGTGCATGTGCCAAAATGAAACTACCATATTCTTCTAACATAAGGTTATTTTGCTTTTGAAGATGAGAATGAACCATAAATTTCAATACAGAACCTTTTTGCTCTAATCTCTTGGAAAATGTATGATTATTGATACCAAAAATAGTCTCCAGGTCTCTGTTAGGAATATCCCTTGAATATTTTATACCCTTTCGATCCTTTATCCATTAAATGTCAAATATTCTTTCAATACTCTACTAAATAAAGCCACACAAAGTGCAAAATTTGCCAAGATCATCTTCTAAAACAAAGCTATGAAGGCAATCCTTTGTTTCATCATTGTCATAAGTAGAATCCATGTCTTAATTTACCATATTATGGGAACATTCAAAATGTAATGACATTTATTTCCAAATTAATGAGATCTCATCATTGTCTTCTTCATCACTTTCATTTTGCATCTCTTTCTCCCATTGGAATTCTATTTCTACATAATCTACAACATCGATAGCTTTTTTAATTGTAATTTTTTTAGGTTCTTTAGTTTTCTCCTCAGGCAACTTTTCTATGTTTTGTAGGTCACAATGCCTGATGTCCTTTGAAATATATTGCAAGACTTTTATAGAATCTATTGATATATTGAATCCACCTTTAAAATTAAGCTTCTTATTAATATCCTCCATACACTTTTTTGCTCCAGTATTCTGTGACTCCAACTCCTAATTTTGCCATATTCCATCAACCATTTTAGCTGGCTCTCCATCTTGTTTATTTTTAAGACTATAGCCCATGATATCTTGATGATAGTGTGCATTAATTTGGTAATCAATTGGTTTATCAAATTTAGAACTTGTGTTTGAGGAAAAATCCTCAAGACCTCTATCTTGCACACACTGAAGTTTTCCTTCACTCCGATGCAAACAACACATATCATCATCATCAGTGATTTCAATAAAAAATCATTCTAATATCCAAATTTTTTATGTCATTATTCCCAATAGAAGAGTCTCCAAAAATACCCACTCCCTCTTGGATAAGCGTGTTTGGACATTCTTTTAGTTCAATGCTATATTTCTTTATCTTTATGAAATTAGAGCATGACATCTATAAGAAACATAAAGAGCTTGACTTACCTTCCTTAATGATTGGAGAATTGAAGTCACTTAGATAAAGATTTATTCTACATGATTTTTTCTCCTCATTAAACTTGGTAAAAGTGAGATATGAAGATTTTGGTAAGGCCAAAGGGGTTATCAAAGGTCTATCATGTAATGATTTTGGCTTTTTTCGACTCTTGGATAACATTTCTTGAACCTGCTTGCATCTCTCTTTAGAAAGAGCTAAATAGCTAGATATTTCTATTGCTACACTTTCATGTTTCCATTCTTTATTGTTTGCTTTTATTTTCTTTATAGGCCTTAAGTCGATTACTACAAATGTTGTGCTCTCAGAATTGCATTTCAAAGGACCCAAAATTTGATTGAAATCAATTTTGCATGTTGGTAAGTTAGACAACCTTGAAGTCTTCTTCCCTTCATTCAACCACACTTCTTTATAGTGCCCTGTTATATTATATGGCTCACTCAACTCCATAAAGTTTGAAAAAGAGATTTCTTTTCAAATCTCTACTGAAAGAGTTTTGTATTGATCAAAATTGGCCACAATATCCTTGTGTAGTGACCCCATGGTTTAAAGGTTGGCAAGAAAACAAATATGATACCACTATAATATCCCTAATCAGAATATTATTTGATAATTTGGATTCCTCGAGATTCCTTTTGAAATAATATTTTATAAATATAAACTTGTACTTAGAATAACATTTTAAATAAAAATGTAATTGTACTAATAAAAAAATATAAATCCTCAAGGGGTTTCATCCTAGGGTTATAATGATAACAAGGGTTTTTATCCTTGAAATCATATTACATAATTAAGGGGTTTCATCCTTAAAGTGATTGTAAAGCATGATGTTTGTACAAGGTTGAATGTTTTAATGTATGATTGAACGATTTCTTCCATATCATTGGTTGGTTATTTATATCTTTAAATCCTTCCATCGAAAGACATGTCTTTTCCCAAATGTCTTTTACCCAAGGGATATGTCTTTTAATACTTCCTTTTATTGAATGGTGTTTTATTAATTAATTAATGACTGTCGGTGCTTGGTGCTCCCCATAATGGCCTGTGATTCCAATTATTAATAACTAATGTTTTATTTTATTTAATGACACTCCATATTTAATGTTGTGGATCATTGGTGATTTCATATCCTGCGATCTCCTCATAACCTACAAGTCCTCCTCATAATTTATGATCTCCATGATTGTTGAGTATATTAGCGAAGTGATGCTGGTAATTTCTTCATAGTGTGGCACTAAGTTGTTTAATTTATAGAATGTCTTATTATTGGGGATTTCAGTCAAAGACTAAGTCAATGATTTTATTGGGGGTATTACACAAATGTTGCCTAATCTCATGATATTTAAGGTACATATCTAAATCATAAACATGTTTTTATTTCTCTAGGTTTAAAAATTAATTAGGTATGATTTATTGTTTTACATCTATTTTAGGCCTAGTTAAATGTATATGGATATTTGTGTTGCAATTTGATTGAAATCCATTTATATCATTACACAAACTTAGTTATTAATAATTCAATATTGGACCCTCATTAAAGGATTGAGTAAATATTTAGTTGAGAGAAGAAAAGCTAAATGGCATTCCTTATCCCTAGGATGGAAAAAATAGAATTTTTATGGAGCTTCAAGTGGTAATCTTGGGACCATAGGTGTTGGATGTTTAATCAAGGATCGATGAAGGATATTTTAATGGGTAAAATCCTTCCACATTCCAAAGCTGAAAAAAATAAAGTGGAGGTGGTGGCCTTGGTCGAAATATTGAAGCTTGTTGCAGAGAAAGGACTCAACAAGATCTCGGTGGATGGGGATTCTCAGACCATAATCAATGTACTACAAAAAGGAAAAACACTAAATTATAAATGAGACAACATCCTTACCAAAGCCTGTAACTTGGTGAAGGGATTCTTGTCCATCTTTTTCAAGGAATGTAATTGTCCAACCTACTTGGTGGCTATTATTGGGGCAATCTATTACTTCTATGTTCAATGTCTTACCTAAAGATTTTGAGGGGATTCTCTCTTCTTATCCTTGATATATTAGCTATCTAGGTTATTGCCTCATCTTCTTAAATTAATATCAATACGTATTCAATTCATATCAAATTTTAGTTTGGATGTTTCCTTAGAAGGTGTCCACCATTAATGTGATTAATATGTGAAGCTCAAGGTGTTTTTTCGTTACCACCTTTTCTCATGATTGGAATTATTGATCGTACTTATTCTGTATGTGCAAATTAATTTTGGGGTTGCTGATTATATGAAAGAGAACTTGTTATTCAATCTTGTCACCATGTTGGATACATCTCTTGGTGCTTTTTTGAATGGTCTTCTTGCATGCAATCACATATGAGAAACCAGTTAGTGGTTGTTTGCAAATGGGACTATCTTTGAATGAGATCAAAGAGAAATTTTGATTGTCAATGGGGACAATGTTAATGGTTCATTATGTATGATGGGTTGTACCTACACAATAGTCACAACATAGGAACTCTTTGTAGTGTGGGATTAATCTTACAAGAGAGCCTCCAAAGCTAGTTGGTTATGTTTCCTATCTTAATATTAATCTAACTAAACTAAAAATATGAAATAAAACTTGCTAGAGAAAAAATAGAGAAGAAAGAAATAGAAAATTAAATGGTGATGCATCATAATGGTAATGGGTTGATTTCATATCTATATAAACATAAATATATCACTATGCAAAAAGGAAAATGAACACAACATAAAGAATTAAAGTGCAAGGGGTAAGATACAACCCACATATGATCATGAAGTTTCACCAGCAAGATAAGAGCCAAGGGATAGCCAAATAGAGCCACAGTAACTTTTATCAATTGTAGAAAATATGTATAATTGCATTTTATTTCAATGAAAGTGTTTAGAAATTTCTTTATATAAGAAAATAACGGAGGTTCAGATCTAACTTCTAGGAATTTAGGGACTTAACAAGTTCATGAAATCCACACTTTGCTCAAATAATAAAATTACATATATAAAAAAAGAGAGGGAGAAAAAGAAATAAAGGCTCAGTTACCCATTATTATAAATATAGGGTTTTTTTTTTTTTTTTTTTTTTTTTGCATTTTGCATTTTGCCCCTATTGTCCAACTCTATAAATTTTGGTAGTTGAAACAATCTTTCATATTTTCATGATGCCCATAGTATACATTACCTCTTTACATATTTTTCTTGCTTTATTCTTGAATTTAGCTGCTTCTTTTCTAAAAGCTTTATTAGAGCATGGGCTAGATTACTTTGATAAAAGGGAAAAAAATTAAAATAATTTCAAGCTACCCAAAACATTCTTTTTAGCTAGATTCACTTTTGAATATATAAATTTTGTATTTAAATAGCGGGGTGAACCTATTATTTAGAATATAATTTTAGTTTTAACAATTTGAATAAAGTTCTCTTAAATTGTTAGAGAATTGAAGAAACTTTGGCTCAAGAAACCATTTTCCATAAGGAAATTAAGCTTGATAAATGGAGCCTAGTGCATATTTTTTTAAAAGATATCGTTGCCATGATTCATGAAATGTTAGGATCAAATAGTGTGAGCAACACAAGGGAAGTTCGATCATGGGAATAAACTGTAGAGAATTTTAAAATTGATCTCGCAACACTAGTGAATAGGAAGGATATCTATGAATGGATTCTTAGATGAATTATGAAGAATGAGGGGGAGGTGGCATGTCATTAATCATTAGATATTACAGGGGAATGGGTAGAAGGAGTCCAACTGAAACGAAGATTTTTTTGTGCTTTGGAGTGAAATACAACTGACCCACAATGAGTTGGAGGCCATAGAGACCTTGTTATAGGGACGTGTGTCAATAGGTCAAAAAGTTGAGTGTGGTCCACAAAGATGGAGTGTTAGTTGTCTCAAGTTCCAAGGCATTCCAAGTGATGAAGAAACTAAAAGTAATGTATGAGTCCTTATTAAGATATGAGGTGCAAGAGTCAAGGGTTTGTGTTGGGATTCAAGAGTAGTTGCTTCTCTACACTGGGGACATTTAAAGAATTACATGATGCCTAAGTGATCAAGGGGGTGACTAGTGCTTCGACCCCTCCCAAGGTGCTTTAGGCTCCCATATTTTTCAAAGCCTATTCCTCACCACATCACCTCCTTGACTATGTTATTTTTTCCCCTCTAGGTTGTTATTCCTTTATTGTTCTTGATGGTGGTTTGTGATACAAGAACAAATATATGTTTTTTGTTTGTATGCATGGGTAATTAGCTTATTGATATTTAGATGAACTGAAATTATATACGTGTATATGGGTAGTTTATAGTCATGTACTTGCTTTATACATCTTCTTAAAAATCTTTGTATATAGTTTTATAATGTACCTAAAAATCTAGTAATATATGCCTTTGCACAGTTTTGTTTCAAACTAGTTTGCAAGTTGAAGCTTGCAAACATGTTTTAGTTGCTCTTTCTTTTGTGTGGGTCATTTTTATATGGGTAGAGGACATGTTTCGACCCTTGATTTACTTATTAAAAAAAGAATTCAATAATTTGATGGAATGGATACTGATCCATGTGGCAAATTGGGATACTATTTTAGGCACAATATTGAAAGAATTCGTATATCACTATCATGCCACCTAATTCGGGTGATATCTGCTAGACCACTGATTAGATTTATAATCCATAATACGTGATAAAAGAGCAAAAAAGAAAATAATTTTTATAGCTCTACTAATTTAATGTTGACACATACATTTTGAGGCAAAAAATGCTCTAAATGGCCTCAAAACATAAAATTATAAAAAATAAATAAATAAATTAAATAATTAACATTGTATTTTTATAAATTTTAGGTCATGAAAAAACCTCACAATTCATTGGAGGGACACAAACCACGACTCTTCACATTCTAAGTTGACTCACTATATATTCTAGTTTTAAAATTTTCATTTCCTACTAAAAATAATTATAAAAGATATGCTAGTCAAATCGTAAAAATAGTGAAATAAATTGTAGTGAGTTTTAAGAAGATAAAGTCTTCTCAACTTCTTATATATTTACAAAGATTGTTACTATTTTTTAAAGTGTGAAAAAAAGAACAATAACTTTATATTTTTTATTAAAAATTGCTATCTGCTATCCATAATATTATATTAAAAATAATCCACTTCTTAAAAAAAATACTCATAACATTTAAAAAAAATAAAAATGCACATATATTCTAAAGATAACCCTACATACCTCCCATAATAATTAAACTATAAATTGTTTTAAAAAATAATCCAATTCTTAAGACAATACTCGTGTATATTTTCTCAAAAACAACAACACACATAATCTCAGATAACCCTACATACCTCCCATAATAATTAAACTATAAATTGTTTTATCCAAAATTCCACTCTAAATATTTGAGACTAAGCTAAGGAAGATGTATACTCTATACATGTTTCCGTAATACTTATTCACACATGTAAAACCACAATTTGCTTTGTTTGAAGGGGAAAGCTTTTATTGCAAAGCACAAACATGGATGCATTAGATTTCTTTACCCAAATCCAAACAAATCCCGGAAATGTAATTAATACCATAATCTATGTTTAGGCCAATAACAAGACGCCACTGGAGATCCCGGGGAGTGCGTGCCCTTACATAAAGTCGCTTATGCGACCTAGTTCATAACAAAGCAGAGTATCCTTTATGCGTATATAACACCCAATTAAAAAATTCCAGGCTTCACCTGCATTCCATTCCATTCCATTCCATTCCCTGTATCGGGCATATATCCATTATCACCCGTACAACACAACCATGCCTGCTTCTTCATCGGTAGCATTGAACCGCCCTGAGGAGCTGGTGGAGCAACTGAGCTCTATCGATGGCAATGCCAAGCTGAGGGCTTTGAGGGATGTGAAGAATCAGATAATAGGAAACAAAACCAAAAAAAACAATTATATTAAACTGGGTGCTATCCCTAAGGTTGTGGAGATATTGGCAAATGAAACAGACGCTGCATTGCTTGTGGAATCTGCTGTTTCAGTGGGGAGTTTTGCTAGAGATGTCGATGCGGGTGTTAAAGCTCTTTTAGACAATGGGGTCCTTCCCCATCTGGTCAGAATTCTTAGAAATTCTGATAAGAAGGTTATGTATCTGTTTATTCAATACCCACCTATCTTTTATTTTTTATTTTTCAGAGATTAATGGAAATTTTGTATTCGGGTGTGAGCTTTTCTTTTTTGGGGAAAAATTCTTTTTTGTGTGGTTGGACTGATGGCGTTACTGTTTTTAGAATTAGGTCGAGTTTTTTACTGTAATTATCAGTTGTTTGATGGTTTTGCACGCTTGAAAGCTAGGCTAGATTGTGTTTTGGGTGTAGCTCACAGAGCCCTAGTTCACAGGCTTGACAAAAAGTAGGGTTGTAAGGTTTTTTTGGAATTGGATGCGGTTAAAGGGATTAAAAACAGGTGGATCAAGAGCCCTGGTTTGTGTAAGATGCCTTTTTTTTGGAGTTATGTTTGGAAAAGTTTCCTTGTGACCTGGGAGCTCTATTATTAGACTTCCTAGTTCAGTTAAATTATCTGTTCTGTTCTTGGTTTTATTTAATGTGATATGGATGCTTTTGCACTGGGTATTTAAGTTTGTGAATTTAGTGTTTACCCCATTATCAGCCATTTAGGTTAAACCGTAGCCATAGTAGCAAAAAACCTCCAAGTTCAAAACAAAACGATTTTTTCATTTTTTGGCCGTATGACTAAACGCTGAATTTTGGAGAGGATAGGTCAGAGTTGATCCCCGTTCTCTCTAATCTTAATGAACTTTAATTTGACTTTTATTATTCTAAATTGAAAATTTAACGTGAAGCAAATTCCACATGGCTTGCTGCTTCAGAAGAAAATACCATATATTTTTCTTTCTCTTTTTTTCCTGGATATTTTGGCTCGAGCATAATTCACCCTTTTTTAACCTCCCGCATTTCATTTTTTTTACAAACATAGCAACTCTGGGCTCACCTGAGATGCTAAACAATGGCTTTGAGAAAATAGCAGGATGACAACTGAAAAGATCAGTTTTGAAACTAAAATCCATACAAATACAGTAGATGCTTTTAGTAATAACTATAACTTTTGAAAACACTATGTAGCATCTGACTAGGGACTAAACAAAACATAAAGAACTCCAACCTTGGTTATTTACCAGTATATGTCTTCAACGTTTTCAACTTCTGCTTTCAACACTGTGATTTCTTTATCACATGGTCACATAACATATTTAAATAATATTACATCTCAATCTTATAGTCAGCATTCTTCCTGGGATACTAAACTACCATTTTACCCATCTGAATTGTCTGTGGCTGATCCTTCTTGTCCTGTACAATACTATCCACACTGCGGTTTGCTTTTGTCTTGCCAAAACTTTGCTGCATGGACTTAATCTTCATCGCCATTACTATGAACAGCAGTTGCCTTTTCTCTGAGTTTTGCCAAAAGGATAAAGACACATTACCTCTTCCTTGATGCTCCTAGCTCCTTCCACCCATCTTCCTCCATTAAGCAAATATTTTTTTTTTGTTACTTGCTTTCTCGAATAGGAATCCATATCTTTTTTGTGATGTACATTCGTCCTTTTGGATTTTTTTACCCTGCCTTCCATGCACTTTATCAGGTAGTTCCTTTATGGCCCATGGACCTATCTTCCACCAATGGTGAATACTCTCCCCCAGACGATAAGCTCTGGATTTCAAATTTATTTCGTGCCATCCTACCCAAAAGATCTTGCTCTCCAATTCGAAATAAAGTTGTGTGTCCCATTGGACTTCTGAACTCCCATTGCTTGTGGTGACTTGCTGTTACTATTTCCACTTTTCTCCAACTAGCGTATTTACTCAATAATTCCATAGCGTTTGCTTCACCATTTGACGAGAGGACTCTGTTTGACTTTATTAGTCTTTGAATTGCCAATTTTTTGATAAGATCCTTCACGTCACAAATATTATTGGTTAAAAGCAAATTGAAATCCTCTATAGACCCATTGCTTCTGATTGCACAAACAATTTTCAATAATCTTAGAAGTTAGAATAACCTTTGTTAATAATTTTCCTCAAAAAGGGCAAGGGATTGGGGTGAAATGGAAATAGGGAACTTTAAAGAGCTGAACCCCGGTTCAAACCCCCCTCACCGCATTAATGTGGTGATTAAATCCAGTGGGCATGTGATGAGGTAGTGGTGTAATGATTTGGGATACGTTCAAGTCTGACCCCTGTTTACAAATCTGAAGAATGTGGCTCAAGTTTACCCCCACACCGTGTTTATGGCGGCCTATAACTTCACCCAATATTTATCAAGCAAAGCAAAATGTTCCTTAGACCATTCTGTGGGTATAGTTTTAGAAACCTATTTAGCATTGATCATTTTTACACGATACTATAATCTCCTGCCTTCGTGGATTCCTGGTGGATGCATCATTAAAGTTGAACTTTTGGAATCTATTTGGTTGTGGTGACCAACTCAAGTTTAGACTATAACGAGCCTTTGCAGTTCCTTTTTTATTTAACCTATGATATTTTCTAATATTTAAAGGGGATTCTTAATTTCAGATTTATTTGTGTCCTCCTGGCATGTGTCTGATGGTTCTCAATTGTGGCATTATCAGGTAGTTGAGGCCAGTGCTCGGTCTTTGAGAATTATTTTCCAATCAAAACTAGCTCCAAAGTATGATATGCTTGAAGATAACAGCATAGAGTTTCTTCGTTCACTACTCAGTAGTCAAAATGAAAATGTGTTGGAGGTTGCTGCTTCTATAGTTGCACGCTGTTGTGAGACAAATGAGGAACAACAGGCCATGATTAATGTTGGGGCTTTGGAGAGACTTGTGGGTCTGCTAGGAAATTCATTGAATGCAAGAGAAGCTAGCTTAGATGCATTAGTAGCACTTGTCAAGAACAATTCTCAAATTTCCTTAATGTTGATTGGTTTGGATAATGGAGGTGCTTTGGCTGCAATTATTAAGCTATTAAAATATAAATCTCCTCGAACAAGATTGCTTTCCTGCATGTGCCTTTCAAATATCATCCATGCTAGTCCATCTAGCTATCCACAGGAAAGGGAGTTGAAGATTGAAATGCTATCCATCTTAGTCAAGCTGCTTGATGAACCCGGTCAAGTTGGAGAAGCAACTCCATATGCTTTGGCAGATCTTGTTGCAAACAGTGAAGAAATGCAAAAGCTAGCCTTCGATGTAAAAGCTATTGAAAAATTCTGTAGCTTTTTGCATAAAGGTTTCCTACAGGAAAAGCATCTACAGGGCATTTTGGTGGCGCTGGATGAGCTATGCTCTCGTTTAGAAGAGAGTAGGAGACAGGTTCTAGAGTTACAGGTGCGTATATATTTCTTGAGCTTTTAATTATGTCCAAAACTTTGATGTAGATCCTGATTATGTCTCGTCTTCTCTGCATATTAAATTTTTTATTTTTGTTTGTTTTTCCCGTAAAGTTTTGGTACATAGAATTATATTTCTTTTGCTTTTGGGCAATTTGTGCTAGTTCACTTTGGAATTTTCGTTACCTTTCTTTCTTGGACCTTCATTCTCCAAATATTATGGTAAAAGTAAATGTTTATTTATTATAGGCACAAGGTCCAATAACCACAGCTTTTGAACACAAATCTATTGGAGTGCGAGTTGCTGCTTGTAGCTGTATAAAAAGTATTTCTCGATCTGTAAAGGTGCATGATACAGAGCCTGTGGTCTTTAATTAGATTTAGGATTTTATTATCAATTGATTAGAGACTTAATCTTTCTTGTTGTTCAGAATCTTCGCACCATTCTTACAAATGAAAATCTCGTTTGCCCTCTGTTCAAGCTGTTGGATGACGAGACTCCAGCAGTTCAGGTTTGTCATCAAACCTTGCTGACAGTTAGCATCCTTTTTTTGAAAGTTTGGTTCTTGTTTATTTCTCGTAGAGCTATTAGGCTATTAGCTAATGATTACTTTGTCAATGATGTATTTGTAGGGGACTAATATGGCGTTGATCATGAGAACTTTAGACTATACTGCAATTTTCCTTTTCCTTTAACAAGAGACTATACTGCAACTTTCCTTTTCCTTTAACAAGAGTCTGTACATGTTCAATTTATGTGCTGACCTTTGATTTGAAATTTATCTATCATTGATTCAGGTGGCAGCTTTGGGTGCCATTAGCAATATTGTGCTAGATTTTACTCCCCATAAAAAGGTTTTCTTTACATGTGGGGGTGTGAGCCAGCTTATTCAACTAGCTAGGTCAATGGATCCCATGCTAAGATTGAATGCAATGTGGGCTTTGCGAAATTTGATGTACTTGGCAGATATGTCTGTAAAGCAGAAGTTGATGATGGAGCTAACCACGTCCACCTTGATAAGCTTGATTCATGGTATTCGTGTTTTCTCATGCCTGAAGAAATTTGTAGTTTTCATCCTTATTTGTCTGGCTTAATCAGTGACCTATCTTGTCTAATTAATATGACTGTACACTTTATCTTTCTTTTAGATCATGAAGAATGTGTCCAGGAACAGGCACTGGCATTTGTACGCAACCTGGTATATGGAAGTGTTGAATCTGTTCAACTAGTGTTCGCTGAAGATAAACGGATCTTTAACTCAGTTGTAAGCTTACTTGAGATTGCAACAAGACCAGAAGTCCTTACGCAGGTCCGAGTTCATTTGGTTTCCTTTTCTTAATTGAGATTTTAGTGTTTTTGCACGTTCTTTATGTTGCCTTGACAATCTGCATTATCTATAACCAAGCATGTCCTTATGGTGCAAGATTGTAGACTGAATTTTATTACTAAAAAATGCCAGAAACATCTTGGCTGTCAGTCAAAACATGATATGATATTTTCAAATTATTTTAATCTATATCAAAGGATGGTATGTTGGTAACATTCCATTCTCACATGAAAGTAATCTTTCCTTAATCTTTTCAACATTCTCTGTCGGGAATGATTGGATTATCTTTTTCCTTTCAGGGGATCTATGTGCTTAGCAATGTTGCAGCCGGTAATGAATATCACAAGGAGGAAGTTATGTGTTCGGTTGCTTTAAATGTACATGGTGAATGCATGCCATCTACATGGATAAGGTTTTTGCAAGACTTAAGTAATCCTCATGTACGAATCGCTGCAGTATGGTGTATAATGAACCTCAGCTTTCCTGACAGTCCTGGTCTTGAAATGCGAATAGCAAGACTCAGAGATGCAGGTGTACTTGCGCAAATTCAGAAAATGGTTGATGATCCATGCTTAGATGTTAAGGTGTGGAAAATTGCTCAAACCTTAAAAATTCTTCTAATTATTATATACTGGATCTACCGATTTGGTTGCTTGTGTACTCTAGTTAATAATTGTTTTGATTTTTATTGCAGGATCGTGTCAAAACAGTTCTGGATCAGGTTACGTCCATGGGAAAGTCTTTTTGATATCCACGAAATATCAACATTCTTGATTGTATCCAGCTTGAAAGCTACGCGATAACGATAGCTGAAAATATTGAAAATCATTTTTGGAGAGTTTCCTTCTTTCTGATCCCTAATCAAGTTGAGAGTATGCTATCTCCTCACATATGCTACACAAGGAAACCTGACAGAGCTTTATCAAGTCTCTGAATATTTATGGGAATGGTAAACATTTTGCACATTAGAATACCATGAACTTCTCATGGAATGGCGATAAGGTAAGGTTCATGCGGACAGATGGATGAACTGAAATTTGTGCAGATGTGGAGCTCCCATATTATCTTACCTCTCTGAAACAACTATTTCATGGCTATGCTTGTATGATGAATATATGAAGAACCTCCTCCTGTGATGCACATAAAAACTGATCATTGTTAGCTCGACTTAATTCTTATGCGCCGGTATGGGCATCACTTCTTAACCAACAAGGCTGGAAATTAAAAACAGGAAATGGATTGGAAGATTGTCTCTTCTGTTTTACTGTTAACTGTATGTTACCAAAACAAAACAGCTGCCTGCAAGGTTAATGTCTAACAATGCCTATGTGTTACGATTCAATGACGCAAGGCCCTATGTTTTATCGAAGCTTAAATTTCATTTACAGAGCCTTGATTTGCTCTTTTAACACCAGGCATTTTTATTTCTTCTCTAAATTCATGTTTCTTTGAAAACCTACTTTTAATTAAAGTGGGTTATTTTTGATTGGTAAGTGCCATCTGTTTTTTTTTTTTTTTTTTTTTTTAATTTAAGTTTTTAAGGATGCTGTCTTTGCTCAGTAGTTGATATTTATTAAATAGATGGATTAAAGATATTTTAGAATAACAAAAACTAACTTAATAAATGTCATTGTTATTTATAAGTTTATCTTTTTTCTTGGAAAAGTTAAATTGTAATTTTTTTTCTTAATAGTGGAGTTTAGAGTTTTTTTTTTAAAGTTTTTTTTCGAGCTTGATATATTACCATAGTTAAATTGACACGATTTGTTTCATCATTAAAAAATTATAAAAAAATGATAAAATTATTATTGTTGTGGAATGTAAAAAATCTAAAATAAAGACTTTGAGAGTAATATATATTTATATTTTTTAAATAAATATATTAAAAATATCCGTATCAGTTAATATTAATTGAGGCATTGTTTCAAGGATGGCTTTTTCATCTGCTCAATTAAAGTTTAATTAGTTAAGGAGGTGTTTAGGTCCTTTGTTGATATTGTTTGTAGAACAACTTTTTTTTGGGGGAAGCGACTGTCTCAGCCGTCTGATTTTTCACTTTTGGTTTTTGAATGATCTAGACTGTATTTTAATTTTATGATTTTTTATTACAATTTTCAAGTTGGATTATTTGATTATTATTTTATTTATGAATGGATTCCAATTAAATTGTAATATAAATATTCAATTTATAAATCAGATTTAATTGATTTGTTAAAATTAAAATAATAAAAATTAAAAGGTAGGTTTAGAAATGTATCTTACATAATCTTTGAAATTTTTGGAAGTTTTATAGATTAATGGTTGAAAGTTTGTAGTTTTTTTTGGTTGACTTTTTATTTTGAATTTAAAATTTTATATATATATATTTTTTGGTTTTTATTTCTTGGCTATTGTTTAATTCTCCTATTTTTGTGTTTTTCTGTTAATTTTGTGCTGTTAGATATTGGGCTTTTTGTTGTGTTTTCGTTTTGGTTTGGAGCTCTATTCATTTTGGAGCTTGCATTACATTGGGGAATAAAAACGCTTCCTTGATATTTGTCAAAGGCCCTCAACATTTTATTATCAAAACAATTCTAATAATTACATTAATTTATTAGTAGACAAACCAATGCAATGCAACATGGCACTAATATAAACTTCAATAATAAAATTCAATGCAATATGTTACCAATATGAACTTTAGTGTTACTATAAATGCTCTCTAAAATACTTTTAATGTTCAATAGATCAATGTGAACAATAAATGCTATGCTTGTAGAGAGGATCTTTAGATATCTAAATACACTAAGATGCATGTGCATTTATAAATAATTGAAATTCAATTTAGGACCTTATAGATTCGCAAAACCAAAACCAAATGGTTAAAAAAACAAACAAAGTGGGACCACAAAACACAAGTACACCCTAATGGACACGGACCACACACAACCCTAGAAATGTACTAAGTACATTTTTGAGGAGACCAATGCATGTCGTTGAAAATCAAAAGGAGACAAAGGGAGTAGAGATAAGAAGGGGAACATGACAACAAATGACATTAACACATCAGTGATGCCTAATTTGGGCTAATATCTGACAATTACACACAACTTAGAATTTTAAAATTTAATGACAAATCAATACTCATAATGCCCCGCTTTGATGTATAAATGTGCATGCATATCAAAGTAAAACAAACAGGTATATATAAGATTTTGTGCCTATGAAGCCCCTGGAACAAACTCATGTATCTGTGTGTTTTACAAGAATATATATTTTTCTTCACACATGGGTGAAGGAAAAGAATAATAATATGTTTAAATCGTGAAAACTAAAAATGATATCCTTGACTTGATCGAAGATGTAATGTTATCCATATAATATCACATGCCTTTGAATCTGTGCTAAATCCTACATAAATTTATGAGTACAATTTTTAGTGACAAAAATTCAAGATAAAATAATTTTCTAGGTACTACAAAAAACAAGGCTATTTACAATACCCTAAATATACCCTGTGGTGGGTATAGGTGGCACATCTTGGGTATGTAGGAATGAGTAGAGTGAAATCTGAATGCCCCATTCTATAAGTGTCAGTTGTGCCAAATGACTGTAGTTTGGATAAAATGAGTGCAATATATATCCCCCTTTTGAAATGTTGGATGGTTATCTGAAGCACAGATCTCAAAAGAAAAGAATTATGCACATCACAAGATAAGATATATAACCATTGATACAAATATATAAATTTGAAATAAAAATTAAAAATATGAGCATAGAAACGAAAACCCTTGATGGTATGCAAACCATGCTATTGTATTTGATAATCTTAACTAAAAACAAGATATTTTCATACTTTCTCATGCTTTCTTTGGTACTAGAACTTTTAGAGTAATTTTTGACAATTCAAACTCACTTTTTGATCATGGAAGCATATACATATCGTTTGGTCATTCTTTGTGCCTTCTTTTCGCTCAATTTGTTTGCTCAATATTGTAAAATTTAGATGTAAAATATGTAGATATATGCCTCCCTTTTGAGGCAAGGGATTGTGAAACATGGTTTTATAATCACTCATCTCAAAGAAAGAGTAATGCACATCACATGCTATCAAGTAATATAGCTGAATCTGTTAGAATATTTTATTATGAAATATTGTAAACATGTGTATGTAACTATCATAAAATATCATCATGTACACTCAATAGCAAGATATGACTCAAGGGAGTGAGAGCGAGGATAGACAATATGCCCCATTATGAATACTAGGATAGATAGACAAATAATATGTCCATGTGAAAACATATAAAATAGATAACATAGTGTAAAGCTCGATAGTTATGTGCATCCTCATATGGGGATGAGATAGTGAGGGGCCAACAACATGCACTACTATAATAATGTGATGGGGAATGAAGTTATTCTTCAATGTAAGCTTTGTATGCTGAAGATATAGAAAGTAGTAAGCTCAAGGAGATCGTTAAAGGTACAACTCCCTTAAAGGCAAAGTAAGCAATGACAAGTGATATGCTACTATATAGCAAGATGTGTCAATAGATGAATCATATGTAGAAAGTACCATGTCACTAGATGTATGTAGGAATATGTCATGTCCTAATGTATACAATATAAGATCAATAGGCACAAGGGCGTGATAAGGCTCTGTATGTATAATATATGTATCAATAATATTCATGGAGAATATATGGGGATGATGCCCCCAAAGGTAATGCATAAGTATAAATATGATTGATAAAGATCACAAGATGTGTGAGGGTATGAAGCCCCCAATGGAAATATCTAAACAATAAAGTATAAAATGTTGTGGGTATAATGCTTGCAAAGGTGACATTAATATTTGTAGTGCAGAGAGTGTATTGGTCCTAATTGGCTAAGATATAACAAGTGAATAACTCATGAGGAATGCACGAGTGTAGACACCTAAATTTGACACAAGACCTTTATTCCCAGTATATCATATTTAGAAAACTTGTACATATTGGCATGTTTGTTGGACAATTATGGCCTCAATTAGGTCCTTATTTAGCCCTTGAGCCTAAAAACATAGTCTAACACTTATTGGATAGTATCTGATAGCATCCTTGGACTTAACATCACATGTTATCATGATCTACCTTGAAAAGACCCTATGTCATCTCCACAATCTAGGTTAGACATGCGCCCTATGTGTGTCTATCCTTTTTCATCTTGTGGGACATTCTACTTGTTTCCATTGATTCTGAACCTTTAACCATGCTCCATGTCATTTCAAAAGTTGGCTAATGCACATAACTTGTCCTAGATCACCCTATATATACAATGTCATGTAATTCCATTTCAAGAGAAT